>CM029134.1:26935059-27140059 GCA_016859345.1 Istiophorus platypterus | reverse complement strand
TATTAAGATACAAGTATACAGGTGTTTGTGGTATGAAAACTGCAAACTCAACCCATTTAAGAAAACAAAAAAATAAATAAGGAATGGTGTGCAAAATATGCCTCACAATGACAATGAAAACAGGTTGAAATGTCATAGTAATTAAGAAATGCAGTGGCTTCAAAGAGTATTAAGACCCCTTTTTCCACACTAATCCTTTCCTCAATTCTATCCTGTCTCACTGGCCCTGCTTCTGAGAAGCCCATAGAATGATGCTGCAACCACCATGATTGAAATTGGAGGGTGGTATTAGCCAGATGATAAGCAGTGTTTCTAAAAGAGTTAAATTTATTTTTCATCCAACCAGATAGTCTTTCCATCATGCTCTCAGAGTCCTTTAAATGTTGAATGGCAAACTTCAAGCAGGCTATCGTGTTTTTTTTACAGTGGCTCCCATTCTGCTCCTCTACCATAAAAGCCTGACTGATGTAGTGCTAACGAGATGGTCACCTTCCAATAGGTTCTCTCATATCTGCAGAAAACTTCTGAGCTTCTGTAGGAGTGACAGTTGGGGCCTCGATCACCTCCCTGACAAAAGCCCTTCTCACCCGGGTACTCAGTTTGGTAGACAGCTAAATCTAGAAAGTGTTCTAGTGATTCCAAATTTCACACTTATTGAGGCCACTGTGCTCCTGGGAAGACTCAAAGCTTTATAAATGGTTCTATACTCTTGACCTGATCTATGTCTCTTCACAATTTTAGTGCATTCTGTTTGCCACAGGTTCCTATCAAGTTCTAGACACATCTAAAGGAAAATGAAAGCAGGATTCACTGAAAACTGATTTTTAATAAATTTGCAAACATTTCTACAAACATGTTTTCATTTTGTCATTAAAGGCTAAAAGGTGTAGATTAATGGGCAAAAGTGGCAATTTTATCTTTTTAAAATTAAATTCACAATAAAATAAAGTGTGAAAAAACTGAAGGGATCTGAATACTTTCTGAAGCCACTGTACCACAGAGCAAATCACCCTGTATATAAGTACTAAATTGGAATTTTAAAAAATGAAAGGAAAGCAATGTAGAAACAAAAAGGAAAGAAAAAACCTTGGGAATACTGTATAGACTCCAAATGCTTTTTAATTTCTTGACTGTCTCATAAATGCTACTGTCACCTATAAACTGTCACAAATAAAGATTCACGCAAATGTTTAGAATATTGTATAATGGACATGAAATAGGTATTGGGCTCTTCAAGGCTCTTCTCTTGAATGCAGATTCAGGATTTGAGTAGAGCCCTTTCAAGACCTGAGACTAATGTCTACTAACTGTGCTCACCCCAGGACTGAAGTTGTTCTTGATTTGCACCCAGTCCAGTGGATTGTTTAATGGGGAGTTTCCAAAGGAAGCCACATACTGGGGATAGTTTGGTCCTCTCAGATTATCTAGAAGCACCTGGGAGATCAGGGAGCAGTTGGCAGCATCCTCCAGTCTGCAGGAACAAGACAGGTCATCCTCCCATTATTCTAAAGAAGACACTGTACCTGTAACACAGGAATGAGATTTTTTGAGTGTGGATGTTTTGCCTCAATTTGCAGCCAGACACAGAATCCAGACCGAACAGGACAGGGGAGCGCTGATGTGGACCTTGCAGACAGTCCTGGTCCTCAGCACTGTGGAGAAGAGATAGTGTGTCTCGGAGGTCGATGTTCCTTACAATCCCACTGAAAACCACTACTAAGGAAAAATTCAAGGCTTTTGTAGCACATATGAATGTCATCCCATTCTCATCAAACACTGAAAATGTACCCTGAACTCTTAATGCACACTGCCTGTAAATCAGGGTGAGGAATAAAAACATCACTCAAGTAGGTAAAGGATATTCTGCTGTTCCTGTTCCGGATACAAGAGGCAGACCAACCACATAACCTGGATTTCCGTTGTAGTGGACAGCCACCTCCTCGCCATCCTGCGATTTGACAAACAAAAGACTCAGTAAAGTGCTCATGTTTAGTCTCAAGAACATTTTCTTTTTATTTATGTTTCATATGTGGTTGGCTACAGTTTCAGATTCTGAAATGTTTCCAAAATCTGCATGAGAAGGGCAGTTAACTCTAGGTCTGCTCACTAGCTTTTTACAAAGCTTTCAATAATATCACATGATCTTTTTGTTTTAACAGCAACAGACAACTGAGAAAACTCCATCCACTGAGAAGACTGGGATGCAGTATGAAGCCCCAGAAGAAGTGACTGAGTGGACCCTGAGTTAATTTTTTTTGGTCAAATTACAGTTTCCAATATCAAAAATGAACTTTGACTCTCAATTATTATTTATCTGTATGACTTCCACACACTTTAAAGGGCTGGTCCTCAATTTTTCATACACCACCGTTTGATTTCTATACAGGTTATCTGCAGTGTTCACCAAATGAAATACCGGTTTAATACCACTTAGAATGCAATTTAATACCTGTTTGACAGTCCAATTGATCAAAGAATGATGTCAAATCAGCAGTGACAATAAGGCCCTCAGTTACTTAAGAAATACATGAATTTATTAGCATTTACTTCCCAATACTTGCTAGTAGTATAATTAATCCATTAATATGACCTGGCACCAGTTTGACAGGAAGTGGCAAAAAACTGAGAGATGGCTTGACCAATTAAAATCAATAAATGCATTCAGATTTTTGTCAAAATCTTCACTTGTCTATTTTAGGCTGATGAGCTTCCTAGCATCTGTAGCACCAGTGTGACAAGGTTTTCTGCAGGTACCAAGCGACACTCCACACCAAAGGACTGAACAGTCACCTGCATCCACTTTCACATCAGTCTCACTTGTAATTTATAGTCTAGAATGTCTCCCAACAGCCTACAACTGCATACAAAAAGCTATAACTAAAGTAACTGTTCACAGTCAGCGAGAAATAATAAATATGAGAACTTTTCAAATGAAATTTAAAATTATTTTTATACCCTCTAAAGCTTGAATTCACTGGTTTTTAAGACTTTCCAAGACCTGTACATCGAGTAATTTTCCTTGTAAGAAATGGACAATTCTCTGCATCCATTTTAAACAAATAGATGCAAAAAAAAAAAAAAAAAATTGCAATTCTACTAGTGACCTATAGGATATAGGTCATGATATTCTTCATAACACAGATTTTTAAAAATGAAACCTAATTGGTGATTGCTGTTAGTACAGTATCTTGTACACGTCCTCAGTGTAACACAGCACTATTAAGAATTGCTCATCTAGAAAAAACTCTTTTGTGAATAAAAGTCCATGATACATGAACAATATCTTTTTGTGTGACACTACCTGGACAAAGGTAATATGAAACTCCTGTTTCAGGGGCAGGGCAGCTCCACGGACAAATCCAAGCACCAGAGACACCATCACATTCACTATCTCACCGGCTGGGTTGTACTTCATTACATATACAACCTGAGGAGAAAAATGACTCAGTACATTTGCAAAATGTTTAATTATACAATGTCATCAATTTAAATTTAACACTAGATGTGGTATTTACACTCAGCATCCATTTAATTAGGAATACTTGTACAGTGTAATGCAATCCAATACAACTGTTCTGCATTAATTTCAACTTTTATGATACCATAATGTTCAGTTTTTTTCAACACTTTCAAGGAAATGTTAATTCAATTATATGTTTTAGCATTGAGCTCATTAACAAAAGCTGACCATTATGAACAGGGCTGCTGTATTGGACTGCATTTGATTATACAGTTGTATCTATCTAATAAAGTGCCCACAGAGTGTATGTGTCCAATGATGTCTATATTTTCCATAAGCAGTTTTTTTCCACCCTGACAAGACTTAACCCTTGATACTTGTACTGTTACAGCAGATAAAATGATTAAAATGTATTTTAAAAAGTCCCCCATGACATTTTTAATCCCCTTATATAGGTAGTACCTTACAAATTTACAACTGGTAGACCCTTGTTGACTCACCTTCAGCACCACATTAGCACAGAGGTCTGGGTTCAGGAGAACAGGGCTCAGGTTTTCTCCTGCTCTCATATTCAACTCAGTCTGAGTCCCATCTAGAGACTGCAGTATGACTGACACTACCTCTATAGGAACAACCTACAGCAACACCAGGAACACACACATCAGTCAAACAGTTTTCATATTTATCTTGTCTCATTTATCCTCTGTTTCATTCATATTAGTTTACAGAAGCACAGTTTGTACTTTACAAGGATACCAAATGATATATTCTTCTCATTACTTATTTCTTATTTCTCTAAACATTCTGTAGGTTTTAAAGGGCTTTTAATATATATTCCTGGCAACCATATGTTTCCATTTATCCCACTTCATGCCACACAAACTTGCAGAGACTTGAAAGTGGTCTGAATTAATGAAGAAAATAAATCAGAGTAGATATTATGCCTTTTTACATATTGGCAACATTTAGAGGGATGTTTTGTTATTATAGCGTAGTTAGTATAGATTTATTTGAACAGTCTGAAATTCCTGCAACAATAGATTATTTTAGTTAAAAAAATGCACACACGTTGTTCATTGTACATATACATAGTACATATCTCAAACAAAACTAGGTAAGTTGAGTTTCATGCCATACTGCATCATAGGGAAAATAATGTATAACAGTAAAGGATGCTACAAAGACTACTCAATAAGTAACTTAAAGCAAAAGTGTTTTGTCAGTACCAACTGAAAATAACAGATCACTTCCTTCTTCTTGGGAATAGAACGAAAATTTGAAAAGTGTTATTTTTCCTGTCTTTGCATTGCAGCAGTTAACCTCAAGGTTTCGTCTCTGTTGCCTTATTGCATTATGTGGCAAGTTGAAAGGAGAAATTTTTTGAGGCTTGTCTATTGTATGTGCAAAAGAAATGTCCGTGTCTTGCAAAATTTCCTGGCTATTCAGAGGCTGAAAAGATTTTTAAGACAGACTATTATTGTAACTCTTATCATTTTATAGCACCCAATAACAGCTGCACATCCCAAAACTTCCTCCCAGACAGGTTTCAAAACATCACTAATCTGAGCTGCATTATGAGATTTGACGAAATTATTATGATGTTGTACCATTTAACCTGATTCTATGAATTAACATCATGATGACCCTGTGACCACTTCTACACATTATATTTAGTAGAGTAAATTGTCATTACCGTTATTAGACTAAGCAGTAATCAGTTGGATGTTTTTTCATTGCTGAATAATCTGCCATTATTTTCTTGATTAATTGATTGATCATTTAGTCTGTATTTAAAAAAAAGCCCAAAACAATTTCTCAAGTTGCTTATTCTATCCAACCAACAACCCTAAATCCAAAGAACACAGGTGGTCCAAACAGGTGTCAATGTAAAAGAAGGAGGCTATCATTAGACTGAAAAAACAGAAAAAAACCTAACAGACAGATGCAGAAACTTTTGGAGTGGCTAAAACAATAATTTGGTATTCTTAAAAAGCAGGAATAAGATGGCAAGCTCAGCAACACCTAAGGGCCTGGAAGACCAGGGGAAACAACTAAAGTGGATAATCACAGAATTCTCTCCTTGATGAAGAAAAACTCTTTCACAACATCTAGCCAGGTCAAGAAAACTCTCCAAGAACTATGTGTATCATTGTCAAAGTCTACAATCAAGCGAGGCCTTCATGAATGTTAATACAGAGGGTTATGTGCAAACCATAGGTAACATTCAAAAATAGCAAGGCCAGATTAGACTTCGCTAGAAACCTTCAAAAACACCTGCTCAGTTCTGGAATGAGATTCTTTGGACACATGAAACCAATATTCACTTTTACCAGGATAATTGGAAGAGAAGAATATGTGGAAGGAAAGGAAAAGCTCATGATTATAAGCCACCACATCATCTGTCAAGCATGGTAGAGACAGTATTATGTTATGGGCATGTAGGGTGGCCAGTAGAAGTGTGAATACTCACTGCTGCATCTTTATTCTTTCCCTGTAGAGTAGAAAATATTTAGTTTAACATCTTTAGAATAACTTTTCGTAAAGTTTCTTAAACATTTTAAGCACTCCCAGAACAGTGGCTTATTGATCTTGTGCAATTTATTCAGAGATCTCAATGTCACAAGAAATGGATAAGGATACATCATAGGACTTTTAAAAAGTAAAAGAAAAGTCCACCCAAACACCTCCCAGCACTCTGAAATATTTATAGTAAATGTCAACCTTCGGAAAGCTAATGAAAAGTGGACTCACCAAAAAGGTAATTTACAACAATAGGAGTGCCTTGGTTATTAAGAATTGTACTTCCAAAATGTTGGGGAACTCACATAGAACATACTGTGTGTACCGTAAGTTTGGTGGAACAGTCCTTTAATCTTGGAATAAGCCTTGAAGCGCATTCAACATCACCTACATATTATCTTAGAGAGTAAGAGGGTTTGGGAGTGTATTGCTTCTTTAAGGAACAAGCAGTGTGACGCTGAGAAAAAGTGAGACTCACAGCAAAGAGTTTGACATTAGTATAAGTGTCCATGTTGAAGGCCAGCAGAGTGCTGCAGTCCTGATCCAAGACCACATGCCAAAAACATCCTCTATTCTGTTCCTTTAAGAATGCTGTCAAGAGAATATATATATATATATATATATATATATATATATATATATATATATATATATATATATATAAAAGAGTGAGAGAGAGAGAGAGAGAGTAGAGAGAGAGAGAGATATTAGTAGGTTGTTAATCTGTTTGTGGCAGAGATGATACATTTTGCAATGTGTTTTATTGTTTCTGTTCACCTGCAGAGAGTTTTAAAAATGGAATATAACTGGTAGCTAAAAAGTATTTTTTCTCTTTTATGATGTTAATCTATTGAAGTGTTTTCACTATTTCTAAATTACCCAAAGCATCTTTTCCTTGATTATATTCTTTAAAAAAGTTTTCATATTGGCACATATCTAACAATATATATGCCAATATCGATCTGTATACAGCAAGACTCCTCTCACCCAGCAAGGATTGGAGCATGACAGTTGACCTCAAGTGGCAGCTTCAGTTTCCTAGGGAGGCTAGTTAGCTAGCTGAGCTAACTGTCTGATGGAAGAAGGATGGCCTGGAGGCTGCTATCAAGCAGAAACAGTATTCCGACCTTGCTGCTGAGAGAAGGTAGGTCGCCTGGAGGATGATAACATACCTTGTGGAGGTGGCATACTTGGGCTTCGTCAATTCCTCAGCCTCAAAAGGGCCAGATTAAAGTGGACCATGCATTCCTAATACATTTAGCACAGGAATCACAGGAATGAAACAACAAAAAGCTGTCAAAGAGCTGGCTGACAAGGCGGAAAAGGCAACATTTGGCTATGGCTTAGAAGGAACCTCAGGAGTTGGGGCTGAGCAACACCTAGGGCATTAGCAAGGAATGGCAGGGAGAGATCTCTGCCATTGCTCCGCCACAAGGAGATCTGTTGGGGTTATAGGAGCAAAACATTCATAACTGGTGGTTGCCAGCTGATGACCTAATTAGGCCCCACAGAGGTGTTTGGTCTGGCTTCTTATAAAAATAGAACTCACTGGAGACCAACAAGGCACTTGCGAAGGTGAGGCAGGCAGCAATGCCCAGCAGGTAGACCACAAACATGTACTGCATACAGAATTCTCTGGTTTACCAAGTGACTACTCTGAAAGAGCGGTTGGAGTCAAGGGAATACAGTCAGCAAGGATTGGATGACCACAGGAAAGTCAGCACTGGGAGTGGAACACAGGAAAGTCTACATTGGGAGTGGGAGGATAGTTACCTAACCAATTAATCCTGAAAAGGGACACCCTTGATCTGACTACAAAGAAAAAGATAAGGAAACAACACAATGGCCCTCTATAAGATGGGATGAAAGAAATCATTGCTGAAGGTGGGTAGAGGACAATGGAGGGTAAGCCCGCTGAATGCAGTGTGAAGTCACTGTGTGTTGAGGTGAAGAAGAACATTGCCAGCCTGCAGAGGGCAGAGAGCACAGGGGGAGGCAAAAAGAATGGAGTAGAATCCCTTCAAGCATGGACAAGAGAAGCGGGAAGCCAAATAGCACAAAATCAGAGCTTGGACTTCACATCAGAGAGCATTACTGTGACCCAGCATAGTCCCCTCGTTTGATCCATGGGTTACATTCCTCACCCAGCCATCCCCATCAGCACCATTCTCCCAATATTTAGTGGGATAGAAAATGTTCGAAACGCAAAAGCAGCCTCAGCTCCACGTCTGAAAAGAGTACCATACAAGCTTTACAAGAACTGCCCTGGTGTTTTGAGTACCCTGGGGAATGTCTTGATAGTGACATGGAAGAATCAAGTAATCCCTTCAGAGTGGCAGAGAGCGATCTCTGTTTTCGTCTCAAAGGAGCAAAACTCCTGTAGTCAGTTGAAGAACCTTTCTCTGTTAATTTTTGAAGGGAAAATTTTCTTTTCATGGCCAACTGCTATGGTGCAGGTGTGCCCTGCTTCACAGAGGATGTAGCATTCCATGTAACAACAAGATGGGAATAGGTCCAGAGGGCAGCTGGAGTAACAGCAGCATGTACAGGAAGACTACTTAGGAAGATTGATGAGTTTGGCATGGGCAAGGATGAAAATCCAGCCCTCCATGTCACAAAGCATCTTTTCATAAAGGGATCAGAAGCGACAGGGAGACTCTCACACAAGTAGATGGGGAATGCAGTCAAGAGGCGGCTTTCTGAAAGCCTGGTCAGTATTGATCAGAGCCAGCTCCCTGGCAAGTACAAAGTACACCAAAGAATTGGTGCTACCAAGTCACACTTGTATTAAAGGGTGGTGTGGTTAATAAAGCTATGTGAAGTTCACTCTCCTGCAGCAAGCAAGATGGATGATCTAGCAAACTCTTGTGGCTGGGGCTGTCAACATAGCTTTCTGATGTAAGCAGAAAAGAAACGCACTTCAGCTGCCTCTGCAATCCGTTACCTTGGGATACAAGCAGGAGAAGGCATGGATGGTTCTGGAACTGAGGGAGTCCACCAACCATTTGGTGAGAGCAGCAGGCATTGAGGTATGAACTGGAAGAAATTGGAAAACTCAGAAAGAGGTCAAACTGGCAATCAGCAGGCTGCACCACCAGAAAGTTGTCAACAGAGTAAAGGAGGGACAGGCAACTAGAAGAAGGGTGAGGCCTCTCCAAGCTGAAGGCCTCCAAAGAAAAGAGGAAAGTCATTATGGTGGCAGAAGTGACAAGGGCCATGCAGGAACATTAATAAAATCAAAGCAGTGACCCAAGCATGGGAGGGTCTCATGGATAGGCCATTGTTATGTCTGATTTGTGGATGATCCCCCAGGCCAAGTTCAGCTTCTCGATTGGAGCAACATATGACACCCTAACCTGTCTCTACCAATGGTTCAGTGCCGAAGAGACTTGCTCCCTTTGTAACACTGCCAGTGCTAGCCTTCAACATATCTAGCTAAAGTAAAAACGGCCTCTAGTAACAACTAATGTGATTTCGAATAGGAAGATACATTTAAAAAGTCAAGTAAAATTAAATAACATGTGAGAAGGGCTAGATTAAAGTAGGCAATGTATTCAGCATCCTAATTGAATTTAGCAAGTAAATTTGCTATACACATTTCTTATCATTATTCATATTTTGCTTTTGGTTGCATGTAGGATTTCCCTATAATTTTACTAGCTATATTAACTATTCTCTGCGATTTCAGTTTATTCCTTACATTCAGATTTCTATAACACATGAATATATTTCAAGAATTAAACACTTTCAACCAGATTCTTATCCACCATTTCAAGAGTTTGTTTACCAACATTAAAATCATTTAACTCTTTCAGAAGACACAGAATCTGTGTGGCTTTCTTAGCAATCTTTCTCTATTCTCTGTGAAGTAACATGGCCATCAATCACCGTTCCAAGATATTTAAAACTACTGATAATTTCTATGGGTGATCCAGTGATTGTCAGGTGTTGCAGTTTTTCAGGAATGTCTTGTATGTGCTGGATAGCTTTAAAATAAAATATAGGGATGCAGACACAGAAAGAAACAAAAGAACATGGTAGAGCACAGTTGAAACATTTTGTCAGTAGTAGAACAGCCCATCCCACAGCCGAATTGTTCATTTTAAGTTTAAAAAAATTATGTAATTAAAATTAGCTACTTTTAGATAAATGTTGTGTCTCTGTAAATAATAACTATAAAGAGTCTGGTCTAGGCCTGCTCTATATGAAAACTGCCCGGAGATAACGTCTAATATGATATGGCGTTAAATTATTAAAGGTGAATTGAAGTTGAATTGAATTGAATAAATATTTCTATGTCACTGACATTACTAGAGTAGTTTGCTGTCTGTCATTATGCCATACTTGTCATTTGCAGCCACATTTGCTGCTGTTCGATAAAAGTTACATAGTACCACATTAAGGTGAATAGTAGCTACCTGCAGGACTTTTGTCCACACAATCAGCAGTGACACCAGATGCTGGCAGCCAGAAAATCCCTCTCTCTCCACTTGCCCCTGCTGTCACCATCTCATCCCCATACTGAAAAGATAACCCATCAGCAGAAAATTAAAACAAAAATCTGATGTGAAGTAGATAATTAAAACAAAAAAAATGGGCTGGTCAACAGTTACTGGTTCAAAAGAGATATACCTGGTATCCAGATGAGGCCAGGAGCTCTGCAGTGGCTACTTGACTACTGTCTTCCTCCAAGCCAAATGTAAAACTGGTGAATTGTTTGAACAGCGAGTCAAAGTTGTTGTCAGTCGGAAGTGTAGATAAGGGATGAGATAATCCATCAATACCTACACAGGCAAAATAATCAGCAACTGAGACAGACTTGGAGATGGAGAAGCTGTTATCATGAAGTACTATGTGACATTTCTGCATACTGTACGGGGTCCATGTCAGCCTACTAGGAAGTTCTCATACAATAGCATTCCGCATATTATATATATATTCTGAAAATTAGAAAAAATAACACCAGCCTTATCCTTTACATTCAGCATTTAGAATAAACCTATGAACTAACAACATGATGACTTACGATTTTGTGACTGAATGCAGAGAATGTCATAATTTGTCTCCTTCCTGATAGAAAACTGTAGCTCCGAGAAGCCATCTACACTACTCCCCAAAGAGTAAGATGCTACATCAGCGCTGCAAAGTTGCTTGTTGCCACTGCCATGAAAAAAAGAATAAACATCAAAGGTGAGGCTCTGCATATTCTGTTTGTAAAAAGATGTTATTTCCATGTGTACACCTGTAAGGTACATTCAGTGGAGGAGTCCTATTGATACAGCTGTTGTTTAAACAACACATCAAAACTATCCACGAGCAAGCAAGCAATTCAACATATGTTTATGTTGAACTTACAAATAAATTGTGCCTTGTGAATAAAGCTTATTTCAAAACTTCAATATAAATTTAAGTCAAACTAAATGAAATTACTGCATATTCTCAAATATTGGCCTCCATGTGTCTCAACTGTGAACAGAACCAGACCTTTCTTTAAAAAAAAAAACCCTTATATTAGAAACATGCCTTTATGTTCCTTATTTCCTAATTTATCATATTTTAGGAAGAGGGCTCCCTTTTTTTCTGATATGATACCAATTCAACTTGCTTTTTGCTATTAATCCAATTAACTCCAAGTTAACCTTAGATCTTGATTAATTCAGTAAAATATTCATTTCCAAAACACTAATCCCATCCGTTCAAAAAAAAAAGTCATATCATACTCACACCTCTGATGCTCTTGCTTTCTCTTTTCTAACAGAAATGTTTTTACTCACTGGTTATTTACAGTCACTTACATTTTGCTTTTTTCAAATGCTTTTCAAAACACTTTCTTCATTCATGTCTATCATTAAATGCATTCCAGGAGCTCGAAGGGCCTAATCCTTCTCTAATCTGGTAGCTTATTAATTTTAAATGTCTTAAGGAAGAGTTTAATTCACAGATGTAGTTCAATCACATGGATTCTACCATTTTGATGAAACTCAAAACAGTATGTCTGTAATGAAAAATAAATATGGCAGATTTTGTTTTTGTAGAGAGTGCTGTGGAAATAGTTTATCATGTAATCTATTATAATCCAGATAATTCCAGCCCTCCTCGGTGTTTTTTATCTGGCTTATATTTGTGCCCGGCCTTAATTTGCCAATGCTACGCCATTATTTGATTAGTGGCTGTTATTTGAGAATTCAGGGTAAATTAGAGAAAAATCAGCTGTCTTCTCTGCTTTCTTTTTTCTTTCCATACAGATTTTTTTTCCCTGCTTGCTCTCTGCTCTGATTTAATTCTTTGTCTTATATTCTGCTATTTTTTTTCACTAGACATTTTGGACAGTAAGTCCTGGAAAGACACGTAGGCTCTGACCGTACTATATACATGTAATTTTTAAAAAATGACTTTATCGCATATTATTGCACAAGTGTAGCCTACCAACAGCACAGGCCTTTAGCTGTGTCTTTAATCCTGAACTACAGCGACTGTAAACCCAACATTTAGCTGAAAATAGCGAGAAGCGACATCAGCGGGGAGACTTGCCTGACAGCGCGCACCGAGCAGCTGGTGAACAGAGCCGTCTCCTCGTTACACTGTCTGTCACAGCAGCAGTTGATGTCACACACGCCCCTATGATCGTCACAGGGACACAACCTGCCCACTGACACACAGCAATGGGAAAACGAAGAAAGAGAAAACTTAGAGACGGAGACCTCAACTTAATTTGATGACAATCATATAACTTATAATGATCAATGAGTGGAACGGCAGGCGGATTTTTGAAGCTCCGATCTTGATTCACGTAGCTACTTAAAGTTATAGAGTTTTAAAAAATGGAATATCCAGCTGGCTAACTACAATAGCTAACTACCACAATAGTTTCGTAGAGCGATGCGGAGCTGAGCTGGATAATTATTTAAATAACAGTAAGAAGTGGGAATTTGTTGAACAGTGTTGTGCCGTTTGAAGACGGATTACCGTCAGTAGCAGGGACGGGCAGGGAGCCGGAGACGGGCAGGGGCGTAGCGGCTGAGGCCGGCCGGACCGGCTCCTCTGTACCGCCGTGACTCGGTGTCGCCTCTGTCATCTCTAACTCTGTCGGCGGTGGAGTTGTATAACTGTCCGTAACGCTATACGTGACATTACCGTCGCCTAACGCGGTCGTATTAAATGCATGGCCGGTGGTTACGAAACGTAACGCGTGAAACAAACAAAAGATCTCCATCGAGGACCGCACCACAGGAGCCGAGGCCGCCATCTTTTGTTTATCCGTTGCTATGGTTCTTCTTCTTTCTGTTATATTTACTTATTGCGCCTAATGAAACGTTACCACCACCTGCTGGTCATTTAGAGAACAGAGAGCAGAGCCGAAGTTCTGTTCTCTATACCTAAATAATCGCTATTTTTCTTCATTTGTAACTTTTTGTCTATATTGTGCTACATTCCCTTAAGACATATGTTATGTTTTGCAAAATGTATTGTTCAAAAAAGTTTTTAAATAAATGTCATTCAAAGAAGGCTCCGATCCAGTAGTAAGAACACCCAATTCAAAATCCCATTGTAACAATGCAAATAATTGAACATAGAGCCTTGGAAAAACGTCTGTCTCAACATTATGTTGTATGGCTTGCTTTGTGTGTGACTACTATAATTCTTTTAACGCAATCTAATATCATTTTTGTTACACATTTATGTTTTTATCGGCCTTTAACAAACTCCCTTAACCACCAGCCCTTGACATTCACGGGCTAAAAGTCATTGCTTGGCAGAAGAAGCAAGTCCATGGCCGAGTCAAGGGGCCATCTCTAGCTCAGACATATCTGGAAGAAAGATACGGAGGAAACTTGTTTTTCCTTCACATCCATCAAACTCACCACTGCTCTCTTCTAAAGTTGTTTTTTTCAACTTTCTACTTCTAAAGGTTAAAAATTTCTGCAGGATACAGCCCTCTTTTTTCTCCCACTGTTATAACAAACATGTCTGAGCTAGCAGTGAATATCAAGAAACCAAATTTCCTCCATATCCAGACATGAACCTGTGCTGCTCTACTTCTTCACGTAATCTTTAGTTATTTTTGTGAAAGCAAAGTAATTATTGGTTACCTTGTTAAAACCATGAATTTTTTTCCATTTCTTGAGCAACTATGATTTCTCTTAGAAAATGGAAGATCCTTAGGAACACGCCTCAATTTAAAATTAACAGTATGAACCCAAAAAACTGTCTATACCAGGGCTACATACTCAAAGCTACAAGAGAAATAATATTGATAAAAAGTCACTGATAATCAAAATGATGTATAATTTGTTTATAAGATATTGATCAACACACAAGTTGTAAGTGCCTTCTTATTCTTAAGACCGCTTAATGTAGTGCCATCTCGATGACTGATGCAGTTCTTGAAAAAATAACAATAAATAAATTAATAAATTAATTAGAAAGGTCCAAAATTTGGTTTGGAACCCGACAATCTCTTTTTGTGAGTGTGGGATTTCCCACTATTAGAATTGACTGTACAAAAAATAATAATGATATCTTATCCCTCTCATTACCTTCAGAATGTAAAATAATTCTGTACACTTATAATTTTTGCTCAGTTTTCCCTTTCCCTTTCCCAAAATATTTTGGTATACATATTTGGCACATTGCCTCTTCTTCCAGTTCAAAGAAAATGCAAGAAGACTGAATATTATTTCTAAATCTCTCCAATGTCTTTTTTGCTGGATATATTTGATGCAAATATAAACCTTTTTAACTTTATTTCCATGAGAACATTTGTTCCCATCTAGCCAATTTTTCTGCCATTTAATTTTTCTATAAAGGAAAAGCCAAAAGGGATATCACGGGGGGTTAAAGCTTATATTCAATTCCTAATGTGTTTATTCAAGAATTTATTGTTGAAAATGTCAGCTTCTCCAAAGAATATGCCACTATTTCATCATCACTATTGAACCCTCGATCACTTAACAAAGTGCAGCACACCCCTTGGCAAAGAATCAAAATTCATTGCTTCTTTTTAGATGTAACTGGTAACCTCAATTGGGAGAGGAATTCATTCTACATTAGAAACTGTCCATCAGCACTAACAATTTGTTTCACTAATACAATACCATTTATCATATTATAGTGATTTGTTTTTATATTGAATAATTGGCAAAAAATCATATCTCTACATCAGTTTCCAGGCCAACAGAGCTTGTTTATGAAAATTTGATTACTTTACAGGTAACTTACAAATTTTGTAGTCACATTTTAGTAGAAATCTTACTTCTCCCATTAAACTAAATATATACTGTGGGAGCTATTCCAAATTTCTTTTATGAAATAAGTTAACCATTTAATTTGAAAGATTTTTTTATCATTTCAAATTTTAGTACCTGCAGCCTACCATTTTTTATGGTGCATAGAATATCTTTTCTTAAATATTGACAGTTGCTCCTCCAAATGAAATTAAATAAAATCTATTTTAGATATAAATATATTTTATTTTCTCCTTTAAATAGAAGAACTCTTCCATTAAGTGAAAGATCTGTCATCAACCTTATATTGTACTTTTTAGTTATTTGTTTAACTATAGGGCTGATGTTTTAGTTACTTTGAAATTTTTCATTTTTATCAATGACAACATCAAGGTACATAACTGTGTTCTTCACCGGAATGCCATTCATTTCTCATAGGTCACATTCCCTGAGTGGTAATAGAACAGATTTGATCAAATTCATTCTTAAACCCGACAGAGAAGAAAACTCCTTTATAAATCTACTTGCTTTGGTCACCTCATGTCTGTTGGAGAGAAACATTGATATCTGCCAGTTGATATTTAATAATTTTAAACATAAATTGGTTGCTTATTGTGCCAAATGCTTTATAAAAATCAACAGAAAATACAACTGTTATCCAATACACAGCATATTCATTATAATCAATCATATTCAGTATTAGTTGAGATAATTATATACATTTTTTTCCCAGAATAAATCCAGATTGTCAATACTATCATCCAATCCCAATTTTAACCTTCTAGCAAAGACCAATGTAAATATCTTGGCATTGTTTTTTTTAACATACTTATTGTTCTCTCCAATTTTCAATACATAGTTGTAGTTTTTTTTTTGTTTATGGTAATTTAATATGACCTTGTAAAGGGGTTGGCAGTAAATCTTACATTTCTATGGCTTTTCTAAACATGGCTATTTAAAATGGCAGTAATATCTTAACAAAGACTTTATAGAATTGATGTACCATTTCATCATTACCAAGAGATTTATTATCATTAAGGGACACAATACATTTTTGCTTCTATGTTAACTTAATTATCTGGTTTGGTAGCATATACTCTAAGTTTGAACAGAAATTAGGAATATATGATGGGGAAAAATAGCTCATGCTTCTCTTATTTAAATGTTAAAAGTTTTTAGTGCATTTCCACCCACGTTCTAACCATTTCTCCTAGAGCTGACCTATGTACAGTTTATGGACATCACAAAGGCACCTCTGGCCTTTTTGTCATATATTTTATTTTGTTGAATTTGAGTTGCAGAGAAGACAGTTCTCTCGGCTCTTCTCCAGAGGCAAAATACTTTCTTTCTTTGTTTGCTTTAGAGTGCTACACTTAGTTACTGAAGCTAGTGGAACAGACTATACTATATCTTGCAATAATAGAGGGGGCTGCAGTGTCAGGACCACAGTCCAATGACTGCATTTCTAGAACCCCAGTTGTTCGTGACAGCACCACCTAGTGGACAATGTCTGTTTTTCTCCAGACATGTTACTTAGAATTGTGGCCAAATACTTCATTCTTGGTTTCATCAGACCAGTCTAGGAGTCCATTACACTTTTTAAATTCTTGTTTTGTTTTGCAAACTTTTACTGAGGAGACACTTCCATCAGGCCACTCTTCCATAAAGCCCAGACTTGTAGTGGAGTGCTGCAGTGATGGTCGTCTTGGAAGTTTATCCCATCTCCATGCAGGATCTCTGGATCTAAGTTGCATAAAAAGCACTTAGCACGCAGACTATGAGAAAGCCTCACAACTTCACTAGTTCTCCCTCTGGCACAATGTCTCTTGTATTGGGTCAACACAACTCTCTGCCAACGTCCTGTTTGTGTTCCATTGGTGGAGCAATCACTGTCTTAAACTGGATCTATGCTTCTGTGTAGAGTCCAAACAGAGCCTACACAAGTGGTTTACACCGTCATGAGCTTTTATACTTCTATGTTGGTATCTACCTCGCTCTTCCATTAAACTGCCAAACTGCTAGTTGGTGGCGGGGATTATATGGCCCCGTGTTGCGTTTCCTCACCATGGGTTTGTTGGCACACTTTGAAATAATGGCGACTGAAACTGAACAAATCTTGATGGAATTGGAGTTGATAGGTATTCAACAAAAGTTAGTTTTCCTGAAATTACTGTAATACAGAGATGAAAGAATATTTCGAAGGAGATGGTTTGGGTGACCTTTAAACCAATCGTGGCAGATGAAGGGCGGTAGGTAGATACATATTCTGCGAGGCACAGGTCAGGCTACGGCATAGGGTAAAACGTAGGTTTGATGCAGAAGCATAAATTGGCCTTTAACGTACAAGGCACAGCCGGAGCTGGGCACCGAGGAAAGCCAAGGAAAATACAAAATTTTCCGCAGCAAGGTATGATAAGGGTATCATGGCATCACAGCACTCTCTGTCGGGGATGTGGTGGGCCCGGCCTCTCTCCGTGCCTCAGTAATGTTGCGCTCCCACTGACAGATCACTCCCCAAGGTTTGGGCGTCTCTGTTGCACTCCCCCTCCCTTGCCAGAAAGGGTGCTGAGGAAGGGTTAGGCATTATAGTTCTGCTGTCAGCTTCCACCTTTCAAAGGAATTATGAGCACTGCCCTCTTCAGTGCTTCTTTGGAGGAGGAAATAGCACCACTGAGAAAGGGAGCTATTATGTTGCCTCAGTCAGAATCACAGAAGGTTTTTCTTCCAATATTTTCTTGTTCCCATGAATAGGGGTTATGAGTCCAATACTTGGTCCGTGTGTGCTGAACAAACATATAGTGCATTGTTATATTTGCATGCTGATGACTGCATACTTTCATGTCCGATTCTGCCATGACACAGGGTCAGCAGAGCTGCCTAAGTCAGCAGGTGCAATATTTGGGAAAGCACCTGGATGCTAGGACCATGAATGAGCTCCTGTCAGTGGAATGCCTGACTGTATTGCTACAGCTGCCTGGATAGGGCCAGGCTCATGTCGCTGCTGCAAATGATGTCAGTGGTTCTTGCTGCTGTGGTCTTTTAGAACTCATCCAGCCATCTCTGCTTGGGAATAATGCTAGGGTGCGTTCGCACATCGTTTAGGTTTTCACAGCTACATCACCGGCTGGCTAGGCCAGGATGCTCTCACAGGCGGTGATAGACGGTATGTGGCCAGAACCAATTGGCTCAATCAACTTGCTAAAACTGAGAGTAATTCAGAAGATGATGCATCACAAAACATCATAGTGGTCGCTTTCCTAAAGAAACTGGCGGGCGTGAGGTCCCCCACCTGGCACAGGATAGCTGCAGAAATCCTGAAATCTCTGCTCCTTGAGGGCTTATCATGTGCCTAGGACCCTTGGTGTGGGAGTAGACAAGATGTCCATGGGAGGCCCACTTGAGATTGAGTGGAACATCTTGCCAGACATGGCCATTCTTATCTGGCAGCAGTTTCATTACCTGTGGCCAAACTCTCTGCAGGTGGTTATTGGTCATTGTGGTAGCACTGGAGAGTCCGGGTGCCAGGTGGTCCCCAGACTTGAGTTGCTTGAGGCAGTGCAGTGAAATTGGCACACTTCCTGCTTGTTCCTGATTAGGTATCTGACAATATGGTTTATTATTATCATGACACAGCGGTGACAGGGATATTAGATGATTGAATAAAATATTAAAGTAATAATGAGATAAGAAGTATGTTTTGGATGGGCACTACACTTGTCTATTGAAATTAACATTGTGTTTTACTCATTGCCAAAGTACACGCATCAGGCTAACACTCCAGAGACCAGACACAACAGAGCTTTTACTGAGACAATCTTGGGCCGCACCTCATCCAATTTGACAATTTCCATCTGAAGACAGAAAAATGAAAAAAGGAATATCATAATTACAAAATTCAACTCTCTTTATTCAAAACCTTAATTAAAAAATTGAAATATATGGATATATCCATTCTTAGTTATTTCTTTTTTTATTTTAAAGTGGAAATTGAAGATGAAGTTTTTCCTTTTTATTTTTTTCAATATTTCAAAGGAGATTAAAAAAACAGATTTTAAAACCCAATTGGACTGAAAGCAAAGCATAGTAAAATAAAGTAGCTCCAATGAAGTTAGATGAGAAAAAATACAATCATTTTCCAAAATTTAAACTACATTTCCAAATTCAGAGTACACAGTATTCTCTGATCTATCTGAATTTATTATCTTAAATCATTGCAGACTATAGAATATGCTGCAGACTATATTTGTATTCACAGTGTTCATGTGTATTGTCACAGCAGGTACTATACTTGATTGATAAAATTAACTTCATTGAATTAAGATAAATTAATTGTTTTGTATAAATCACCATGACTTTGTTTAAGGTGTCTGCTCTCAGTGTTTCTATGACTTTATTTTCTGTATCTGAAAATATTCCAGTATTTTAACCAGAGGTCTATGGGTAAGCCTCTTTTTAACCAAACAAGGCTAAAACAATTTCTTATCCAAAAAAATCCACATACCGGACCAATAACATCACTATTTAGTATTTTTCCTGGCTACAAGAATTTATATGATATGTAAAAAGAGAATTGAAGTGTGTAAAAGCTGTCTTTTCTACAGTCTAAAACTGAGCACAATATCCAGCAGCTATTCACTGAGATAAATGTCCTTGCTAATTCCTTGTACAGTCAGTCTCAGATGTCAAACTGGGACAGCTTGCTGAACAATTTTACACTAAAGCTCTCACACCTGATATAAATACGGACCAAGTTTCTCTTTGGCCACAAGATGGCAGCACAGGACAGCTAAACACAGACTTGCTTTAGTTTACCAGGGCTTTCATATTCTCTTTTCCCAGCTTCAGTTTACTTATTCTGCTACCTGAAAAAATACCCAGCATTGTATTATGAGGAGAAAACCGTTATATGATTATATCTTTGACTATACTAATATACTGTATAAATATACTACATACTATATTAAGACTACTTGATATTAGGATATTTTGATATGAGGCTCACGATTTTTCTTGCTAAGTGATGGTGCAGTTGAATTGATGAAGGTAACATAATAAAATTCCAGATGCTAAGCCAGATGTGCTGGCAAAGAAGAATGTATTTTACAGTAGATACTGTATTAACATAACAAACATGTTGTAAACTGACTGTAAAAAAGGCTGTGATGAAATAATAGAAATATGAGTGCTGAGACAAGTTGCCCTCCGTGTTCAACTTTCACTAGAACCTGATAACTCACTATGAATGGTTGGTTAATCTCATTAATAAATTGCATCACATGTATGACAACCCTACAAAGATCTCAAGATCTGAATGAATGCATCATATGAAGTTTAGCTCAGCTTGTAAAACATAGGTGTGACATTCCAAATTGTAACTAGTCAATAGTTTTAAGCTCTGGATCTTGGATGACTGCTAAATATGCCAATTGCGGTTTTACATCAACAGTGGTCTGAAAACAGACCATCTGTGTGTTTAAACAACACAGTATGTTACAAAGTTGATCAAGACCAACCACTCTTGTGAGAAATTAAACTATGTGTGTGCAGCTTCACACCCAATGTGAAGAGAAAAAAGAATTCAATGATTGAGACAGAGCAAAATTAGCATTCGTTTGTAATCATGTCTCTACAACCTGATGAATGTAGGCAGCCCCAATATGGTCACCAACTGGTTGCTAACTTTGTCAGCTTTTTGGTACTCAGCAGATAGTGTGCGGTAAGTTTATCAAAGCTTTTTCACTGAAGAACACAGCTGCTCCAGAAATTGAAGCTCTGAGACTTAATTAATGAACAGTAATGTTGCGGTCTGCAAAACCAAAACAATGAAAGACACAAAAATCCTCCATAAGGTTGAGGTAAACTGCAGAGTGGGGTTACAGTTCTGTGTGGGTCTTGATCACCAAGATTGACAGCTTTCACATTAAACATGATCATTTGATCCATTGTTACTATAAAATTATTGATTAAAGCAGCTCCACAGAGAAAATGAATGGTATCGTAATGAATGTGATGCAATAAATTGAAAATCTCACCTTCCCCCTGACAATTCACGTTCACCATTTGGTACAGAAATGTATGTACACTGAGTATGCTAAATGGGTGCTGTAACGGAGTAGTATATTTCTGACATGGTGTATCATTGTTTCAATGTTCATTTTTTGAACATTGAAATCCAGTAGTTTTGGAGGTAATGCCTATTTCAGATGATGCAGATTGCCTTTTAAATTCATAATAGAAGTTGAGTCACTGTTTATGAAATTGAATACAGCTTAAAAATCACTAACCTAGCACTTCAGGTTCCCTGTTTGGCCATGTCAAAGGCCCTGATCTTATGCTCTCAGCAAAACAGTATTCCATTTAATTTTTATGGAGCATACATACATTTATAGTCTAGTTATCAATCTTCAATTACACATTGAGTCAACTCAACTATAGACATCCTCACTTTTTCTTGTCCCCCTGATTCCACTCTGAGTCCTTGACCTCTGACCACTGTCCTGTCACTTTTGTCAGTTGATGGATCCTATTTAAGTTTAACATGTTCTTTCGTTACATGTACTTTTTTGCAGCTGGTGTTTTCTCTTACTGACATTACACTAATCTCTCTTCCCTTGCAGTATCTCCTGCCCCCTCACACACAATAATTAATTCTGAATGGCCATTAAAACAGCATGGGCCACACCACTGATGAATATGTTCAATCTGTGTCTTTGTGGATAATATCCAACAGTCAGGGGGAGGCACAGATACAATATGGATGATAATAGCCATGGTGTGTGCGTATGTGTGTGTACATATAAGATTTTGTATTTTACTTGCCTAGTGTGTTTGTGTGCATGGATACATACTCGTTTTCTCTTTCTTTCTCTCTCTCCCTCTTTTTCTCTGTGTGTGCTTACGTAATGTGTAAGTGCTGATGCCGGGCATGGCCATCGAACGATGAACACACAGGTTATCACAAGGTCACCACCTCAATTGTCTTAGTTAGTGTGTGTGTGTGTGTGTGTGTGTGTGTGTGTGTGTGTGTGTGTGTGTGTGTGTGTGTGTGTGTGTGTGTATGTGATTGTTTGGGGTGAAGTGAGGGGAAAGAAGTCTAATTAGAACATTAATTAAGAAGCAAACAGCTTATTGAATAAATCCTGTGGTCATTAAGAGAACACACATTAGGCAGCCTCCTCCTCTCTGTGTTTCCTCCCTTAGCCCTGATGTCATTGTGACAATGCTGCTATAACTTTGGACTAATAGACCACCTACTTACTCTCAGCTCAGTGTTACTAAAAAACATTCAGCTCTTCTGCAGTACAGGACTTACATGTAGCAGTCAAACTTATGTGGAAGGGAAATCAAAGGTGAACAGTAAAAATATTATCCAAACTGTCTGTTGTAAAAAATCATCACAACTTATCAGCCCATCTGTGGCTAAACTTGGTTTCTCAGTCTTACAGGTTGTAAATTGCCCCCAAAAGACTCTTCCTATAAACATCATTAAATAAAAAAATAATAGCTATATAGATTTTCTTTTCTAAAGTGTTACAACACTTTTTTTCTAAAGTGAAATACAACTCATTGTTTTATTAGAATTTGCTTCATCTAGTCCAATAAAATTTGTACAATCTAAGAGTCTTCTCAGTGCCTCTCATGCCAGTCATATGTTCAAGGAGCCAGCATAAAGTCAGCCAGCTCAACCAGAGGAATCCTCTGACATGCAAGCTCTCAACAATGTTGAAAGGATAAGGAGGGGGGGCATCTTGAAACATGCTATCCAGTTTTCTTAACTAATCAAAGTTTACAGAACAACCTCCTAGTTCAGTTATGACTCACTGTACCCATTCAAGTTATGTGCACATATAGATTTGCATTCACGGAAGGCTTATTAGCATAATTACAGATTGGGTCACTGCCAGGTTTGTCTTTTACTAAAGTGGTGGCTAATCTGGATAAACCTACAACTTGTCTGGCTGTTTTAGAGCTATTTTTAGAAATATTATTGCAATCCAAGATCTGAACAATAACTTTTTTATTACCATTCCTATTCATGTTTTTGCTTGGCATCTTCTTCATATCAGTGGTGGCTGAGGCTCATTGGTATTATAGTATTCAGACCCCAAAATGGCAGAGAAAATGTGATTTCTCTGAAGCAAAGTTTAATTATTTTGTATGGTGACCATAACATAAACCTATGTGATTGTTCTTTCATCCAGGAGATTCCTGAGTTTCTATGTTTTAGTAACACAGAAAATATAGTCTCAAGAAAATTTCAAATTGGAATACAGTATGTCAAAAAAACACTTCCAGATCCCCTCAGACTTCACAACTCTATAGAAAAAGAGACAAATGTCATGGGTAGCATTTAGAACTATCTGTCATGCTATACTGCATTTCTCAGTAACAAGGTTGAAATAATTAAAACCAATGAGCATAACATAAACCTATTTTACAGTTAAATCCTAAATGGAAATGTGAAATATTTCAGGAATCTGGTTCCAAACTCAAGTGACTGAAATTCAGAATGTTTTTTTGGAGCCAGTATACCCGTAGCCTGTACAGAGCCTCACAGAACACCTTGGCTTTAAATCTCCTGTAGTTCTCGTGACGTTCACCCCTGCCTTCAAAGAGCTGTAACTCCCTATACAAATCATGTGTGTTTGTAGTGTATCATGTCCTAGTACTACAGAGCACCACCTCTGCTCCACTAATCCTCTCAGCCTATCCCTCTCTCTGTTTCTGTCTTCATCTATCTGTCCACTTATCTGTCCATCTCTCATCAGGTCATCGTCTCTACTGTCTCTGTTCAAACATCATCCCTCCCTCCCTCTCTCTGTTGATACAACTGTCCTTCACAAGTACACGAACAGAAAAAAACCCATTGCACAATCCTTGTACTGTATCTTCACAATTCAAAATTACACATTTACTTTCTCCCAATAAACAACTAAATTATAAAAAAAATACTGTCTCGTGTGTCTCACTGTGATTATCTCTCCCATTTAAATAAATCTCACATCATAGTGATTAGAATATTAATATTATCTTGACATCTAGTTCATATCTTTGTCTCTCCCCATTCCCATCCTCTCTCTGTCTCTGTATTTCAGTCTGTCATCCCTCTGTCCTGATAGTATCATGTCATCTACTCTCCAAATTAAAACACCAGCCTAACGCCCTTGACTGACACATACCTACTCTGTGTCTTTGTGTGTATGTATGTGTGTGTAGATCACAGTGCTATACCATTGTCTTGTAACAGAGGTCAATGTTGCGTGTGTGTGTGTGTGTGTGTGTGTGTGTGTGTATGTTTGTCCTATGTTACTTCTGGGGACACATTTCAGACTAAACCATTTCCCAGAGCCCATAGATTATTCCTAAAGTCCAGTTAATATGAGACAAAAGCCATGTCAAATTTTGGTCGGTTTGTTTCGTTGATCAGTTTGGTTCATCACTTTCAAATGGTTAGGATTTGTTTCACAGTAGAACATGGCAACATTTCTCTTTTTCAAATGTGGATCTGTGCAAGTATACTATGACTTTAATGGTATATACTTTGTCTTAGACTTAGATATGTTTTGTTTCAAGTCACGAAGAGATAGAAAGTTCTTGTTAAAGGTTTTGTATATTGGTATCACAAAACCAAGATAGCATGGGAATGACAAGTGGCAGATAAAGGCACTCAAATGTCTGAGGCCTCCACTAGTCAGGTCAGCTCATTAAAGGAGGGGTTCACATAATGGCAAGTCTGTCTTAAAACAAAACTCATATGGACAGTGAAAGAGTTATTGGTTGTTGTAATTATTCTTCCATTCAAAACTGAAGCTTGCTTTCTTAGTGTGACTACACTGTAAGAGATGGGGGACAGAATCACAGCAACTGTTCAAAAGTGTGCAAAAGTGCATTCTTGAGTTGAGCTGAAGGTAAGATGAGGATTCTAAAGTCTAAGAATCAACAGGATATCTTCGAACATTCCAGCACAGATTTTTTTCTCTACTAAAAACACAGTTACTTTGGAATATATCATCCAAATGTACTGTGTCCTCCACAGCAAGAGAGAAAGTCCAAGAAGATTCCCATTGAAAAGTTAAGATAGCTACTCTATGTGCTGCTCACTATTGAAACTGTGAAAGTGAAAGTGAAAGTGTTAGGATACACTACTTCTTGCAACCGGGGACAAAGGGTCTTGGTCAGGTGGGTGATCAAGAACCCAACGGCCACTGTAACAGAACTCCAGAAGTCCTCAACGGAGATGGGAGAAACTGCCAGAAGGATGACTATCTCAGCTGCACTCTATTTCATGGAATGCCCATGAAATAGCTGACATTGTTGATCCCTGACTTTTCGACTTGCGCTACCCAAGGGTTTACATCTGTGGTTTTGAGTGGAACAATCTTAACAACTGTAGAAAAGAAAATAAATAAATCTAAGCCCTGCAGCAAAACAGTTATTAAAGAAATGAGCCTTCCTTCAAATCTAAATGCACTGCTACTTGTTATTTCATCAACATTAAAAAAACAGAAAAGATAACAGTAATTTTGGCATGTGCAATAGTCAGTACATAATATTTTTAGTGATGTTAAGGTCAGGGGACTATGGGGGGCATTCCAGAAACTTGTGTTTCTCGAAGTAGATCATGGTGGATTTTTGAGCTCTGCTTTGGACCATTGTTCCATTGTAGAAACAAGCCACTTTTCATTTTCACCTTCTTGACTGACTGCAGG
This sequence comes from Istiophorus platypterus, assembly GCA_016859345.1. Taxonomy (NCBI): domain Eukaryota; kingdom Metazoa; phylum Chordata; class Actinopteri; order Istiophoriformes; family Istiophoridae; genus Istiophorus; species Istiophorus platypterus. The sequence continues at coordinate 27,114,146 of CM029134.1, read as the reverse complement.
ACATTTGCATCCTGAACATCCTGATATTTAACATCTCTCTAACCCATGCAGTTTTTCCTTTGTCACTGACTGACACACACCCCTAAAAGAATAGATCTGGAGCCCCATGCTGAACAGCTGGCAAGGTGTTCTTTCATCAAGTGTTGGTCAACTTTTCTCCAAACACACCTTTTGTGATTTTTGTCAAAAGAGCTAATTTTTAACTTAATCTGTACACTGCACTTGTTTCCAAACTGAACCTGAATCCAGGTGTTGCTTTTCAGACCTCAGATGCTGACTTTTGTGATGATGTTGCAGGTAAGGTTTCCCTGTTACCCTGTTTGCACATCAATGCTGCATAGTTGCTTTATCAGCTAAACCTTCATGCAGCTCCTCCACAGTCATATGGAAGTTTGCCTGACTTTGCCTTTCTGTCCTGTAGACCTGCAGGTTTATCTGAAAGTTTTTTTTTTTCTTCACACCTTGTCTTGTCTTTCACAACTGCCCTTTCTTAATTACATTTTAGACAGTGGGAAATTCAAGCACTTTGATATCGATTTATTAACTTTTGTTCTACTTTTAAAGAGCCATGAAAATTTAAAAAAAATAGGAGTGCATTACCCTTTGAAGAAGCTCATTTTCAAATGGTTGTTTTATTTTTTTCACTTCAAGGATCAACTGAATATATTGTGTAATATATCCAGTGGTACCCAAACTTTCGCTTAAAACTTTATGTACAGGTATCTTTGGGCTAAAACAAAACTTTAAAAAAATCCATTCAAACCGTCTCTTTAGAATCAAGGGTGTCATAAAGACAATCTTTGTCTTATTGGTCAGTTCAATGAATACACAAATCTGTCAAACTGCATCATATACATTAAATCAGAGGTGACCAACACTGACTGGGCACATTCATTTTTTAATATCAGGACAATTTTGGGTCTCTAACTTTAATATACATACAGTAGATGAAATTCCTATTATATTCAGTCTATCAAATGTGAATTATCCATCATGACAAAGACCTTGGCATTGCCAGATTTCCATCCAGTTATTACTGTTTATTACTGCCAATGAAAATATAAAAACCCAACAGCTAATTTATCCCCAGCAGCTGTGTGTGCAGACCTCAGCTCATTTCAATCACAAACAGCAGCACTTTGATTTACACCACCCACTGTTTTAATAGAGCTAGCCATGGTCAGATTTAAACTAGCCAGATTAATCAACTAAATATTCAATATCTCCCATTCGGCAGGCAAGCAGAGAGCAGAGGCGGCTTCTCAGTATGAATTTTCCGGGAGATTTCTCTATTGATCGTCAGTCAGATGATTTGTGAGATACACTGTGTTGAGATCAATAAGCATCCAGTCAATAGCTCATAGGAGGAAATGAACTGTGGTGACATGAAGGCCAAAAAGTCAAGTCTGCATGTTGTCTCACACAGTAAATGAAGATGTACGCATCATATCCAGTCATGCCAGAGGAACGAACCAGCAACCTTTCAGTCACAATCCTCTAATACTGCAGGGCTTCAAGAAGCCAATGGGGTTTAATAAAGTAGGGGGAACAGAGACTGAGGAGACAGCAGGGTGGCCAGTGACTTTTACAGCAATCAGACTCATGTTTCTCTCTTACACACACACACACAGTAACACACACATATACACACATAGCTCCATACACTGCTATTTTACTTGAATTCTACTTTGCTGCTCTGCTCTTCCTGCTCTGTAGGGTGACCTCCGTCTTTGCTGTGTCTATGTGTGTATATATATATATTTGTGTATGCATATACAATATGTGTTGACACTATGTGTTTCTCTTTGTTGGTGTGTGTTCAGCAATATAAGCCACTAGGTCTGGCTAACACTGAGATTAGACTGGTGTCAAAGCCAAGCAGATGATGAATGGCATTAGTTTATTCTGTCATTACAGACAGGTGTTCTATTTAGGGGTCAACTCTAATGAAGGAGAAAGAAAGAGAGGTGAACAGGATTTTGATGGGGAAGTCTGAAGCTAGTGGCTCCTAGAGGCTGCAGTGCTCATTATGCGTCACAATGCAAAGACTAAGAATCTACAGCATTTCTAGCTTCTGTGTGAGGCTGTATTTAGGCACAGCATTGCTTTTAGCTAAGGATCACATGGCAATGCTAACATGCTGGTGTTTGTCAGGTTATATTCACCATCTTAGTTTAGTGTGTTATCATGCTAATATTGTCCAATTAGCTCCAAAGACAAGTAAGAGCATAAGAGATATGAAAGTTAAGAGATTACCAAAGTTATAACCGTTCACCTTGAGGGGGTATAAAATGTAATTCAAATCCATCCAATAGTTACTAATTGAAGCATTTCACTCAAAATCACAAATGTCAAGCTCAAGTCAGATGATAACCAATGTCATTATGATTCATCTTCTGGAGACCATTTAATAATCGTATCTCTACAAAATTTCACGATAATCCACCTAGTAGTTGTTGAGATATTTCGGTCTGAAATAAGGTGGTGGACTGACCAACAGACTGATAATCCTGGAGCCATTCTGCCAGCAATGCTAACAATGAAAATATGATATATTCGCATGTTGACAGATACTGATTTTTACGTTAGCAAACTTTAAATTTGTTTCCTACATAACAGACCATAAAATGTGCAATATGCTATAGTGACTATTTGTATGCACCTGAAATTTTTAAGTTAGAAAATAAAGTTGGCAGTGCTTTCTGGTGGACAAATTATGTAGCAGGAACACTTTTTCTATATTACCTTCTGTATTAACATTTAGTGTTACCTTCCGGCTGGCACATTTGACCATACCACTGATAGATTATTACCTATAAATATATCAGTTTGGCTCTAGTACTTGAAGCAGGGGCAATATCATTGCATAAACAATGTATACTTTACATACATTTTAAACATTAGGGCTTTTAAGATATGACATGTTCAGTTAGACAATTCTGGCTTGAAGTTAATGATAAAGAAGATTTCATCCAGGACAATAAGGTATCATGAAAAGATATCACAATAGTTATGGTTCATCTTCCTGGATTCAAATTCCAGTTAAGCCAGTACATATCATATGAAGTTGTACAAAGTCGTAATTTATAGTGACGGTGGTGCAAGCGGACAAAGTGATGCAAATTTGAGAGCATTCATTCTCTGGGGAGCATGAATTGCATTTCAAAACTGAAAAACATTTTGTCCATTAGATGTTTACATGTCCATTGTACAAGGGGAATTCTCATCTGACAGTATTTGTGGTAACATTTTCTGAAATTTGTATGAACTTTATTTTTCTTTGTTAATGTAAAGAAATAGACATATGGTTACCAGAAAGATATCTTCAAATGATATCAAAAGAAAATTTCATTATATTTTGGCTAGTAGTTGTGGAGCTATCATAAGCTGGGCCAACATGTTAGACCTCCAAAAGACTGACTTAGAGCCATAGTCACAATCTTCAGTGCCTGCTTGTATCTAAAATAACAATAGAAATCAAAAAGTGATTCAAATTAGGATTAAAATATTAAGTAAAATGGGTTCTGCTCATGTATTCTTTAACACATTATAATGGATCAAATGAGAAAATCTGATCAAACAATTTGGAACATTTAATTTTCACATTTTCCATGCAGACTCCATGCTTATAGTTTTGTTAAAAATAGTGATTGGTCCTGATCACCTTTCATGGTATATGAATGCAAAATGACTTGATCTTTGTTACTGCAAAGTGGGAATAGAGAGAGAAAAGAGAGGATGAGAAGATAGATGAAGAGACACGGATGAGGTAAGAGGGAGAGAGAAAAAGAGTGCCGTTAAAGGACAAACTCCCTGTGGCCCTGTGGTCATTTTGGGTGATGAAGCATGACTGACCCCAACCACGCAAAGAGAGCCCTGCACTGGCAACCCTGTCAGGGTGCTGCTGAGACAGGCAGGATGTTTAAGTAATTTCCACCAATCAGCTGCTGGTCTGTGTAATAAAGAGAGAGAATGAAATAGAGTGTGTGAGAGAGAAAGAGCAAGTGTGACAAAGAGAGAGTGAGAAAGGGAGGGAGAGAAAGAGAGTGAGAGGGAGTAAGAGAGAGAGCGAGAGTGAGGGATTTGCTCTAGTTGTTTTAAATTACAGCCTGCTCTCTCTAGGTGAATAACCCTTCACCTACACACTTTATTCACTGTCACGCAAACACACTCTCACACACACACTCACACACGCACACGCCACCACCACCACCCCCAGCCATGCCCAATGAACGCTATATTAACCACCTTGAAAAGACACACACACACTTGCAACCAGCATCCTTGGCTAGGCTCTGTAAAACAGAAACATGCAGGGGAGCATGGTCCTGCTGGCTGACCAATCTTGTTATTATGTCAGGGTGGCCAAACACAACCTAGCAGTAACATGAGTTAAAGTGGCCCCACAGAAGCCTGTCACTGGGCTGGCTGTTTCACTCCAGAGCCATGCCAGGTGAAACCTTGATGTGTTTTTAAACCAGCAGCACTCAAGGGATGCAGGGTTACCTGCATGCATGACACATGGGAGCTGCCCAGTGCAGCTTCCATTGCAACTGAGTAACTGGGTCTTGCTCAGTGGCCCCTCAGAAGCAACTGTAGATGGAGAGGGCATATTATCAGCGACCAGTCTTTAAACTGGGACCAGCGACCCTGTGTCTATTTAACAAACATTGTCACTTCTTCAGGCTGAAAACAATTTAGATGATGTTCTGTTTTAAGAGTAACTGCAAGCAGTGGTTTTGGGCTACAAAGATTTCTTAACAAAAAGAAGCTGGCTGATTGAAGATCATTTATATCGCACTTTATAGATCATGTTTCTCAAGAGCCTTTGCAAATCAGTCTACAATCAGAATGGCAATAAATCATACAGTTATGGCCTAATAAGGTCAGTGTAATAAAGTTATGGTATGGGCACTGGAGACTAACCCAGGATGGATGGGTATTCTCCGGTATTCTCATAGTTAAGTGAATGAGGTGAATGGTTTGCACTTATATAGCACCTTTCTAGTCTTAGAAACCACTTAGAAAGCACTTTACAATACGTTCCACATTCAGCCATTCATTCATTCAATGCTTTTTTTCTAATAATACAGCACTTTTCTATTCATAGACACACACTGATACATGGAAGCAAATTGGGGTTCACTGTCTTGCCCAAGAACAATTTGACATGCAGACTGGTGGAGCTGGGGATCGAACCATCGACCTGTTTGGTGGACAACCCGCTTTATCTCTTGAGACACAGTTGCCCCAAAGTACAGTTTAATGCATGTTTCAATAACTTTGAATGAGCCTTAAAATTAAGGTTCTTTGGTTTGTAGGCAATTTTTTGCAGGTCTTGTTCATTTCATTGTAGTTGATGGGCATCAGATCATCTTCTGTGGCATCACCCAGATGATAAGTTAATCTGTCTTTTCATCAGAGGAATCATCATCACAACCCATTTGAGAAGTTATGATATTGTCCATACCATCCCCCTTCTCCACAACCAGATGAATGGCACCAGATACATTGCTCCATACATGAGGTCTTCCTTCTAGTGTCACCTTTCATTTACTTTTCACAGTGTTGGTACCTTTTTGAATACAGTAAAAGACAAACACTTTAGTTAATACACAGTGGATCACAATAAATCACATACCGATACTATATACTTTCGTGTTAGGTACATGAATGTCTGCTTCAGTTGAGACTATTGTGTATGACTTTACAGTATTAAATGAACACAATCCTACATGATGAATGTTCTTCTTACATTTTGTAGTGTAAATAAGAACATGATAATAACTTTTTTTGTGATATATTCATTGTGTAAATGAACAGCATTTCTTAAGAGAGACATGTGTATGGTTCATCTTAAAACAGTGTACTGCTCTAACAGAAGGTCTTCATGCTGAATATCAGGACACAGGAAACAGACATACTAACAACAACAGTAGTTAATGTCAAAGTAACATACTGAACTTTTTCCTCCTGTGCAGCAGTTTGAATATTTTATTTAACTGTGGTGCCAGTCTCTACTTTGATCATATACTGGATGTTTAATCTTCCAGTCTACACTGCAGTAAATAAGTCTTAAAACCTGTGAGTTGTTTTAGCTGTACGTCAAACTTAGTATAATTAATGGATTATCCCATTTGCTTATTTATCATCGTCATTTCCTTTTATTTCGTCTCTTGTGTCCCTCAGGAAATACAGTAACGGTGATATTAATTGGGATGCTAATTGTCTCCCCTTTTCTGGTAAAAACACCATGCTTCACGTTTTCAGAAAGACCCAATAAAAGAAATGATGATGACAGACAGCATTGAGTTACAGAAGTTAGTGTAACTGAAGGTAGACAGGAAGTGATGATATGACTTCAGCTTGCAATTGTGAGTGGAATGATTATATGTGTAGTCCCTAAACTCCAACATAGTTGGACATCTTCTCTCTAGCAGATTGTCAATTCCAGGAATCACATTCTCCTGTCAAACTTTCATTCATATCATAACAGTTTAACCCTATAAGTGCTATTTTACCCCCCCCTCCAGTTTAATCACGGCCACAAGATGTTCATTTGGTTACAGGCAATTATTTGCACATTCTTGCCCTTAAGCATGGCTTGAGATCAAGATAAAATACACCGATCATAAACTGAGTCTGGTACAATGCAGAGCATTCTCGTAGAGAAATACCATTAATACAAGTATCTCACAAACAAAAACTATAACTTAATCCATTAACTAAGAGCTGCAAACTATTAACGGATAATTTAATTCACTGAAGAGTAGTTAAGCTATCACATCCCTATCATGTAAGCTGAGCTAACACGTTAGCCATGGGCTAGCTCATTAGCACGTCCAATAGCTGTTTAGTATAATGTGGAAATGGACAGATAATGTTGCAAACCTCATTAGCCACATTGACTCAAGGAAACTTCAAGGAAACTTCAAGCTTCACAAGTCTTAATCTAAATCTTCAACTTAAGGCATCATCCTCTATAGACCCTGGCAGTTTCACCGCTTCACATGTTGATGCGTAGAGTGTAACTAATACTAATGATCCAAGCCCGCTTTAAAACTAGAATATTAGTTCCATAATGGGTCCCTTTAGTCATTTGTTCTTATGTGTATGTTTAATTTATATTCATGTTAAATAACAGAAAAAAATCCTCTCTCAATAAAATGCGAATTATTCTTCTGTTTGACTGTTTCAATGAACATAGACTCTATCACTGACTCTGATGGAAGCTACAATTATAAATCTCAATCGAGAACTTCAGTACTAGGGGGAAGAGGCGAATGAAAAAAAAGTGTCTCACACTGAGTATCTACAGCTGTTATTCCAATGTGCCAAATATATACTGAATAAACATTTAAGTAAAAATAAAAGCCAGAATCTACTTGGCAGATAACCAGAATGAAAGGAAATGGATCAGAATGAGACCCAAAAAATCAGGGTATCTTTATCTTTAGATTTGTTCTGGCTACAGTATGTACTCCATCTTTTGATCCAAAAAAATATAAATATGAATTCATTATTCTGTACTTATCTGCTAACAGAGAGTAAACTGCACACTTTAACAGAAGCTAACATCAGGGACTATAATTAGTGAGTCATATGCAACAGTATCATCATGGCTGTGGATGGTAACAATAAGTGTTTTATTCACTAGAAAGGCTTCATTTTATTAGAAGGTGTAGAAATTACACTGTGTTGACTCAGAAAGTACAATGTTTTTGAGTCAACTGACTGGTGCATCTAATGGAACAGTGATACTTGGACAGGTCATGTATCAGTTTTTTACTCACACTATATGTCGATAAATTTGGCCTAAAAAATATTTTTTTTCTTTCTGAACGCATCGTGTAGATACTGATGGAGCAGCAGAGCTGCTGCAGCTGTTCAGGCTACATACTCTGTGTATGTATGACTTTGCCACAGACATTTCAGGCAGAAAAGTGTGACAAGGCACACCTTGATACTCCTTCCACAACATCAGAATCAATTTATAAGAAGAGAAAAAACAAAATCAACTTCAAAGACAACAAACCAAAAATTAGAAACAGACATAATCTAAAAAGCTGCTGTCAAGACACAGCTGGAGACTGGCAGGTGAACATAGTAGAGCTTTAGCAGTTAAAGAGACTTATATTAGTCTCTAAGTAGAGCTAAAACGAGAGTGAATACTGGATTTACATTTATCTGGTTGACACGAATGACAGATATATGCTGCTGATGCTCTGTGTTTGCTGGATGTATAAGTAGTTAACTTGTAGCTAACATGTTAGCCACATCAACTCAACAAAGGGATAATATACCAGTGTTATGTTTATAGCTTGTTCCACTGCCAAAAATGGAAAAAAAATAAATTTAGACATGTCTTTCACTTTTGTTTACTCAGGCTAATTTAAGTTATGCTCTCCAACTCTGTTGTTGCCTGACCTGAACTGTAGACCTCCACCATGGCTGCCAGCGACAGTGTCACCTGAAAGTCCTCCAAATATTGTCCGACCCTTACGGGAGTGGGTTTTGTGATGGGAGGTGTCTGTCGCTGTGTGTCCATGGTGCTTCATGGGTCAGTGTAATGTTGTGGGTTCAAGCACAGCTCTCAGCTGAATGTCATCCCCACTCTACCTGCTGGGCTTCAGCAAGACTAACCTCTGCCTACAGTGAGGCAACAGGGTCAATATGGTATTTTACCAACAGGAAAGTGATTCTCCGCAGCTGTCAGCATCTATCAACCTCAATCACACACACACACACACACACACACACACACACACACACACACACATACACACACACAATCACACACACAGGTCAGCTACTCAGCCATACACACACACCCATGAAAACACAGACACACTGGGATCAGCCACTCATAAAGCCGTAAACAACAGAAAATAGTATGTGGCTGAAAAGTGTCAGCTCAATTGGATTCTGCAAACACTTCTCTGTTTTTCCACAGCTCCTTTATTTTCTCTGTCCATGTTGATATGTCTTCTATCCTCTCTGCTTGCCTAGAGGTTTTTATCCATCTAAAGGCTATCTGAGGGGCTGATGCTTATGGCTGTAGTTTTCCCCCTTTACTCACCAGTTAGCAGCCTCAGATGAGCATCATTTTCTCTCTTATCTGTACTGAGAATGTGAATGCTTGTGTAGAGCAAATTGACAAAACTTCCCCAACCATCTCTTACTTGTTATCTACAGAGATTTTTTAAAAGAAAAAATGGCCCTCTGAAATAAAGCAATGAGGAATATGCATGTGTAAAAATACAGTTATTTGTAATTCATCATTCATTTTTTTCATGTTCTATTTTCCTATTAACCAGTCCTAACAGTCAAAAGCCTTCAGTTGCTTCTTGTTTGTTGGTCTTTCTGCCCTCAGTTTCATCTTCAGTAAGTGAAAAGCGTGCTCAGTTAGATTGAAGTCAGGTGACTGATTTGGAAGTTGTAGAATACTCCACGTCTTTGCATTGAGAATCTCTTGGATGACCTTTGTAGTATGTTTTGGGTCATTATCCATCTGTAATATGAAATGCTTTCTTATCCATTTTGAAGCATTTGCCTGAATCTGAGCAGATAGTGTAGCCCTATACATTTCAGAATTCCTCCTGCTGCTACTATCAGCATTCATATCATCAATAAACACCATTGACCCAGTTCCACTGGTAGCCATATATACCGATGCCATAACACTGCTTCCACCATGTTTGACAGATGATGTGGTGGCTTTGGATCATGAGCTGTTCCTTTCCTTCTCCATATTCTTCTCTTCCCATCATTCTGGTACAAGTTAATCTTGGTTTTATCTGACCAAAGAGTCTTTTTCCAGAAGTGGGCAGGCTTTTTTTAAATGCTTTTTGGCAAAGTCTAATGCTATGAATTTTTTTTTCACCAAGGAAAGAATACTATCATCCACTTTAGTTGTCTTCTGTGGTCTTCCAGGCCTTTTGGTGTTACTGAGCTCGCCAGTTCATTCCTTCTTATTAAGAATTTATGAAATTGTTGATTTGGCTTCTCCTAAAGTTTCGGCCATCTCTCTGATAGGTTTGTTCTGTTTTTCCAGCCTAATGATGGCCTCCCTTGTTGGCATGAACACCTCTTTGGAACCCATATTAAAAGTTCCAATGAACGGCTACCAAATGCAAATTCAACACAAAATCAACTCCAGACCTCTAATCTGATTAATTTGTCATGAAATGATGAGGCCACACCTGGCCATCAAACTGGAATTGTCTAATTATCTGAGCCTCTGAAAATGGCTGTAATTCCTAAACAGTTAATGTAAATTCTTTTTTGAAGATTCTTGAAAGCTAAAAGCTGAAAGTCTACACTTCAATCACATCTTGATTCTCACATTTCATATCAATCATGGTGGTGCACGGAGGCAAAATTACAAAAATCGTGTCAGTGTCCATAAACTTACAAACCTAACTGTAGTTTCAATCTCTCACAGCTAACTATTGTCACTCATAGGGAGTTTTCAATTGATATATGAATCTGACTTCTTATTATTTGTATGTGTGTCTGTGTGTGTATCTGTATTTATATGAGTTGTACAAGGGTTAGATCTGTGTTATCTAATGGGATAAATTTTACAGTGTGTGCATGTGCATGTGCATGTGTGAGTGTGTGTGTGTGTGTGTGTGTGTGCACAGGCAAGCTCCTGTGCGTATTGCTATGATTTAGATGTTCAGCTCTATATTCACTCTGCCATCTTCATTGTTTTATCTCACACACACACACATACTGTACACAGCTGACAGGCCAATAGATAGTATTTTAAATCTTATTACCTCCATTACAAACTGTTTTATTGTCCTTCCACATCTGTCAACCTACCGAGCAGCTATGATACGCATGTGTGTGTGTATGTGAGACACATCATGAAACCATGCTTTCTCCTCCCTTCTCCTCCGATGGTATCTGTATAGGGGGAATTGTAGCCAAGCTGGGGGACAATGTTGGTGTTGGAGCTTTAGGACATATATCAGAGGGAAGGATGAAAGGGAAAAAAGCCTAAAGTCATACACGGAGAGAGATATTATGAGTAACAGTAAGCAAGACAACAATGGATGTCTGGACATAGAATAACATACTATAAACTGGTGGTCTAATCAGTGGCCCTGAGCCCACTTTGTCACCGTGTCAATCTGTAGAGGAAAGAGAATTTGAGAGAAAAGGATAGATTCTTTTGCACATCTGAGTTAAAAATCTGGTAAAGATTAGAGGTAGATAAGTGTGGTTAGGTAGATATATTGTATAAAGTGGCTTCATAAAGTATTCAAACCCCTTCACTTTCTGCACACTTGTGTTGCAGATGCTGTTAAACTCCATCTGATTGGACATGAAATATCAGTAAACTTCCATCTTCATCTGTCTGCACAGATGTTCTGTGGGGTTGTAAGTCTGTTCAGTCTCCCTGCCTATGCCACTGAGAGAGCAAGTGAGACTGTGGGACCTTGTATACACAGGTGTGTGCCTTTCTCAACTCTGTCCAATCAGTTCAGTTTGCCTCATGGGGACTCCGATAAAGTTTTAGACACTTCTCAAGAAAGATTTAAGCAACAAGATGCATCTGACTGCCATTTGAAGTGTCATTGCAAAGGATCCAAATGGTTTCATAATTTAGAGTTTCAGTTTTTGATTCTAAAAACATGTTTTAATTTCACCATAATGGGTTATTGAGTGTAGGTTGTTGAGTAAAGTCTATCATTTTATCCATTTAAAAATAAATCTACAAAACAATAAAGTGTACTTAAGCTGAATGGGTCTGAATACTACATAGCCACTGTGCAGGTTAAGTTAAAAAAAAATAATCCCACTTTCTCTAAAGAAATAAATCAATTCCAAATGAGTCTTAGGAAGGATGTTTTCTGCAAAGTAAAGGCTCCTTAGATTTCATCATGACATGAACAACTTTGAAGCTCAAAATAAATAAATACCACAGTGTCAGTACATATACAAATGTTATGCATGAAGGATTATTGATGTTGCAGCCAGTTGGTCCAGGCAAGGTAGCAAGCATGAAGATCAAACTTAGTTAAAAAGCTTATTTTCATTGAACTCATATCATTCCTTAAAATTAGGAAGAGTATCTACACCTACAATGCACTGTGTGTGAGAGTGTGTTGTTCTGGTAATGGGCAGAAAGGTCATACTAGATGATAGCAGTGTGTGAGTGAGTGTGTTTGAGTGTTCCAGTGTTGGAGGTTACTGGGTAGAGCATTGATTTAACCAGTGCATCCAATGGATATGACTGGGAACGGCCCCTCAGCATGGAGATGGAGAATGCACTGGTGTGTTGATGCATAAAGCTACCATGCAGAACACACTCTGATGGGACATACTCACACACATGCACTCACATGCTCTGATACACACATTCACGTTTGGCTCACTTCATCCAGAACATTCTCTGATGGCTTTATCATTCTCCCTGCTCCCATACACCCTGCTGATCACTGTGTTTGTGTGTGTGCATGTGTGTGTGTGTGTGTGTGTGTGTGTGTGTGTGTGTGTGTGTGTGTGTAAGTAATATAGAATAATATTCATGGGGAATATTCAGATTTATAGTTAGGTTATTAATTGCGGCAGCGCTTTAAGTTATTCCTATTTTATGGGGCGGAAAGATAATAACCTAATAAGTTTCCCCCTGTGTGTGTGTATGCATGTGTTAGAGTGTGTATGTGCATGCCATAGCTTGCATGTGAGGTCAGTGAGGTCAGTGTGTATTTGTATTGTTTCCAGTCTGAATATTCAGTATGAGGTCCGGAGAGGCTGAACGTATAGCTCATCATTAACAGCAGCATTTGTTTGACTTATTCTGTCACTGATAGCAACTATTAGTTCAGTCCAGAGAGCTCTAAAGGGACAAAGTACTTATTTTAAGAATGAGTAATTGTCACTATGATAGTGCAGAGCAGTTCTATTAGTAACTGTGAAAGTGAATAACTCTCCTTTGTGGGATGTCACGCACAGGAAAGGAATAAGGAAACATAATGAGTGATTTAAAAAGATTTTTTAGGATTAAAGGGATTATCCCACAAATGTAAAAGCAAAAAATTTACAGAGGCAAATGTTGTTTAAAAAGGTTCATATATATATATATATATATATATATATATGTAGCCACTTTTTTTCCCTCAATTAAAAAAATGACAAAAATATTCATCCATGATGGAAACATGAACCAAATAAAATCTAATTTTTGAAAAGCTTAAGTACATTTTGCATGTACTGAATGTGTGGAATCACACTGGTAAAACAGTTTCCTCCACCACCAAAAACTTCTCCTTTAGAGGATGATATAACTACTTTTCAACGATGTTGTTTCTCTGCTAGTAGTGTTAGGTAACCTTGCCAGCCCTTTGATGAAAAAGAGTAATAGATTTATGGTAGGTCTGGCCAAAACTGAACAATTGACTACTTTTATGAGTTTTGTATGAACCAAGTACAGCCAACAGGAAATAGCCATAACCTCGCATTTTAAGCCCAACAACTGACAAAAGCTCATCTTCTCTTCTGCTGCCCACATGGCATTATATGCTACTAAACCATCAGCTGTACACATGAATTGAAGCATTAAAATCCTAAACAGCGTTACAAATTCACTAGAGCACTGTGTGAAAAAGTTTTGCTGTTCTGAACAGCATGGTAGGTGACTCCTCTACATGCCTAACTGCAGCATGTATACTGAAGAAAACAGAAGAGATGGCTTGAGAGCTTTGGAGCTCAAAAGATTCATTCATATACCAGAGTCAGACAGTAGACTCTTTTACAAAAATTTTAACAATTGTTTTTTAATTTTGACTTAAATATTGGACTACAGCTTATAATATCAGGGGAATAACAATGTATCATCTTTTACTTTTGCTTTTACTTTATACCCATACATTATATTGGCAGGTGCAGCTGTAATGTGGCTTGAAAGGTGTGCCACACAAAATATGCCTTTCCACCACCTCCTCCTCTCCCTGTGCACATTAACATCTCAAAAATGCTTGTTACTAACTGTCCTCCATCGCTCCCATAGTTTTGTGCTTCCTCGTCTCTCTCCTCCGCCTCCTGTCGCTTTCTGCAGGTTTTTTCTGGATCCATGGTTGCAGACCATCTACTGGCCTGAGTCTGATCAACACCCACTGCTTTAATTATTGTGATTGCTACTTTTACCATTTCATTTAGTCCTGTTAGTAATATTATTAGCCCTGTTAGTATAATTATAGTATATATAGCTATTAGTCCGATCATTATGTAATGCTCTCTCTCCTCCGTCCTGCCCCCGTCTCTCCCTCTCTTTCTCAATTTCAAACCAATCGGTCGAGGCAGACGGCCGCTCACCATGAGCCGGGATCTGTTCAACATTTCTACCTGTTAAAAGGGAGTTTTTCGTTGCCACTGTCACCAAGAGCTGCTCATGGGGTAAATGTTGGGTCTCTGTTAATAATAAATATAAAGAGTCTGGTCTAGACCTGCTGTATATGAATAGTGCTCTGAGATAACATTTGTTATGATATGGCGCTATATAAAATAAAATTGAATTGAATTGAATTCTCGGTGCTAATTCCTCACAGATCCTGAGTCCCACATTATTATTATTGTTGTTGTTGTTGTTGTTGTTGTTGTTGTTGTTGTTGTTGTTGTTGTTGTCACTGCAGTTGTCTTTGTGGTGGTTACCATGCGCTGTCTATTAATTCATCTCTAATTTTATCATATAATTTAGATGTTTGTCTCAGGCTAAATGCAGACAGATAACAGTATTATGATATTTGAGTGAACATAGTTGCTGAATGATTATGTTGCTCTGCATTGGATAACCAATACTTTAAATTCACACTGTAGTTTGCCGGACATGTTTGGTGAACACAGGCTTTGGTAAAGGTCTCATAGCATAAAGATCCTGATTCCAGCTCTGTAAATGAGATAGATATCAAGCTTCACATCACACTCTTATTCATGGAAAGAAAATGAATGAATGTGTTTCTAAAAATGTTTTACTATTTTTATTAAACTTTTTCTTACTATCATCCACCATAGTATTGATCAATTCTACAATAATGAAACAGACTACATCACCTCTTTCAAATCTGCAATGTACCATTTCTCATTTTAAATCAAAATAAAATATTGGCATTCTTTGTTAGTTTAAAGCCTAACAACAGTTTATAAAAGACAGTTCAGCTGGATCTGAGAGCCTCTAGTGGTCAGTGTTGTTGTACAGCTCCGCAGACAGGGCTAGGGTTAGGGTTAGGATTAGGGTTAGGGTTAGGGTTAGCAGCTAAATTATCGACTCAACTTCCTCCATACACGCAGCTGTTACAGGCAGGAAGGCAAAGGAGTCCACTATTCTATACCCAACTCACCTTTGACTCTACAGTGTCTGTGCTGCTCTGGTATCTATATAAGTAAAGACTAGTATGTCACTGTGATGTTAAAGAAGCATGCATTGATATACTGATGCATCTTTGTAACCCGGTGTGAGTGTCTATTTTTCAGAGTGTAGAATATGTATTTACGTAAATTTATCTTTCTTGTGTGTAGCAGGTCAAGTATCCTTCTTGCCTTTCCATTTTGTTTTCCATGTGATGGGTTCATTAAATCCGTCCAACCCTCCCAACCATACCACTATTTACACACACTCACACACACAGACACACACAGACACACACACACACACACACACACACACACACACACACACACACACACACACACATAAACACACACACACACACATACACACACACACATCCATGAGGGGTGCTTTAAAAACTGCTAATTTGATCAATACTTAATTTTTCCTCCTTGTAGCTTTTTTTCTCTGTTAAGCTGTGATAAGAGGAGCCAGGGGGTGGGGCTGTGTGATTTCTAGTGTGTGTGTGTGTGTGTGTGTGTGTGTGTGTGTGTGTGTGTATGTGTGTGTTTGTTTGTAAGACATCTGCAAATGGGTGTATATCATCAGTGTGTTTGTGTGTATGTGTTTGTGTGTGTGTGCTTGTGTGTGCGTGCGTGTGTGTGTGCGCGCGTGCGTGTCTCTATCACAGCAGTGTGTGTATCAGTCCTCTGAACTGCTACAGTTTCTGGCTGTAATTTCCACATAGCCTCCTATTACCTGTGTGTGTACATGTGTGTACGTGCATGCATGTGCAGACACTATCGGGCCATCTGGTAAATGGATAGGTTGGTGAGGTGTCGTCATGGCAGCCAGTTAGTCGCGGATCCAAATGATGTCATTCCTCACCGTGGCAACACTTAAAGAGATAAGTTCCCTAAAGAGGTAGCCATTTATCAGTAGCCAATACACTGATACACACCATAACACACACACGCATATTGGTTGAAACACACACAAATATTAAAACACAAACACACACACTATTGTTGAACTGTTTGACTGCTCTAGCCCCCATTCTCCATTTATAATCACCATGTCATGGCAGACACTGACGGAAGGGAGGTACTGATCACATTCTTGTATGTGTGTGTGTGTGTGTGTGTGTGTGTGTGTGTGAGTGTGTGTTATGTTTTAAGGGAATTCATCTACGATATAAGACATTCTCTCAATATTCACATTCTGGGTTTTTAAACATTGAAAGAGATATATTTATTTCAAAGTTGCTGATAGTCAATATTTCCCCTCTAGTTTCACAGTTGAGCATTTTCAAATGTGTACCTTGAAAATAGTATTCATCTCAGGGTGGAAAAACCTCTGAGACAGGATTCACACTGAATCAGAATAAATGGAAGACAGAAGTGACATCTTGTTAAATGATGTGATTCTCTACAAAGGAAATCTGGTTGGTATTCACAACCTTTGTAAACATGACTTAATAAACAAACAAGATCAACTGTTACTGACATGAGCTGGTCCCCCAGTGTCTGGCTCATATTTGGTGCGGAGGGGCCCTTGAACATGGCAGGTACACATGTAAATTTTTGTGTAAGTGAAGTTGAAGGGCTTTAACCCTGTTGAACCCTGTTGAGGTGGAGCTAATTCTAACTACTTTATATCTTTTTATACTATTTGGTAGTTCAGATCAGTAGTTCCCAACCTAGGGGATCATCAGATAAACCTGAAGGGCCATGAAAATGTTGAGGAAAGAAGAAAGAACAAAGTTCCGATACTTTTTTTTTCTCTAACCTTTGATTTTTTTTAATAAAATATTGGACAATTTGACCTCTTAGGACTTTAAACATGTATGTATTTATAAATAAATTTTAGAGGTACGTTCTGTATGTAAGTATGGTTTATTGTGTATGTGTGTCGGAGATCAAGTGAGGCTAAATATGAAAAAATGTCCTGAGGTTTCTCTACTCTGGTTTTTCGCACAATGGATTATTTTCCCAATATCCACTGGGGTCCCCTGATAACCCTCTGTGTGGGAGTAAGCACATGTGTGTCAGTGGCAAGATGGCCTCTCTCTATTAGCTTTAATGGAGTCAGACTGAAGTGTCAAAGAAAACAGGCTCTTATCAGAAAAAGTGACTGAGAGAGAGAGAGATGAAGAAATAGGGGAGAGAAGAATGAGGAGAATTAGAAGTAGGGAGACAGAGGAAGAGGAGAGAAAAAGGTTCTGATGGAGGAAATGGGCGAGAGAGGAAGAAGATGGGGAAGAGAGGCCATTCACAGAGAAGCATCTTCGTCATGTGTCACATCAACACTAGCAACCAATCCAGTGCTGTAACTCTGTCCCTCTCTCCCTGTTGTTCACAGTGTCTCCTGTAAATGGTCAACTGAAGTCAGTAGCAGCTATTAACCTGGACAAGGTACAGTTTAGCTTCCATTCTACAGCTTCATGGAAATAAAACGGATACAGCTTAATCTTAAATTATTCCTTGGAAATCATTTGGGATATTGCAAAGTGAAAAAAAAATCTCTGCTCTAGTATGGGCATTGGGGTTGCTGTAATTGCAGCCAGTTCGGTGCAAGCAAAATGAATTATAGCTAATGAGAGATTTACACAAATTCAGTGTTTACTATTTGACTATTCTACTAGTTGTGACACAGGATATTCTTTCTATTTCAAGATTGTTTATATAAATGGTAAGTACACATACATTAGTGTAATTATTTAAATTAAAACATGATTTAGTTTAAGCATAATTTAGTTTAATTTAATTTGATTCATTTAATTTAATTTAAATTTAAATTTAAATTTAAGTTGTTGTTTTTCTTTAAATGTACACGTCTGAGCATATCTCCCTGCACTGAACTGTTTACAATACATTGCCCTGCTTATGCCTGGGAGTTTGCCTTAGAAAGTTACTGGGCTTGAAGTTCACAGGGATGCAACGTTTGTTGAAAATCCTCCCTGAGTTTTTCAGATAATGCTGCAATGTAATGAATGACAGTGTTGGTCAGTTTATTGTTGTTTTCTTCACTGTCTGTTCTGCATCTTTTTGTGGTCCTGAAAAGGGGCTAGTTTAGGCAACCACACATTTTAATGGCTTCACAATTTTTTTTTCTACTTCCCATCAGTCCTTGCGAGAACATCCTTCACCCAATGGTGTGGGGTTCTGATAACCCCCAACTTGTGCTGCAGTAGGTAAAGAGAATCAAAGAGTTAATATTTATCTGTATGTGTTGGTCTTCTGTATACGTCAGTGTTGAGGCTTCTGTCATCTTCAATGTGCCCTTCACAGTTTGGGGGGAAGACTGTTTCCTCTGAGATCTTCCTGAACTTGATGTTGCTGCTCCCTGTTTTGCTGGGTTCTATGAAGGCCTCCACTTCCTTTGTTATGACTTTGAACCAGGTTCCATCCATGTTCTTAAACCAGTGGCTGGGAGCAGTTCCTTTGAAGGATATCAGGGATCTGCTCTCTATTGGAGACAATGGGAGCTAACAGCACAGCTATGCTTCTGACTGTAGAAACACTCACTGTACTGGAAATAGATGGTAGTCAGGTAGAGATTGATCAGGGCGCACACTGTATGTGGGCTGGGGTGAAACTGGTTCTGTTGAGCAGAGTGGTGTTGTGCAGCAGTCATTCCCATACAGTCACTACTGCTTCCAGGGTGGTAATGCACGTGAATATGAAGTGACATAGTAGGAAACCATGGTTTCATCTGAGTCCAGTTTTATTTTTCTTAACCTTGTTGGCAAAATCCTGAGAGTTTTTGATGTGGTGTGGACTGTTCCTGACCACAGGAGTTAGGATGGTGGCTAGGCATGTGGCAGTGTTGTATGTAACTGAGCTGATACTACTGATGATTGGTCTTAGCGGGGCTTCTTTCTTGTGTTCCTTAGGGAGTTCTTATTTTAAAAGGATGGCTTCCCTGGGGTACAATATATAGTGGTCCATCAATGGCTTGTTGCAGGCATCTTATTACCTTTTAGTTACAGTATTGGTAGGATACCAATAGTCTCTGTGTCTCATAGGTGGCCATGTCGCTGAGCAGACTGGTCACCTTGCATGATATTAAAAGAAAGGCTGATGAGACTGAACCAAGACAGTAAAGTTTTGGGTCAAAAATCATAACAATGAGCCAAAACAGGATAATATGCACTGTAGAGTTAAGGGGAAAAATAAAGCTCTGTGTTCGTTTGTCCCTATGAGCAACTTTTACATTACAAATAATCAGTTGATCCATTGTTCAAATGAACAGGCATTAATTTGTAAAGGTTTCTACAAGATTTACAGATTTCAAACCAAGACTTTTGGGTATAGATTATTTATGACATCTGGTTCCACGTGATATTAGTTCATTGCCTAAAAACTCCTCACTTTGGCATTGTATATGCTTCCAGTGTCAACATTTAATAGTGATGAAAAACAATGCCAGTGTGTTGTAATGTCAGTGTCATAATCTTAGCTTATTTTAATAACTTTATTACATAATTAAAGATTGTGGTTGGTCCAGTGTTACAATGCTTAGAGAGATAATTAGCCAGTTCTACTAGTAGTGGGTGGACTCCACATTATCCAGTCAGGAGTGTCTAGATTGTTTCAAGTGATTAAAATTACTTTACCAACTCTGAGGATGTCATTCAGTAAAGTTGCTTTGTCTCTACTTTTAAAAGGGTTGTTTCATTAATCAAATGGATATTGGGGCTGCATATACCACTTGTTTTTCTAAATAAATTAAGCCAAAACTCCCCGCACAGTTAGATACTACAAAAGGTAAATACAAATCAATTTTAGCTATGATGTTACTCTGCATTAAATATCGAAACACCTCATGTTACTGGTGTGTCCCAAATTTTTAAAGCGAGATTTTTGATATTCTTTGTGTCCTGAGCACCATTTTATAGAAACATCTCCAAAATTCAGAGATATACTATATATGGTGATGAGGAAGTTAAATGGTACTAGGAAACACTTCAGCTCAGCTTTCAGATGTTAAACACTTCAAATCACTCAGAATTACTATCCACTTCAAAGTTTAACCAACACAGAATAGTGATGTTTGCATGCTGACCAAGTGTTGGCAGCCACCACTGCTCTCATTGCTCATGTTACTGTGCCTCCCAGCTGTATTGTGTCATAATTCCTGGTAATCTCTTGGATGTCATAGCAATTCCAATTTAAAGTAATCAGTCTGGTGTGTTATGCACCACAGGAGGTTCAACATTTCTTTCATGTTTCAGTTAAATGGGTGAGTGAATGCTGCAAACATTAAAAAAAAGACAGAAGAGTGATCTTCTTGTCTCAATTATAATTTAGTCTGGAGAAAAGATTCAGGCAGGTGAATAACATCTGAAATTTCCTTTTCCCCTTTTTTAATATCAAATGTTTTATACTATCTAATTGTTTTCATTAAACCTCACAACTTATTCTGCTGCCTATGAACAAGACAACCTATATACTTTCACCAGAACTTTTTGGTGTGGTTGTGTATTTTCTTTATATGAAAACCAACATGATTTTTAGACTTTCACATATACTGTTGTTTATTTTGGGTGATTTACCATATGTTATCTTCTGTATTTATGATGTACCCTTACTTGGCAAAGAATTCTCCAAAAAAGATCCTATATATCCTGTATATATCCACCTAATTAGTAGCAGACTCTGGGGAGACTATAAGGGAGTAAAGGATATAGAATTACAAAATTTAATTTTCAGTGGTAGTTTGTTTACATGAGAAAAGAAAACATAAAGAAAAAAATCATATTAGTTTACTATAATAATTCCTAATTAATCATGTAAATTCACAGTTCCCTCATTCTTCACCTCATCTTTTTCAAGTCAAAGTACCAGTTGTCCAGATGACTACTTTAGAAACAAATGACCAGAAAACCTCGGAAACTCCACTGCACTTATCTTAAAAGTGCATTCCACCTTTTTTTGAATGTGAAGTTCCGCTTACTCACTCAACCTTTTAAAACACTAGTGTTATGTTTTCTGTAACTCCACAGGTTGCCCACTTATCAGAAGGATGGTGCCCTGATCCCTGACTTCTCCAGTCTGTATGTCAAAGTGTACTCTGGCAAGGTGTTAAACCCCAAATTGCCCCTGATTGCTGTGCCATCAGTAGGTGTGCGTGTATGAATGTGTGTCGTAATGGGCGAATGTGACATGTAGTGCTCTGAAGTGTTAATAAGACTAGAAAAGTGCAATCCTTTCACCATTTGGGCTTGGAGACTTGTATCCTTTTTTTAATTTATAGTTGAAATCCTGCATTCCAAACTGAGTTTAAAAAGGAATGACTATTTACCAGATAAGGAAGTCTAATGAAAGACACCATTGAGTTGCATTGTGGGAAGTGTAGGATCCAGTGCTTTTAGAGGTTACAAGGGGCAAAAACAGAATATCTTGTCTTCTTCTCTTTCAGCTTTGCCTATTTTACTTTAATCTGTCTCCTGTGCACCGCATAATACTCAGTTGCAGGAGTACTACTTTAACACATTCATAAATCAGAATAGATATGATTTTTCAGTTGTTCAACCACTTTGTACTGCGTTCTTTGGTCTATAGATTTCAGGATTTCAGAGTGTTTTGTTTCTTCTAGCTTTGATTGAATTATTTTTTCTTTTGATGAATATGTATTTTTTTTTTATGTTGGCCCAGAGGGGTTTGTTAGTTGTGTCCCTCATATGTTTTATGGTTCTTTTGATTGCCTTTTTCAGAATTAATGTATTCATAGGATAGGAGTAGGTAGATGATCATGTGACGTAATGGGGCTAAGTGTTAAGTTGCCACAACACTTGCATTGCTGCACACACACACACACACAATCTCTCTCTCTCTCTTTCTCTCTCTCCGTCCATACATCCTTCCCTGGGCTCAGTGCCACGCTCCTCATCATGTTTGTCTAGGCTAATCGCCCAGTTGCTGCCTCCTCCGTGCATTAACTTCGTTAGAACAGAGACACCTTGTTAATGACAGTGCTAATTGAATGAAATGGCCATACTAACGAGCATAAAACCTCCCACTCACGTTTTGCTAATTAACAACACACTGGCTTAATTACAACAGTAGAAACACATGCAGCGCAGCCTCGTTACTGTTAATTGCCACAGCTAACAGGGATTTATGGTAATTGTCTGTATAACTGTTGTTAACGAGAGGCTGAATTAGCTAGACACACAGAGACAAGAAGAGAGCAGAGATGTTCCAGTTGTAATTAACACTGGGAAGAATCTGCAGTTGGTTGGAGCGCTGTAGGTCTACATGGCTGTATTGATCATCTCATTGGCGAGTTTAATATCATACTCTCCTGTCTTGAAAAGCAGTGAGTGGATACTAGATGCTGTGACTGAACTAGTGTCCAGTTTGCCTAAAACTACTGTGTCCATCTGTTTTAAATGATTACCCAGCCTTTAAAAAATAAATAAAATTATATTGTAAATATAAATATTGCTGTCTTCATCTGGAACCAGTTGCTTGGAGCTAAGACCCACAAACAGTACTGAGAGAGGGGCTAACATTTGGTGCTGGTCTTTTCATGGTATTTGATGACAATGAAAAAAAGAAAACCCTTAACAACTCTTTATAATTATAGTCGAAGTACTTGATAATATTGTGTTTTCAGTCAGTTAACACAGTGGCACTCTCTGCCATTTATCTCTCTCCTCCACCGTCCCCTCAATCCCTCTCTCTTCCTCCCTTTCTTGCTTCTTCATTTGCTCCTTCCTCCTCCCCTGCTCTCTCACCCTTCTTCCTCCTCTTTTTCATATTCACTGACTTTTATTCTCCTCCCTCTGATAAAGTGATTATGGTTATGTGTTCAGTTGAGGAGCACTCAGGCAGACACAGTCTAGATTGGTAATCATGTATTATTACACCGTGTCACTCTATGTGTGTGTGCGTGTGTGTGCGTGTGTGTGTGTGTGTGTGTGTGTGCATGTGTGCCTCTTGAGGCCCTGCCAGATCTCTCACAGCTCATTGGTTGTATATGAGGGAATGTCAGTTAGCCATTGTAGTCATTGGTTAAAATATCTGGTTAGCATCCACAATGGCCTCTTATTACTTCCTGCACCAGATGAATACAAAATTCAGTGTGTGTCTGTGTGTGCTTGAGTGTGTGTGTTTATGTGTTTTGTTGAAAAAAATTGTAATTTATACACTGTGTGTGTTTGTTTGTGTGTGTGTTTATGACAGGCCAAATGAAACTGACAGAGAGAGTATGAGGTAGAGTGTTAGAGACAATGAGACTGCTAACAAAGAATTAGATGGTCAAGGATGCTTAAACTTAAACATGTTAATACTCAAACGCACACACCGAGCATTGTTGTGTTCAAGATAAGATGAGAACAGCTGCTGAAGTCTAGATTCAGACAAAGTATTCAACATATTCAGGAAAGAAAAAGGAAAAAATTATCCTATCAGTTATTTTATCCATTATCAACCCTAGTTGTAGTTTTGCATATTATTATATTATATTATTATTATTCTACTTACTACAGAGTTCAATGAACTTAAAGGAGTAGTAGTAATTAGTGCAAGGTCCAGTTTTGAAAATGTAAAACTAACTGGGTTAACTGTATTTGAGATAACAGTTTCAGTAAACTTAAGATATTAAGTTGAATCAATCAACCGATAAATGTTAGTCAGATTTCCATTGTGCATTCCAATATAAACTTTGTCAATCTAGGTAGTCACTTTTAACAATTTAAGATTGTAGCTGATTTTGGCTACACTCTTGAATTAGAATTTTGGATGCTTTGAGTTGGATGAGTTAGTTGATACTACTAGATTCCTGTATGATGTTTTACATAGTACAAGACGCATTGTTTGCATTTACTTTGTATCACAGCTGACCATCCTGGTATTTTGCTTTAGATTTTTTTCAATGTATTTTTGTTTCAAGCATACCTTGATTTCCATTCACATCTTTACAATAGTATAATATTAGCAGACGCTGCTTACTTATTTTAGTAAGCAATAAGTAAGCTTGTTTGCTCACTTGCTCTGTGAAATTGGTCACTGATGGATTAGAAAATGAAAGCAACGTTCAAAAGTCGGAGTTTCATAATGTATAAGGATAAATGAAAACTTTTGCCTGCAATATGGAAGCTAAGTGAATTTTTTGATTTCATATCATTATATTTTTTGGTGTTCAGGATTTGTCAGTTTTTAATAACAAATGGGAGTACTTCTGTTTTTGTAATACTCATGTTGGCTACAAGAAGCAAGGTTCACTACTACCCCAGTGGAACTAAATCATTCATGGTTTCATCCAAGTGATTTTTAATTACTCTAAGCACTCTAAACACAGGGACATACATTCTGTGACTTTTACATTGCTATCATCTCTTCTTTTTTAAGCTAGAAATGTATTTCAATTGGCAAAGGCCTTCTATGAGAGAGAATTTTTTCACTTGGCTCTATGGGCTTCAGTACTGCAGCCTGGAACAATGGGAAATACATCTGAAAATCTACATCTACAAATCATGCATTTGAAAATGGTCAACATGAAGGTTAATTATAAATGATTTGTATTTGATGAGTGAAAATATGCAAAAACACTGGTATGTATATTCGTGTAGAACATCGGTCTATAGTGTGAGATCACTTTATTTGTTCTCAATACATATTTTCCAAAATGTGTATTGTTTATAAGTAAGTTCTAAGTTCGACTGCATTAAATCTTTTAACTAATTAATGTGTCTTGTCTATAGACACAAACTCTCTCTTCTAGAAAATATCTGAAACAAGGGAGGCTGCACAGGAATAGCCATAACTATCTGGCAGGATTATTATCTTTAAGGCTGAAGATGTGGGTGTAATAGTTCTTAAAATAAAATTTCAAGTCTTGTCAAAAAACTGAATATGCTTAGATAACTGAACACCTAGAAGAGACAAAATCCACTAAAGTATGAAGATGATGGAGACCTGCAAACTGCACAACACAGCCACAACCACTTCTCACTTGTTACTGTTAAATGTGCTGACACACACAAGCCAGTGAGTAGCGTTGTCATTGATAGATATCATGTGTAAATAATCAATCAAAAAAAATTTGTATTTTTATTTCTGAAGGCAAAAAAACCCAATATAATAGAAATAATAATGTCATTTAGCCACTGGACCTTCCCTTTATCACATTTTGGTTTTTAAATTTTTTTTTTTTTTTTTCAGATTTTAACTTTAGATTCCTCCCTGTTTTTATCTGGTCAGTCACTCTACTCTCCTAAATTTTAGAGCAGTGTCCCACAAACATTTAATTGAACTAACTCTCACTCTTTGTTGCACCCCATTCTTTAGGTCTTCATCATAAGGCTGACACTAATTTGAAATATTACAACACTCGAGCCAAACATAAAATTAACTCAATGAAGAAAACAAAAGAATGTAAAAGGTACATTATCTAATATCCCACAAGATCTCTATATGACAGTCACCAGAGGTTTGTTGAGTGAAATAATGGAATTGTCTACACATCTTTGCATCTTTCCTGCATTAGTCAACAATGTGACATGATTAATTTCTATTAGATTACAAGTTTTCTCCTTTCTTTCTAATATTTTTAAGGGTAAAGTTATGGGAGCTTCATCACAAATCATACACAAAAAACACTTAATACTTGAAATAGTTCAGTATGAAAATTAAGATTAATGTGCAGGAATCAGTCTACAGCTTTCAGCTTCAAAATGAATGTGCCGAGATGGAAATCAGTTTAAAAGTGAACTTAGACTGATTTACCTGCTGCTTGAGGCAGATGTTATTATCAAACTCATATTAACCCAAAAGTAAAGCAGTGAGCTTTATCTATGTATGTCATGTGTTGTGAATGTCATTCTGTCATCATTTTTGTGTCAGACCTGCTGTATATAAATGTGTGGAAAATGAAAAAAGAAAAAAGGAAAGAGAGGACACAAAACCTTAAAATATCCTGTCAACTAATTCAAATATTAACCATATTTACATAGAAAATCCATGAGTCTTTATGATAAAAAATGTAGACTTAAAAATGAACAAAAATGATAAAAAAAAAAACTTCAGTAAAAAGGTACTTTCAGTAGTTTATGGTTCCTCTTGCAGGTTCAGGCACCTCTTATGATGCTCTTATCTTCCTGTGAGGTGGTAGGTAAAAAAGTATCTTCTGTTATGATGCTTTTGGGTAACAAGCTTAGAAGGTTTGTGAGATGGATTTTACAATCTTAGCCTTGCATCTTTTGTGAAACAAGGCTCTGGGTGATCATCTTAAGCAGTGATAACTATAACCAAACTTTACCAAACAATGCTTGATGATCTGTGAACACCACAACAATGTGTGCTGATCACCAATGATAAAAAAACAGGCTGAAAGAGGTCACAGCAGTGAAATGCGAGCAAATTTAGATAAGGCAAAATTTTAAAACAAAGAATTTGTGGACTATCAGTTTAAGTTAAAGTAAAGCACTGACTACTACAAATTTGCTCCTCAATTATGGTAACAAAAGCAGATTGTATGTAATTTTTTACTTGCACTATTTCTGCTTGTGTATACAGTGCATGTGTGCTATGTGCATATGCATATGAGCGGTGTATATGTGTTGCATTGTGACAGGGACTAATGTTTAAATCAGCCAGACTCCATCGCCCTGTCGGCCCGCTCCCCTACAAATGTCACCTGTTCCCGGCCAGTGATTTGCATAATGCAAAGCTTCTCAGTCGTAACGGTCCGATTAGTGGTGGGGAGCAGCAGGACCATTCCTGATGCACGAAGCCGTTAACGGCTCCTTTTGCCGGGAACAACTGAGATTAAGGGGGAAGGGGGTGGGGAGGGCGGTAAAAGAGAAGAAAAGAAGGAGAGAAGAACCAGCCTGAAAATGTTCACACTCTGGTTGTATTAATTACTGACAGGTCAGCTGCAGGTGACATAATGAGCTGATAACAGTGAACTCTGAGCTGACAAAGAAAGGAAGGTGAGAAGGATGGAATAAGAGGAGAACAAAATGGAGAGGTGTTTATATTCAAAGAAAAAGATGGAGATGCTGACAATTAATGCTACAAGCAAAAAAACGTAAAAGCTTAATTAGATCAACTACTTTAATTGAGTAGATGGAAATTAGAATCATGAAATGATCAAAAAAAAATGTTCCTAACAGAGAAATCTGATGAAAATTGAAATTTAAAAAAGCTGAGGTCACTAAACTGAACAGAAAAAAAACTGAATACATTTTCAAGTGATTTCATGCATGCCAAACTACACAATTACTTCAATACGGGTCAGGAATAACAAAAATTACAGAAAAAAAAGCATCCATGAAAGTTGAGGCATGTCCAGCCCAACAAATATAAAATTATGTTTAGTTAAAAGGAAATGATGGAGACCTGAACACCTTGTTATGCAAGTGTTACAACTGGCTGCTGATTGGGCGTTACCTCTGACACACCATCCAAATGAAGGAACATTTGCCTTAAAACCCATTGCACACTGTTTCACCCTGCTCTGAGGAAACATATTATTCAAATTGGAAACCATTCCCACACCATTTTCAGACTGAATTTGCCCCATGTGTGATTGCGGTTTGAGATGGGGTGCCTTGTTGACCAATCAGATGCAAGTTGAGCTGGGCACTTAGTTCTCATCCTCTCAAGCAATTGAAGTTATGAATAGAAATAAAGACATTATGATTTTCAAACCTTCTATTTTTCTATTTTCCATTTCCACCATTTTTTTTTCCCAGAATTTTTGTTTTTAAACAGTTCCAAAACTCAGGTGGTAGTATATAGAAAATTGAACTGAATTGCATAACACACTATTATTTATTAAACAACCTTTGAATTTATCAATCATATGCAAGGCAAGTTTTGAAATACTGAAGTGCCGGATGAAATTTCTGGCGTTGATTCCAAGGGTTGAATTTGCATTTGGTAGCTGTTCATTCAAAATTTATGTTAATGTGAATTGTTATGTAAGTAAAAGATAATGAATCTCCATAAGGCATAAAGTTAAAATTTAAGCAAGGTTAGTGAAAATAGTGAAATATTTTTTTGTACAAGCTTAGAGTGGAAAAAGGAAAGGAGCACTATACAAACGTTTACGCACCCTAAGAGATTCGAGCTATCTCACACCTTGATTAGTATGTTAGGGCTTGTTCACAATCATTGTTAGGTAAGCATGATGCATTTTGGAAACAAGTGCTGTGAACTGATGAAGTCAAAATACAACGTTCTTGATCAAAGGTATATTTGGAGAAAAAAGCCAGCAGAATTTCTTGAAGAGAGCACCTCTTCATGTGTTAAGCATGGTGGTGGATCGATCTTAATTTGGCATAGGTACCATTTCACTAGTAGAGGGAGGAATAGAT
This sequence comes from Istiophorus platypterus, assembly GCA_016859345.1. Taxonomy (NCBI): domain Eukaryota; kingdom Metazoa; phylum Chordata; class Actinopteri; order Istiophoriformes; family Istiophoridae; genus Istiophorus; species Istiophorus platypterus. Next base: position 27,085,476 of record CM029134.1, on the reverse strand, counting down.
TCAATTAAGTACCAGCAAATTCTGGGAGTAAACATCACACCATCTGTAAAAAGCTGAAGAAGAAAAGAGGATGGCTTCTTTAACAGAATAATGATCCTAAACACACCTAAAAAAATTTCCAATTGACGACCTCAAGAGGCGCAAGCTGAAGGTTTCTTCATGGCCCTCACAGTCGCCTGACGTAAACATTATTGGAAATCTGTGGATAGATGTCAGAGTAGTGCATAGAGGACAGACCAAGAATCTCAGACCCAGAAGACTTTTGAGAGGAGGAATGGGAGCAAATTCCATCAACCACAAACCTAAAGACTCTTAGCTGCTACAAAAGGCACTTATAGGCTGTGATAATTACCTAATTACCCTCACGTAGGGTGCCCAAACTTTTTTGTCTTTTCCTTTCCTGGTATTATTGAAATTGGAAAAGAAGGAAATAGAAATGTAATCTTGCTTAAAATAGTGAATCAATGTGTCAACTCTAACGTTATACTTTTTGGAAATCAGTTAATCTTTTACTCATTCAACTATTCACAGTAACAGAAATTTTGACCAGGGGTACCCAAACTTTTCATACCAGTGCATACAATGTCAGAAAAAAATCTCTCAAATATAATTCTGTCTTCTGAAAGAGATTTTACTTGCTATCCTTCTCTCTTCCCTTTTTCTCATTCTCACCCTCCCTCTTCCTCTGTGTTTGACAGATGGGGCAGGGATGAGAGGACGAGAGGGAAGATGTGTTGCACCTCACTTCTCTTTCTAATGTCTCTGGCTGCTGGGAAACCATGTGGAAAACTAAAGACTATTAATGCCACAAACAAATCTCTCCCAAAACGGAAGCTCTTTTACATGTTTTTAGTGCGAGGGTGGGCTGAGGGCTTAATGACATGGAGAAAGGAGAAAGATGGAGGGAAGGAGGAGGAAGGGGAGGAGGTGGAGGAGTAAAATAATGACTTGGGTGGAGAGGAGAATGAAATAGAGGAAGAAGATGGGATAAGAAAGTCGGAAAATGAAAGATAAAGGACAATTGAATAGAGTAACAAGAGGAAAAGAAGAAGGGGATTATAATGGTGGAGTAACTAATAAGACAGTCTTCAGGATGAAAAAGAGGACAAACATTCAGAAGAAATGGAAAGGGAATAAGATCAGGAGAAAAAGAATGGAGAGTAGAAACAAATGACAAGTATGAGGAGATTAAAAAAGAAGTGGGAATTAGGATAAGTAGAGGGCAAAGAGTAAACAAGGAGGACTAAGACTACAATGAACACGAGAAAGTGAAAAGAGAGAAAAAGCCTATAACTATATCTATAGTAATGCTTCCTAGAGGATTTTCACACCTTTGTCGATTTTTAAAATGTTGAAGAACACAGACTTAATGACGAATTTAACCATTTTTTGATATTTTTATCACATATAGTAACAACTAAATGAGAATGCTTTTAGTCAACATCAGTTCAGCATTCAGCATCATAATCCAATCTGATCACCAAACTCAGCAACAAACTCAGCAGCATGCTATATATTTCCAATACCATTATTAAGTTTGCTGAGGTGTTTGGCCTCATCAACAACAATGATGAGGGAGGAGGTCCAGCACCTGGCTACATGATTCACCAAGATCATTGTGGACCTCAGAAAGACAAAAGTTTGCACAACCCCTCCTCCCCATCTGTATCAACTGGACAGAGCTTGTCTCCAGCTTTAAGTTTCTAGGTCTGCAATTCTCTGAAGACCGCTCTTGGACCGTTACTGCTTAAACCTTGGTCAAGAAGGCTAACCAGCATGTCCTCTTCTTGAGAAGACCCAAGAGGGTCCATCTGTCTCTTAAGACTCTGGCAAACTTCTACAACTGCATCTCAGTATGGTATGGAAACTGTTCTGTCTGGGACTGAAGAGCACTGAAGAGGATGGTGAAAATTGCTCAACACATCATTGGTTCTCCACTCTGCACCGCTGAGGCTATCCAATGTAAGTAGTGTCTGTGGAGGGTGTGTGGCATTATCAAGGGCACCTCTCACCCTAGTCACATGGTCTGTTTCAGGACCAGCAGGCCTAGGGACAGATTGCTAAACTCTGTGCCAAGGACTCTAAATAGCTTCACATTAGCTATTATTACGTTTCAAAGTAATAATATCTCTTTCAAAGTAAAATTATCTCTATTTTCAAAATCTTTTCTGGAAATCCGGTATGGAGAGGATCTAGGATCCGGGAATACGTTCACACTTGAATATTCTGTATTTTTTAAGACAGCTAAAACATTTAGAACAAAAAACAAAGGAAAAAGAGTTCCCGAGACAGACAGTGGGGAACAATGACTGGTCATTAGGATTGCAATTTCACAGATCATACACATTTCTGTTTGACTGCTGATTGCTGATTGGTCAACTGAATGTGCTCCTACTCTCTTCTACTAGCTGCACAAAGCCATGCCAGAAAGCACATTCACTGAGAAAAACCTTCTTCAAAAGCAGAGAGTTGAGGAATGATCTACCTGAAAAGTGGCTACATTTCTTAATAAGCCCTTTTTGAACCCAAGTCACTTAAAGGGTCCCAAGAGTTACTAAATCTAATAAGATTGTTGTTAAGTTGGAAAAAAAGGAAACCATAGTAATTGCTGAGAGCTTGGAAAATTATTACCCAAACACTGTGTAAACCTCCATCCCAGTTTATAGACCAACTTACTGTTTCAGTCTTGATCCAAAGTTTTCTTGTGCAATGCTGTCTCTGATATCACTTGTGAACTCACCACTTACTTTTGGTTTTATGAAACCAAAATGAAGTGGTAGCTAATCTGGCAAAAATGTCAGCTATTATAAAATCTGTGGTCCACTCACTACCGTTTGTTCCTTTTTGTGGGCTACCTTTACTGTTATTGCTGCATTTTAGGAATTATTTTGAGTAATAATGAAATAAATAAATAAACCAAGGTGTTTGAAACCACAGTTTTGCTTAATATGTGTTAACATGTTTGTATAGCAATTTTAATGGATAAGTGGTTGAAGTGGTAAAATGAGACAAAGTAATAGCTTGGATCAGGGTACACAGCATGCTATAATGAGGTCAGGCAATCAGGCAGGTTATAAACAAGTACCAAATTATTTTTCCCTAATGGTGTACAAATATCAAAAAGATAATTGAAGTTGTAAAAACAATGGAATAGTCCTTTAAACCTAATGCTAACCCAAGTTTGGCTGACAAAGAATGACTTATTTGATTTAGGTTACAATATCTAATTTCCTTTAAAACCAGCCAGTCAACAGTATTATTTTATGGTATATAATGAGCAGCTTTGACTGACCTGATGATATTTTATTGGAGCAGACTTCTCTTTGGAATAAAAGATTTATGATTTAATACAGTATGGGTCTTGAATTGTTTTTGAGCCACCCAAAAATTATCATCTACCACATGCAGATTTATTTAAACCCAACTTGTTGGAGATGCAACATTATTAAACACATCTCTGACTGTTTTGATTTACAAACAGAGAAGCTACCACAGGCCTTAATCAAGTTTAATTTCCTTTTATGGTTTTCAGAATCTAACAGCTCTTCTAGTTATTAACCTGCACCACCTGAGATAGCCCCAGCCAAGTAGTCCAAGTCTTAACCAAGCTTTCAGTGATAGCATCATAGTTTCGAATGGAAAAGAAACACTCCCATTAGATGTCCAGTTAGATAAATAGACTATAATGGGTTGCTGGGGATGCGTTTGGTCGTTTGGGCTGACGCTCCCATCAGATGTGATCTCAGGGTCACTGCCATGAATCAGGCAGTGGTGCGACATCATTGGTCATCCTGACAGCTGAACAAAGCCCAGCAACTGGGGAGGGACAGACGCCGCTAATGGAGCTAGATTAGGATGGGTGTGCTTTGTAACTTGTGCTGGCACTCTTTGAGTCTCAGTTAGATGTGTGGGGTCAGTGACTTCTTTATGAGATACCTTACCAAAGCATTGTGGGCCAGTGGCGCTGTGGCACTAAAAGTGTCTTTTCTGCTGTGGTGGGTTGCTGTATGCTCTATGTCCTGGTGACTGTTTTTACATTTTATGATGTGTGTATGTGAGTGTGTGAGTGTGTTAGTGCAGAGCCTGGTGATGTGGTAGTGGTGGAGCTGATAAGAAGCAGATAAACCTTTAAGGGCTAATGATTTCCACTAATGAGAAAACTGGCTGTGATTATGACAAATAGGTGGAGAGCAGCGGGCTAAGCAGCGACACACAGTAGCTATTGTTAAGCAGCCGAGCCCCAGCATCTCATTACACCTCCTCCTGATAGACCTCCTCCTCTCCTCCTGATATACCAGCCTCCCCCCTACAGATCCTCTGTCTTTCTGATAGACTACTCCCTCTTGACAGACCCTCTCCACTCCCCCTCATAAAACTCCTCCTCTCCTCCTGATAGGCCAGAACTCTCCTGAAAACTTGATAGACCTCCGTCTCCTCTACTTATAGACCAACCTCCTCCAATTATCTCCTTCCCCTCATTATCTGCAATCTAATCTGTATCTAATCTTCATCTGTATAATCTGTGGCACACAAAGGTGGGTCCTTCAAACAACCCAAAGGCCTGCACCTCCTCCCCAAAAGAGATGGTCCAGCCATATAGAAATCTAAACTCAACCTGCAGTCAAGTATTCCTTGTAACTGGCAAATTAAAAAAAAAGGCACCTGGAGAAGTATCCACTACACCAGTATAAGCCAGTGAAAGCTGTAGTGTTTGGTTCCAACATAAATGGCAAAACATTTGTCAGACTATGGAATACTTATATTTAGACATGAAACATTCATAGACATAAACAAAACTTTCTTGTTACATTAAATTCATTTTAAGGTTGTATAATACCGGATCAAACTGTGCTCGTTTAAATGTATCTTCCCAAGTTTTTTGACCACTAATAGGCCTATGGAGCAAGTCTCATGAATGAATTCCTGACCCTGTTTTTATCAAACAGGTGCAAAAGGCTGCAAATGCATGCACCAATGTAATTCATAATTTTTACTCTGGTTTTCTGCTTACACAGTGATCATCATTCGCTGGCAGTCACACAAAGAGATGCAGCAATATGATGAAACAAGGAAGAAGAAAATTGTAAAGAAGCAAACAATCGATATAAACAATATAGGATTTAAAATGTTTTGCAAATGTTACATGCAGAAGTAACTGCATTCAATACATTGGTCAAGCACTGAGGTTACATACAGTACATTTGATGAGAAATGCTGAATGTAAGCATAATCAAAGTAACCTTTAAAGGGAGCTTTTGTTACATGGTGAGCAACAGCTGCCTCTGCTACCACAGGCTGTTGATGGTAAATGGATTGCACTTATATTGTGCTTTTCAATTTCTCTTTTCAGTTCTTGAATTTTTTTTTTTTCGCATTAAAACAGGTACATATAAAACTAAAAATTTAAAAGTTAGAATTAACCTATTTCCTCAGAGGTATCTGTTTCGATACCTTCATGAAACAATGTCATCATGTCAGTCTGCTTGTTTTTGATTTGTCCTCTCACCACTATAGTAATTGGTTTGCTTATCTCTTGCAGAACATTAATACAGTTAACTAGAACCCATTGGAGTATATCAATATTGCTTAACCTCCACTCCACCCTTAAAATCCCATAACCACCTTTTAACCCAGCCCCAACCCCATCAGTTCCCACTTTCTCACTTCTTCTGTTCTCTCCCACAAACCTCTGCCTTAGCCTTTCTTCACCCTTCTTGCTTTCTCCCTCCCTCTGTATCATCTCCCCCTTCGTCCCCCTCCTTCTCCAAACTCATTTCAGCATGAGATTATAAATGGAGCCTTGGGAAAATGTGATAAATCAATTAATCATTTGTAGCTGTGTAGCTTAATGAGTGAACTGAGGTGTCATAATTAGTTCTCCCAGTATCAATCATTAAAGTGCACATTTGCTGATAAACAGGCAGCTGATGAGAGAAGAGACATGGCTGAGAGTCTCTCACTGTTACTCCTACTTTTACTGCTGAAATTGCATGATAAGAGCACTAAATGTGCATTAATAAGCTTGTGTTTACAGTATTTTATTTCTGCTATGCTTCAGTTACATCTGAATGGTTTTATTTTTATGTCACACTTTGTGAACTTGTACTCAGAGCGAACCACACAAGTTTTTTTCTTGTTTCATATTCTAATTTAGGAAGAGAACAATTCTTACACATGCTACTTGCAATTACACTTTGATTTACACTTTTTTAAACTTGGAAAAAACTAAAATAGGGACCTCAAGATAAGATTTTTTTTCTCTTTCTTAGGTGAGGAATGAACTCTCATTCAGTATTTTGTAACTATTTTGGATACTTTATGTTTTGTAGTATATGTAATTTAGATGTCAAAAATCTTAATCATCAAAGAAATTTGTAACTGTAACTGTGAAATAAATTTCCTGGATTAAAAAGTACAATATTTGCCTCTGAATAAAATGGAGTAGTGTAAATAGCAAAACATTGAAAATCAAAATTTTAATAAACTATAAGTAGTCAAAATCATACTCAGTTATCAAATTCATCTTATTGTATTGTATTTTATTTTATGTAACAGACCAGTTAAGTCAGCAACACAACAATCTGTGCTCCAGACATACTTATGTGCTTTGATCAGTAGCGATTGATCAGTAGCCTCTGATGACAATTTGTGACATAATGGTGTGCTCACTCTCAGTTTCACCTTATGATTGGAAAAAAAAAACATCAGAAATATGACTCTATTTTTACAAAAAAAATCAATAATTCTATTTACTTGTCCATTATTTTATCATACACTTTTTATATCACATTCATGTGACTTTTTATATGAACTTATTTCTTACATACGGCACTTTGTATTGTCTTGTTGGTGCTATACAAATAAACTTGGCTTTCATTAAGTGAAAAACTTTCACACATCTCTAAGTGTTAATTGTACATCATAAACATCTGCAACAAGAGGGAATAGTAGAAAGACTGACTGGTAATTGGTAAGTTCTGAGATCAGTCATTCAGAGTCTGAGCTGACACACAAACACAGCAAACTTCACATACACTTCTATTACTAGCTGGGTTATAGCAGTCAGTGCATTTCATGTTTCTCTGTTCTGTGTTGCAAATTTGTTTGAATAACACAAATCTTAAATTCACTTTATGTCCATTATGAATACCCCTTTAGACGGCTAAGAAGTTAACATTTAACTATATTTGACAGCTACTGCTGGCAGTATCTGGAGACCTCTAAAGTGAAATGTGCCTCAGTTCCATTAAACCTGTATGACTTCAGGTGGTGTTGATGATCTAATTCAATTTAGTATAACAGTGAGTCAAGTCAGTCCGCAGCATACATGTGAAGTGTATGTATGTTGTTGCCTCCTTTATCAGTGCTTAAAGAAATTGCCCAGGCAGAGGTTATATAAATGAACTGCGTATTACAAGCCTTAGTCTGAAGAGTTAAGTTATCCCATGCATATATTACACTTATATTGATGGGGGCATGACTGTGTGTGCGTGTCAAAGAGAATAAGGGTCAGGGAGGAGGTCACAGGCTCATAGCTGTTTGTGTGTATGTGTTCATGGGTACGTGTGTATATGTTTGTGTTAGGCGTGCTAATGGTCTCTCTAGCCTGGGAAATGCCCCAGTGAGCAGCCTAACTTATGGAAATCACAGTCTCAATGCTGGAAGCCATTATAAGACTCATTTGCATAAAGACTCTTTCAAATAGGTTCTTGAAGGCCAGGAAACACCCCTACCCCCAACCTAAAACACACATGTGTGTATGTGTGTGTTTCTAATTCCATCAAGGTTCCTCTTAAGTTAACAAAAAATAAAGCCTAACCCCCACATCTCAAACCACACACAGTCATATACAGTATGTAAAGGGTGTGGCTGTGTCAGGAGTACCAGTTATAACACAGGCAGAAAGACTACACACACACACACACACACACACACACACACACACACACACACACACACACATATTTACACACATGACACACACAGTATCAAGCCATTAACGAAGCCTTAATTGATGAGCTTGTTAAGATCTGTTATTAGAGAAATTGATTTCAAATAGCCACTTAAATCTGCTGGCCAGGGGGAAACGTGATGCTGCTAAAGTACATAATGAAGCAAGTAATTCATAGATTTCACTTTCACTAATTAGTAATTTGAGATTATAGGGGGAGGTGGTATGTGTGTGTGTGTGTGTGTGTGTGTGTGTGTGTGTGTGTGTGTGTGTGTGTGTGTGTGTGTATGTGTGTCAGTGTGTGCCTACGTATGCTGGCAGACTGTGTTAATGACGGTCTCTTTTGTATCTCTTGTTATTAATTAATGAAATTTATTCCCAGGCAACTTACTATTAATTAAATATCTGTGTGTGTGTGTGTGTGTGTGTGTGTGTGTGTGTGTGTGTGTGTGTGTGTGTGTGTGTGTGTATGTGGCTTTAGGTTAGGGTTAGGGTGGGGGTTAGGCATACAGTTGTTATGGTCAAAGTTAGGGTAAGGGGCTAGGGGATACAATATGTCTATGACTGGTCCCCATGAGTGGAGCGTCATCATCATTAGTAAACATTAACCAAGGTTCAAAATATTGTAGTAAAATTAAAAAATAGTTTGTGATAACAGGCACACATTTTGTCCATTTTTAAGGCATTATTATAAATGTGTCTGGTTAAGTAAAATTCATGTTATTAAGTAAATGCTAAATGGACTGTAGTTATATGATGCCTTTCTACTCTTATAAAACACTCAAAGCACCTTAAACTACACACACACTCATGAAGCGCTTTTCTTCGTACATGCAGCATTTGTTCTGGTTGGTCGACAACCCGCTCAACATCCTGAGGAACAACCCCTGAGGAAATAAGTACTCAACCTGTGTCCTTTTGTGTATATTGAACTGTTTTTTTATAACCTGCTATTCCCATCATCTTTTAGATGTATCAAGGCAAACAAGTAAGGATTTTTTATTAACATCCGAGATTTAAATATTTTCTAAAATTCTCTCTCAGCTCTACATCAGTGAGCTCCAATACGAATACCTGTTCCAACTAATCCACTTTCTATGCCATTCCTCAGCCAGAAATTGTTGTTAATGCTACTACTATTTGTTTTGTTCCATTAAAAACATTTGAATCCAAATGTACATTAAATGCTTGGAAGTGGAAATAGAAGAAGTGGCATTCAAAATTATAAACAAATACATTTGTTTTTTGCAAAGTGTAGGATTGAGGAACAAGAGATCAGGATTAGACCATAAAGAGAAAAGACATTTGCCATCAGTGAAGCTCATCTTACTGGAGATATCAGGCATCAAAATCAGGTATTTAGATACATAAATTATAATGGTGCTAGAAAGCAGTTTATTCAAGTGTGCCAAACTGTGGCTTTAAACCATGTTCCATCATGTAATTGAAGTAAATTTAATCCAGTATAACCTGACATTCCATCTATATTGCACAATGCTGCTCACAATGATTTACACTCACTGAACACTTAATTTGGAACATCATACTAATGCTGGACAGGGCCTCCCTTTTCTCTCAAAACAGTTTCAGCTCTTCATGTCCTGGATTCCATAAAATGTTGGAAACTTTCCTTTGAGATTCTGGACCATGCTGACATGATTACATCACATCTTTTCTGCAGTTTTTTCAGCTGCACATTCATGCTCCCAATCTCCTGTGTTAGCACATCCTAAAGGTGTTCTGTTGGATTCAAATCTGGTGACTGGGGAGGCCCCTGAAGTTCACTGACCTAATTGTCATATACATGAAACCAGTTTGAGACAACTTTTACTTTATGACATGGAGAATTATCCTGCTGGAAGTAGCCAATAGAAGATGGTAAACCGTGTCCATAAAGGGAAGCACATGTTCAGCAACAATACTCAGATAAACTGTGGCTTTCAAATGATGATTGACTGGTATAAAGGGGCCCAAAATGTGCCAAGAAAGCAATCCCCACACAATTACAGTACCAACACCAGCCTGGACATTTGACACATGGCAGGTTGGGTCCATGGATTCATGCTGTTGACACCAAATTCTGATCCAACCATCTGTGTGCCTCAGCAGAAATCCAAATTCATCAGACCAGGCTACATTGTTCAGTCTTCAGCTGTCAAGTTTAGGTGATTTTGTGCATTGCACTGCTGCCACATGATTGGATGATTGGATATTTATATGAAAAAAACAGGTCTACGGGGGTTCCTTATAAAGTGCTCGGTGAATGCATATCTAGTGCCAATGTTCCATACCACTGCAGGAAGTAGTGTTTCCTGTAAGGGTGTTGGGGTGGTGGATGGGCGTGTAGCACATTCAGCTTTCATGCAGAGGACTGGAATTTGTGTCTTGCACAACCTGGAATTATATTTTTTTAACTGTAACCTTGATCTTTCCCCAACCTTAGCCCTATTGTACTTTCCATGTACTTATATTATAGAAGGCAACGATTTTAATGTTTCATAAATGGTGCCAAGTAATTTTTTCAGAGAAACACTGCATGTAGAATGTAACCAGGACTTGTTAAATAAAGCTGTATTAGGCACTAAAAGGAGACAGGTAACAGGAAACATTATGGAAATGCATTCTATTGCACACTAAGTTAGATGTAAATACATCCTCACTTTACTTTAAAAGGACAGGTTTACAATTTTTCATGTCTGTCTTGAAACATTACTCATATATCCATACCGTATGTGCGTTGAAAGAGTAAATGGTTGCTGTAACCATTCCTTCTAATCATGCTGACCGTAAGGAGTTTGCTTCCTTACCCAATTCCAGTGGAAGCAATGGGGGAAAAAAGTCACAGTCCTAATTCTTCTAAAAATTATTTCTAGAAACTCAGCTGAAGCAAATATGATGTTTCAGCTGTTTGAGTCAGACAAATCAAGTGGGGATCTTCTAGATTTATGATTTATTTTGCTTTGAAATTCTCATGGGTTTCCCCACCTGTGTTTGCTTACAGAGTGGAGTGAAAAAATAAGTGGGGCCTTAGTGTTGCAAAGTAGTAAGTAAGCTTATACTAAAAGTAGATGTACCCCTTAAAAATGACTGAGTTGAGGTTTTAGTGTGGCAGGTTTCATACAGAGACCTGGAGCTTAAGAGGTCATGAACCAGACTATGGAGTGTGTGCTTCAGCCAAGGAGCACCATTTAATCTCGTCTTTTTTATCTGTTGGAAATGACATACACACACACAACAAATACACACACCCAGTGTATAATTCCAGTATTAGTGGTGGTATTACCCAGAGTGGGGCAGGTACTTAACACTGAAAGGACTGAAATCACTTCCCAAGGGAGCTTTTATACAATGTGTGTGAGTGTGTGTGGGTGTGTGTGTGTGTGTGTGTGTGTGTGTGTGTGTGTGTGTGTGTGTGTGTGTGAGCCCGTGTGTGTGTGTGTTGAGTGTTAGATAGTAGCCATTGTCAGTGGCCTAGCTCTCTGATTTCTGTGTGTGGCTTAAGCCGGAGGAATCGGAACCGTTAGCGGCTATGTGGTGGTTATTCTGGCCCCCCTGCGTTGATTTAATGTGGAGAATTGGCTGCTGCTGTATTGAATCAGACTTGGGCCCATATTGTTCGGCTGCAGGGGATTACACGTTTAGCAGCTAGTGATCTGGCTTCAGTTATAACGCCACTTGCCAAGAGAAGCAGCTCTTATCAGCCACTGGGAGCCCAGTCTCTACCACATTCACAACCCACCAATACACTTTAATTGAATTTCTTTTTAGAGACAGAGAGGCTCAGACGGCTCATGGCATTCAATTTACTACCTCCCCTGTCAACGTTTAGATCCCTCACCCCTTCTTCTCCTCCAGAAAAAGGAGGCGCCGTCACGCTACAAAAGGAAACTTGCAAATACCATATTTATCTCTGTTCCCTCTCTCTCCCTCTCTCTTCCTCCGCTCTCCTATCCATGTCAGTTATTATATCATTTCAATGAATACTCGCCAGGAAATGGGCTTATCTCAGTGGCAAAATATCTATTTCTTTCAGGCGTTGATTTAGTGTGTTTAAAGCCCACAGCGAGGACAGACAGACTGTCAGCTCGGCACAGCAGTAAAGCAACGATGCTATCTGTTGGGAGCTGAAATACTGATGAATGGAAAGGAGGGGGGAGTGGGGGGCAGACAGAGGATGAGGGAGGAGGGCGGTGAAAAGAGGAGGCAACAGGGGAAAGGGTTGGGAGAGGATGATGGCAGAAAGAGGACTGAAAAAGAATGAGGGAAGAAGGAGTGGAGATGAATACAAGTGGTTTTAACAGAGGAAAAAAGGAACAAATATTAATGGAATTATGAGGAGGGTGGAGGTGAGAGGAAGTAAAGCGGACCAAAGTGTAGCAGCATCAGTATGCTTGAAGTCATTTATATCTTACATTCTAACTCTGACTTTCCTTATTGTTTTCTATGTTTTATAGGAGACCAGCAATAATGACAATATTACAACACAGTGATGTGAATCTACATGTCATTTCCAAGACATTTCCAAGCTGCTGCCCTGCTAAAATCTTGATTTTATAACCCTGAAGTCGTCTGAAAAAATGACCATACATATACTGTTAGTTAAAAACAACTGCTCTTCTGTTTTTTTTTTTAACTATATTTACCTTAAAATCATCACTCAGGGAGAAAGTTAAAATCCTTCATGTATATGCAGCTGCCGTGTGATTAATTGAAGGAGATGCATAGAGAGGAGTGCCTTTCAATGGAAAGTAGCAATGGGTTATTCCAAAAGGTTGTTGGAATGATTGAGGTTGCTATTTTCAAGAAAAGTTGCTAAAGGGGTGTGAAAAGGCACTAATTCTAGCTTCAAGGGTATTACTTGCAACACAACTGTAAATGCCACCCTGATGATGCAATAGAAACGTTTTGCACCAATTTATTTTGAGGACAAAAGCCAATGGAAAAACTCCAACAATAGGTCAGCAAACCAATGGTGTATCATCAATGTAAATAATGATTACATATGACAAGGGCCATCAGGATGTTAGATCACCCAGTCAGTTTGTTGCTGTGTAGGTCTGCACTACACATTGTTGAGAAGTGAGGTGGATGTTCACTGCAGTTCTGGTTACTGTTAACTCTGCTATTAACCTGTGGAGGGCTGTAGACAAACATTCGCTACCCACACTGTTCCAGTGAGCTAACTCAACTGGGCATACAATATGTCACCCCAAAGACCCACGTGTTTTTTCTTTTTATGCAACATAATGTACCATGATTTACCATGAGGGTAAGGATACTCATGATGATGGAATGTGCGTGTGTCTATTTCAAAATGGCCAAAACTACTAAAAACAAATAAAAACACAAGTTTATGTCATAAACTGGTATCATCCCTTAAGACTGAGAAGTAAAATCAGCACAGTTTGGGCCCCATATGGCCAGAATATCACTGCCATGTTTTAATGGGCCCCTACATAATGGTCAATCTGAAACCTGCAGACAAGCGCCAGATAGAAAGTACACATTTGATCACACACTCAAATGTGCTCTAAGTTTGTACGTGTGTGCATTTGTGTATGTCAGTGACATTCCTGGCCAGAGTCCCTAAAATCTAACATGGTTTAACAATGTCACGGTGCTGGCCTTCTACTGCATACACCACATTCGCACTGAGGCAAACACACATGCACACACACACCACTGCAGCCCAGTTGCTGTTTTGTGTGGAGAGGGTTATAAAGTAGAGCTTCTATTTTTCTTTCGTACTGACTGGCTGAGTGGCCCTGAGACACACACTTACAGAGATGCACAAACACACAAATACACAACACACATATACACACATGTATGCAGCCATCTCATCTGGGCAGTATAATTCCATTTGTCTGGTCCAGCAAGCAGTTGGCTAACTCCATGAATTATTACTATCCCATAAGGCATCTGAGGTGCCACAGGGCTGGGGGGCCTGTCTGTGTGTGTGTGTGGCCTCCATCTACCATTTAAGTTACCATGGAAGATGAAATAGTCACACACTCATGGACAAACACACACACACACACACACACACACACAAACACACACACACACACACACTCTTCCTTTCTCCCTTATCAGAGTGTGTGTATCTTCTATCTTCAAATAATGTTTTGTCTCTTCCTTTGTGCTATCATGCTGCTACAAATGGAAAAACGGCATCTCATTCCTCTCTCTGGGGTTTTTTAGCAGCTCATTTTTTCTGCTGGGGTCATGTGGGTGTGTGTGTATGTGTGTGTGTGTGTGTGTGTGTGTGTGTGTGTGTGTGTGTGTGTGTGTGTGTGGGTGGTAGTTGTGGGTGGCAGAGTAACAGTGGCAGACAGATGGCCATTTCTCTCTCTCTCTGACCATGTTGAACATTGCCGAGAAAGATCATCGGAGCAAAAAATGGATTTCATTTCAGTCTGTATTACAGGATTTAAAGTACAGCAGGCCCTCTGTAATCTGAGAGCCCTTTGTATTATTCTGTGCTGATTGAAGTAGAGTTTTTGAAGTGGAGGCAGAGTTTTCTTTTTTTATTTGAAGTGAAATGGAGGTAGCAAAGCAATACAGAAAGAGTCTAAAGTGTGCAGAAGAGAGAACAACAAGTTTTCAAATGAAGTGGTTGCAGAGAGTTGTTTGACAGAGTCCAGAGCTGGAGAGATATAGTGGTGTCTTCAGTCCATTGGGCCAACATTCTGTTACTTACAGCAGGACTGATTGATCAAATGAAGCATTTAAGTTATATGTGTGTGTGTGTGTGTGTGTGTTAGAGAGAGAGAGAGAGAGAGAGAGAGCGAGAGAGAGATAGTAAATGTTATCACCACATCACTTAATATATAATGCTTCAGCACTCTTCATCTCTGCAGTTTATTCTTTTAATCCACTATTTACACTTATTTCAACTTTTATTTTGAAATGTGTTTACATTTATTTTGAGGCAGAATGAGCAAGGTTATACTGATAGTGTGATTGTCATCATTAGGTCAACATCATATTCTACATAAAGACTATTAATATTATGATGCCTTGAATGAAAACAGATAAATAGTCAGGGTGATGTTAAAGCCAATATATTACCAAGAGTCTACAGTCAAACTAGCAGCTCTGTCATGCTATAATTAGGCTCTGCTTTGCTTTAAGATAATTGTTAACATCAGAATACTAACATGCTCATAATGACAATATTAACATGGTGATGTTCAGAAGGTGTAATGTTACTGTGTTCACTATTTGAATTTAGTGTATTAGCATCATTTTACAGATACTGATCAAAAGACATATTGGATTAAGTTTTGGATAAAATGAAATTCCAACCTGATGATGCTGCTAGATGATAAATCAGAGGATCATCAAAATTACTACTGTTCATCCTGCGAGGGGCAATAATGTCTTAACAAATTTCATTGCAATTGTTCCAACAGTTATTCAGACATCTCAAAACCAAAAATGGCAACTTCATGGTGGTGCTAGAGAAGATGTCAAGGGTTCACCAGGGTCTTTAGGATTCATCCTCTAGGAACCAAGATGTGTCTAAAAAAATCCTACAAAAATCCATCCAACAGTTGTTGAGATATTTGGTGGGAGGACATGGAACCATGCTGCACAGGCCCCTTAGGTAGTTCAAATTCCTACAGACAGCTTGATTTGTACTTCTGTTTCAAGGTGTTGGAGATTAGGTGCATGAGGGAAGCACTTGGCCGAACCTGCTTTTTGCTGGACCCTTTGCTGGATCTAAAATGTAATCCTCCAAAGCCTAATTTTCATTTAAAACACTAAAGGTCTGTGTTAACCAATGCACACTTTTACAGGCACACCACAGATACTACCTGTTTCAAAATGGAGATGTGACTTGTAAATACTTATGAACTTCCCTCATATTCTTGAATATATACAGTATCGCACTTCCATTATAATATGAAACATTAGAGCTATAGAGTTTTATTTTGTTCTTCTTTCTTTATATGCACATACATACTTTATCATGATGTATAAAGTTTGGAGTGGTGGTGATTACAGTAAATGCTCAGTTAATGTGGAGGTATTCTGTAAAAATAAATAAATGAATGAAAAAATAATTTTAATGGTAAGGAGGGTTGAGAGAGAACATAGAACAATACAGGTACCAAGAAAGATTTATGATAGTAGAGAGAATAATAAAACTAATAATTATAATAATAGGGCTCATGATAACACTAATAAGACCAAGTGAAATAGTAATAGTAATAATCATAATAATTGAAGCAGTGGGTGTTGAGCAGTGTCATGGGGGTAGTAGGTGGTCTGTAGTCGTAGATCCAAACTCTGCAGTTCCAGAAGAGAAAGGAGTAAGATGAAAAAGAACAAAACTACAGAAGAGAGAAGTTAGTAAGTTAGTAACGGGCATTGATGGGATATGGATGTGTACAGATGAAGAGGGAGAGGAGGACAGAGGAGCTCGGTGCATCATGGGAAGTCCCCTAGCAGTCTAGGCCTATAGCAGCATAGTGAGGGGATGGCTCAAGTTGAGCCTGAGCCTTACTAGCTTATGGTTGATAAGATATATCAAAAAGGAAGAATTTAAGCCAACTCTTAAACATGGAGAGGTAGTTTGCCTCCTGGACCCAACCTGAAGATGTTCCCACAGCAGAGGAGCCTGATGACTGAAAGCTCTGCCCCCATTCTGCTTATAGAGACTCTAGGAACCACTAGTAGACCTGCATTCTGGGAGTGAAGTGTTCTACTGGGATAATAAGGTACTATGAGCTTTTCAAGATAGGATGGTGCCTGGTCATTAAGGGCTTTGTAGGTAAGGAGGTAAATTTGATTCTGGATTTCACATGGAGCCAATGCAGAGAAGCTAACACAGGAGAAATTTGATCTTTTTTTTTCTGGTTCTTGTCAGTCATCACGCAGCAGCATTCTGAATCAGCTAGGGACTAATGTTTTATTGGGACAGCCTGATAATAGGGAGCTGCAGTAATCAAGCCTAGAGGTAACAAAAGCATGTACTAGTTTTTCTGCATCATTTTGAGACAGAAGGTGCCTGATTTTTACTATGTTACTTAGGTGAAAAAAGGGCAGTCCTTGAAGTTTGTTTTGAGACATTTTTTTAATTATATTTTATTTTGATTATTATTAGACAAAACCAAAACAGAAAAGTAATATCTAAACAACGGACTGAAAATAAGCTAAATGCACTGGGGAGCTGAGAGGAACTGCAAAGTTGATAATCATTTTCCTTGGGTTGCCACCACAAGCCAACCCCTTCACAGCTGAACCACTATCAGTATTGATTTGCACAGCTTTAAGAGCAGGAACCTTTTGGTCATCATACTGGATTGGCTAATTTTAATCACATTACAATATCATAATGTTTATCGGTGCTCCAATGGACCACTGTGTATTACCAGAACACCCATTTAATGCCAACTTGTCCTAATGTTATCCTACCCAAACAAGAGTTTGAAAGGAATTTATGTTCTTTAGCACAAGACCAATTTGATACTGATCAATACAAGAAATATAAAAACCATCCAGAATAAGATAATGTATCTTTCAAAACAGCCAAGAAGGTTGTGACCAAACCAGATACTATTTTTATATTCAATAGAAAATCACAACCTCATATGTCAGTTTAACGCTCCATCTTAAACAGTAGATAGTCTGTTCGGCGGCAGTTTATTTGAGTTCCTCCAGGTTTATTATCACTGATCACAGATTGTATAATAGGCATTCTGTGGAGTGGGTGAGGTTGGGGGGGGGGGGGCTAAAGCAGCTACTACACACATTCTTCATAGACAGTAATCTTAAATTGGATCTGTTGGCTGGTTTCTTTAATTATGCTGTTATCCATGGGAGAACTGCTTGGAGGTGAGGAGGAGAGGGAGGGAGAGGGAGGAAGAGATATATGATGCGATTTGACTGAATTCACGTCTGTCATAGTATTGATTAATAATACACTGATGGTCTTTTAAGAAGGGGTTAACCTTTATTGAGGCTCTAAAATTATGGGCTATGGTGTAAGTTCAGTTTCAATTTTTGTTCTGTTGCATGTAAATGAATATACTAAGAGGCTAAGATTCTCTGTAAATAATAACAATAAAGAGTCATGTCTAGATCTGCTTGATATAAAAAATGACGTGATATAGCCTCTGTTATGATATGGCACTATATAAATGATACTGAATTAAATTTGATTAAATAATATAATAATTATTGGATCAGCTGCTGTAAAAATTCAATACTGACTCTGAAAAACCTTAAAAATCCGTAGAAAGTAAAACTGATTTCAGGTAGCATTTTCAGCCTGCAATCTAACAAAATTGTTGAATTCCAGCAATTTCAGTTACCACAACCAATAATTAATTTATTGAATATAAGCATGATAGTTCATTAAGTGGGACCTAAGCCAACCTCAAGGGTGCTAGAGCCAACTGTTGTGCAGTGCAGGAGCAGGATTTGGTTATTAGTGATAATTAATGATCAAAGATAAATCTTATTATTAAGATTTAAATGAATCTGATTAATCGAGATTAATAAAACAGGGCACCGCCAGGAAAACCCGGACCAATAACCAAATAGTGGATGTAGTCTCAAAGGGATGTTCACTTAGAAATGCCAATATTTAAGAAATATTGGTATTTCTAGAGTGAACAGAGAAGGAGTGGAGGTCGGCACTGACTCCGTCAACCAGCTTTGTATCACAATATGTGAACAAAAACACCAGGACAACTTCTCTTAAAAGATAACAGAATCTATTATCATCAGTAACATCAATCTCCAATCAATATCACTTCTAACAGATCCTATCATACACTACAACTACTGACTACCAACTACAAATCACAAATGAATATTGGCGTGTGTGTATGTGGGTGTATGTGTGTGTTAGTGTGTGTGTGTGTGTGTGTGTACGAGAGTGGATATGTGTGTGCGTGCCCCTGAGGGGAGGCGGAGCAAGATGGCAGACGTGACTAGTTACAGTCACGTGACATGAGGGTCAGTTGGAAGGAAGTCTGTCGAGTGTAATGGCGGCTCGTTGGTAACACATGACTTCACAAAGGGGAGAACGGCTAAGTGGGAGGTTTGAACTTCCCTGCACTAAGGTGTTGGTGTAAGAATGTGTGTGTGTGTGTGTGTTAGTGAGGAGAGAAAGGAGGTAGAAGCGTTCAGTGGCAACGTTCTGGTGATTGTGATCGAGGGACAGTATTTATCTGTGTTACGCAGAAACTCGCTCGGCTCAGCTGATGAGCGCTGTGAGTCTTGACCTTTAACTAACACAGAAAGTACTGGTCTCGATCGCGAGTGCAGAGCAGGACAGAATATATCCGCTGCAGACAAATCGAATTACATTTCATTCAGGTATAGTAACATGAATGAATAAAGTACAGCAGCACAACAATGTTCTCACAATAATTCAACAGCAGCAGTTTAACACACACTGATTGCTAATATCTGTCCAGAGCTATAAGCCTCTTACTCTTTTGAAAATCCAGCAGTGTGGTTAGTTCATCCTCGGTGTCCTTGTGGAGGCGAGGAGGCGTTGGTTAGCGGCTACCAGTGGCTAACGTATCTTCTAGGCGAGATGGCTAGTCTTCAGCGAGGCGACGTAATTCTGGCAGAGAATAAGTTTGTCAACTTTGAAAGAAGTGAGTTCCATGTTTCTTTGTCTTCTTCTTGAAATGGGTAGGACCCGTTAACTACCAAGTTTTGCATCCATGGGCATCCGTGGGCATCCGAGAGGAGGGGCGATCCTAGGTCTCAAACTGGGCTGTACCGTGTTTTGACTTGAGTGTTCACCACGTGGGACGGGTCTAATCTTTGGCACGGTTATCATTACCACTTCTATCAGCGAGGAGTTCACTGGTCGTAGTGAAGGTCCAAGCCAGAAGCGTGAGTTTTAGGAGTTTCTGTGTTAATATAACATTAGGTGACATTACGGTTTGGGACTAACTGTGGCCGATTTCACCCAATGGGAGCCGTGGATTTTGGGGAACATCACTGGTCAGCTGACGCTACCTGTGTTGGGGGGTCACTCATTTGGTTGGTTATTCAACTGAGACCACGTGTTGGGGGTTGCTCCGCTGAGTTCTTTGTCTTTCTCAGCTAGCAACACGTGGCCTTAGCTGGATTCCAGGTTCAGGTGTGCCTGTAGGCCTTCTTTGTCTACAGTCTGTTGGTGAGGTACGACACAACTAATGTTACTGAAGGTAAAGAGGAGTGATTCTCAGCCATGATAGAAGACTTTGAAGTGGACAGAGACTTAAGTCTTTTTTACATAGCTGTCATATTCCTAATAAAATGCAGCTATGGCCGCTACAACAATCTCTGCCCTCACATGAGCTCTGTTGGAAAAAATAATTAGTATGGCTATGCAGTCAAAAACATGCAAAATAGCTTCAATCCTTTGTTCTTATTAGATCAACTATTATTTGAAGACTCCCTGAAAGTATTGAACTCAGTACCACAACCTGCTAGTCTCATGTGTGGAGCCAGCTCATTAAAACTGTGTCTGTGGATCTCCCTGAGCTATACCCCTAACAACTACACCCACCAGATTTTTGTGCCCCTGATACACCTTTTGAAGCTTGATAGTCCAACTTGGGTTTTAGTCTATTGGTATGCCATTGTGATCTTCATGCTTTTGATGTTTCAAAGCCTAAGTATCACTGGACTTTGACTTTTCAAAAAAGGAAAAATATGATAAATGAATAGATAAGTTGTTCCTGCTGCTGACAAACTACAACCATAGGCTTTTGATTTTTCTGGTAACTAGTTTGAATCAATGCCCCAGTTTTGTCATTTCATGATTCCCACCAACATTCATGTTAAAATCAAGTTTTCCCAGTACGTATTTCTCTGTTTATGGCATGCTCACAAAACTTGTGAATATTACATTTTTATATTTAAGTTTACAAATCTAAAAATAACATATGCTAGGAATGGTAAAAGAAAATGAAGCCCCAATGAGCTTGTTGGATGAGGAGGTGTACTGCAGGCAACAAGTACTTGAACTGAACCTCAAGTCTCCAACATGTCATTGTCATGTCAAGATTTCTTCATTGTCAAGATCACAGTAGAAAACATTGTAGTACCAACTGCCCCTGCAACTCATGTGCATAATTACATCTCACCAATGAGGAATGCTATTCTCTGAGAATAACCACATTTGTCATTCTGAAGGTGCACAGGTAGCCATCATGCACATCCCAAGGCATGGTCAAATGTAGATGTATCACTGTTGTAGTTGTGATTTTAGTGTTCAGGATTCCGAATCCATCTATCAGGAAATTCAGAGGCGTTTAAGGTATTAGTATGCTTCAAGCAAAATGATAATCGATTTGTCTCAACAGTGTCTGAAACCTCCTTCCCAATGGTAGGATTGGGGTGGGACTTTATCCAAAAAATCTTTAGTTTCTGAAACAGACAATCTAATCATCCCACCCATTTTCATTGTTTTAAGACAAAATTCTAAGAGAGAGAGATTGGTAAGCTATTACTAGGCAACAAGGAGAAGGCTACAACAGCATGGTTTTCGCTCCGCCTTCAAACAGATATTAACACTTATGATTAAGACATGGTTGGAAAACACATTGCACAAGCTAATTTGCTAAAAGCAAACTGAGGCTTTCACACTGACTAAAGCAAACTGGAAGTGAAGTGAACCGGAAGGGTTGTCTTAGCCACCTATCACCTAGAAAAGCAGAGTACAATGGCCAGCTAGAAGCTACAAAACACTATAAAAACAATTGTAGCTTGCAGTTTATCTAAAACTGGAGCACAACTAAAAGAGAAGTCATGCCAGAATAAAGCCCTTACATACATGGCTAATCAGTAATTTAGTCTGTCAGCAACAGCTGTCTGGAATCCCAAACTTCTCTATTAGTCCGCGTCTTAATACCGCTGATTTTGCCGGCTACTGATGTCTTTACTAAGATCAGACATTTCATAGCAAATCAGATCTTTAAATGTAAGCTAATATCATCTGAATGGAGCATTAACTGTTAAGTGAATTAATACGTCTACGTAAGGACTATTCTAATGAGAGAGGAAGACAGAATGAGAGATGAAAGAAAGGAAAGAAAGAAATGAAAAAGGTGGAACCAGAGAGTGGAAAGAGCTTGATGATAATAATCATTAAGTTGTTACACCATTAGATGGTGTTGGACCATACACAGACTTTTATTACTGCTACCCAATTAGCTGCAATTGGCACAATTAAGACCTAAAGTTAAAGAGACTATTAGGTGGAGAGGACTGTTTAAGTTAAAGCTTGGAGCATTTAGCTGATAAGAGTTAATGGTGTGTTGAAGTTTAGGGTAATGCTGACTGCATCTCCTAGGAAAGGCTTGAACAGTATTATTGAACCAATTCTCTTATGTCTTTGGTTGTATATATATATATATATATATATATATATATCTGTCTCATGTGAAGGCCAAAAACAGAAATCACTGATAGACTAAGAGATGGTTTAAACCGGCAGAACAACGTTACGGGTCAGACTTTTAAAAAAAATGTAACACAAATGTAACTATCTTGAAGAATTAGAGGACAACAAAAACCCTAAAGTCCACATATGCTGCATGTTGAGATATTTATATCTGTGATAAACTTCTTTTCAAGATTCAATTTGCAGGAGTAGTTAAAATAGATCTCAAACTTTCTAGCACAGAAGATGAAAGTGTCATAAAATGTTTTCAGGTGAAAAAAAAAAATATTAGTTAAGAGGTGCTACAGATGAGAGGTTTAAATGTCTGCCTGAAGGTGCACAGAAAGATGATAGGGCTCTAAAGCTGTCAGTTTTAAAGAAATAGCACAATATTTTGGGATCAAGTGTATACTTATAGCTTTCTTTTTTGAGAGTGAGTCAAGAATATTTATATCAATCTCAGTCATTAATGTAAAGAGTGGAAGCACTGTAACCTGCTATCTTAATCTGTACGCATACAAAAATAGAAATTACAACATTTTCTAGAGAGCATGATTAAAACAAAGAGATAGCCATAAGGAGGGAAGTATCAAAATTCTATATGTCAATGGAAAAATGAGAAATCTAACTGAAATCTTATTCTCTGGTAGAATTCCAATCAGTCTTTTTAGTATGGTAGAAATAAATAATCACTCAAGAATACTTGTACATTATTGAAGACTGGAATTCAATTCAAATTAATTCAGTTTTATTTATATAGTTCCTTATCATAACAGAGGTTATCTTAGGGCACTTTTCATACACAGCAGGTCTAGATTATTATTATTTACAGAGACCCAACATTTCCCCCATGATCAGCACTTGGCGACAGTGGAAGCGAAAAAACTCCCTTTTAGCAGGTTGAAAAATTGAACAGATCCCGGCTAATGGAGGGTGGGGGGGGTCTGCCTCGACCGGCTGGGTTGAGAGAGTAAGAGATAGGGAGAGAGAGAGAGAGAGAGAGAGAGAGAGAGCAAGAGATGGGGGCAGGAGGGAGGAGAGAGAGTATAGCACAGTAATGGGACTAATAAATCTAATAGTTATATTAATTGGGCTAATAATATTACTAATACAACTAAATGAAATGATAACAGTGGTAATCATAATAATTAAAGCAGTGGATGTTGATCAGGGTCATGGGGCAGTAGATGGTCTGCAACCATGGATCCAGACTCAGGAGCATCAGAGGCAGAAAAACCTGCAGAAAGCAAGAGGAAGAGAGGGGAGAGTGACAAGAAAACACAAAACTATGGGAAGGAGAGGAAGAATGGTTAGTAATGAGAATTTTTGAAATATAATTGCACACAGGGAGAGAGGAGGAGGCAGAGGAAAAAGGGGACCTCGGTGCATCATGGGAAGTCTTGTTTTTCTGCATCAAATGAATGTTGCTTTTGAGGACTTAAATGAACAGTTTAATGTTTAAGTACACATTTTGATCTCTTTCAGGAATGAGGTGAGAAAATCGACAATCGACAATCTCATGCCTGTGGGTTAGGTATCGAGCCAGTCAGGACAAGATAGGCCTATAACCAAAACACTTGTAGCAGCAGTAAACTTCTAAACAGCTAGCCTAATGCATACATAAAAAAATATGTCCCTGTTATATAAATCTGTGTTAGTAAACCATCTAATATTAGATCCTCATATTGAATTATTTTGTCTTATTGAAACAAGGTTGTGTCAATAAGAATATGCCATTTTTGACTCAAGCCTATTAATCCACCCTTAACCTAAACACAGTCAAAACTCACTCAAAAGCTTTGTTTTTAGTCTTTAACATCCAACTTGGAAACATTACAACCTGTTCTATTTTTGTAATCTACCACACTCCTGGCCCGAAATCTGAATTTTATCTGAATTCTAAAAGTTTCTATCAAGTTTAGTCTTTAGTACAGATAAAGTAATTATAAAAGGTGATTTTAATATTCAGGTAGTGACAGCCTTAGCACTGCATTTATCTCATTATTAGACTCAACTGGCTTGTCTTAGAGTATTAATAAACCTACTGAATGTTTTACCCACACCCTTGACCTTGTTATGGCATATGGCATCGAAATTGACCATTTAAGTCTCTTCACAGAATTGCTCTTTATTAGACCACTATCTAATTACTTCCTATCACTGGACTACATGCCATTAAGCAAACATGTCTTAACTAGATTCTATCTGATTGTGCTGTAGCTAAATTCAAGGAAATGATTCATCAGCATGAAATTTACCACCATGTTTCAATATAACAGAGGACACCTATGGTAACTTTAGTTCCTCACAAATTGTTTATCTTGTTGACAATGTTACGGCATCAATACAAATGACATTTGACTGTATTGCCCCACTACAAATAGAAGTGAATATAACAAAGGAGGTTAGCTCCATGGTTTAACTCCCAAACCTGCAAATTAAAGCCAGCATCGTAAAACCTTCAAAGGACATGGCGTTCCACCAGACTGAGAGAATCCTACTTAGTCTGGCAAAATCTAAGTCTTAAAGTCTTAAAAACATACAGGAAAGTCCTCTGTAATGCCAGAGCAGCTTATTATTTATTATAATTAGAGGGAAAAAAACAACCATGTATTGATCCATGTATTCCTATAGTTCTCACTAGTAATAGCTTGGTGAACTACCTGCATGATAAAATTTTAACTATTATAGAAAAATTCACCATCTCCTGCCCTCAGCTGGTACCAATTTATGTTTAAACACAGAAACCTCAGAAAACAGCTGTAGTTCCTGATATAAATTCAGGTATCATTTTCTCACATCAATCTTAACTGACTTAACTTAAAGGATTTCTTCATCTAAACTATCTATCTGTCTCTTAGACCCCCCCAAAAAAAAAAAAAAAACTAGGCTGTCTATGGAAGTTTTATCCTTATTTAGCACCTCTTTATTAGAAGATAATTAATCTGTCTTTATTAATGGTATATGTACCATGGTCCTTTAAAATAGCTTTAATCAAACATCTTAAAAGCCCACTATAGATCTATATTTAACCTTCTCTTTCTCTCTAAGACCATTGAGGAGGCAATCATCAATTAGTTATGTAACTTTCTACCTAATAAAAGTTTATTTGAGGATTTTCAATGCATCATATCACAGAGACAACACTGGTGAAAGTTCCAAATGACCTTCTAATCGCATCCGAAAAATGACTTGACTCTTTACTTGTCTACTGACTCTTTACTCTTTGCTAGATCTTAGTGCTGCATTTGACAAAATTGACCATCACATCCTATTACAGAGACAGGGATATTTAATTTGCATTAAAGGAATCACTCTAAGCTGGTTTAAATTTATCATTGTGATTTCAGTATTTACACATTAATGATGAATCCTCCATTTACACAAAAATTAGACATGTACTTCTACAATGTTCTGTGCTTGGACCAATACTGTTCACCATACATATGCAGCAAATATTTTTATGAAACACACCTAATAACAGTTAATACTTTCATTGCTATTCAGAATATACCAAATTATATTAATCAGTGAAGCCAATTGAAACCAGTCAGTTAACTAAACTTCAAGCATGCTGTAAGGGCAGACCTAGATGATCAGCAATTTTCTTCTATTAAACTCAGACAAAAGTTTTCTAATGATATACTTACTCAAGATAGAATTGCCCCAACCTCCAGCATCAACATTATGAGTAATATTTTAAAGCATATGTCCTTTAACTCCCAGATAAAACAAACTTTAAGGACTGCCTTTTTAACCTATTTAACACTGCAAAAATCAGGCGCATTCTTTCTCAAAAAGATGCTGGAAAATGATTCAATGCTTTTGTTATTTCTAGACTGGATTTTTAAAACTAGTTATCATCAGGCTGCCCAAAGAATGGTCAAGCACCATCTTATCTTAAAGAGATAATAGTATCTATTTACCTCAGTTATATTAATTGGGCTAATAATATTACTAATACAACTAAATGAAATGATAACAGTGGTAATCATAATAATTAAAGCAGTGGATGTTGATCAGGGTCATGGGGCAGTAGATGGTCTGCAACCATGGATCCAGACTCAGGAGCATCAGAGGCAGAAAAACCTGCAGAAAGCAAGAGGAAGAGAGGGGAGAGTGACAAGAAAACACAAAACTATGGGAAGGAGAGGAAGAATGGTTAGTAATGAGAATTTTTGAAATATAATTGCACACAGGGAGAGAGGAGGAGGCAGAGGAAAAAGGGGACCTCGGTGCATCATGGGAAGTCCCCTGGCTGTCTAGGCCTATAGCAGCATAGTGAGAGGATGGTTCAAGCTTAGCCTGAGCCAGCACTAACTATACACTTATCAAAAAGGAAGTATTTAAGCAGACTATTAAACATGGAGAGGGTGACTGCCTCCTGGACCCAAACTGGTAGATGGTTCCACAGCAAAGGAGGCTGATAACTGAAGGCTCTGCCCCCCCACCCCCCCATCAGCTTGTGGAGACTCTAGGAACCACTAGTAGACCCTCATTCTGGGAGTGAAGTGTTCTCATGGGATAGTAAGGTACTATGAGCTCTTTAAGATATGATGGTGTCTGGCCATTAAGGGCTTTGAAGGTGAGGAGGAGGAATTTAAATTGTATTCTGGATTTCACATGGAGCCAACACAGGAGAAATATGATCTCTTTTTCTGGTTCTTGTCAATGTTCTCACTGCAGCATTTGAATCAGTTGGAGAGTATTTATTTATTACGTTTTATTGGGACAGCCTGATAATAAGAAGTTGCAATAATCAAGTCTTGAAGTAATATACTTGTTTTTCTGCATCAAATGAATGTTGCTTTTGAGGACTTAAATGAACAGTTTAATGTTTAAGTACACATTTTGATCTCTTTCAGGAATGAGGTGAGAAAATCGACAATCGACAATCTCATGCCTGTGGGTTAGGTATCGAGCCAGTCAGGACAAGATAGGCCTATAACCAAAAGATAATAATAATAGACATAATAAAGACAGATTGATTATCTTCTAATAAAGAGGTGCTAAATAAGGATAAAACTTCCATAGACAGCCTAGTTTTTTTTTGAGTAATATTTTAAAGCATATGTCCTTTAACTCCCAGATAAAACAAACTTTAAGGACTGCCTTTTTAACCTATTTAACACTGCAAAAATCAGGCGCATTCTTTCTCAAAAAGATGCTGGAAAATGATTCAATGCTTTTGTTATTTCTAGACTGGATTTTTAAAACTAGTTATCATCAGGCTGCCCAAAGAATGGTCAAGCACCATCTTATCTTAAAGAGATAATAGTATCTATTTACCTCAGTAAGCACTGCACTACCAGAAGGCAGGCTTACTTGTCAATCCTAGAGTCTCCAAACCCTGAATGGGGGCAGAGCCTTCAGTTATCAGGCTCCTCTACTGTGGAACCTTCTTCCAGTTTGGGTCTGGGCAGACACCCTCTCCATGTTTAAGAATAGGCTTAAAACCTTCTTTTTAAAAAAAAAATGGTTAGCTCAGTCTTGCCTTAAACCATCCCATAGGTATGCTGCTATAGGCCTAGACTGCCAGGAGACTTCCCACGATGCACCATGTGGGATGTACAGTGTGGCTATAAGCCTTTCGTTATCAGCCTGTTACAATTTTCATCATCCACTCGGTGCAGGAAAAAAATCCTGAACTATAAATTTAAAAAATGGCAAGTTTTGATGAAAATTCAATCACAACTTGTGTATTTAAGACAATATATACAGGTAGGAAAAACATAAAACACAAAGATAGGAAGTAAAACAATCAAATAAATAACGGGAAATTGATGGATCAAAATAAAACAGGAAACAGTGTCCATATGAAGTCACTCAAAGGGCAGATGGTGAAATGACGGATATTTTCTTGCCACACTATGGACCCTTTAATATTAATCAATCAAGGTTTGAATGCCACAATCTATCTCAATATGAGTATTGTTTGCTGAACGTGTGCATCCCTTTATGGGAGTGTAAATATGTACATTGTATCTTAAGACCAGTTGTTTATTGTGGGCTAGGTCCTGGAACTATTTTCTCTGAAAGATACTGGAGTTATTTGTGTAACCACCAACAAAAATCAAAAAAAGATAAATAGCTTCTCAGTTAGGAGCGCACAAATGTAGCTTTAAATATGCATCATTTTACACGAATCTGGAAATTCTAATCAGTTAACGGTAGGAAGAGGAAAGAGGAATTCAATAGTAGAGCTCATAAAAGTTAGCTAGGGTGAAGCTGGTAGCCTGAGTCTGAAGCTAAGAATAGGAAAGCTATATCAGAATACCCTCCAAATTAAATTTGCAGGGTATCTGTTCTTGATTGTAATAGATGACCCAGAGGCTAAGAACATAGAACTTGTTGGGTATTATCCCTTATTCATATCACAATCAAAAAGAACATGAATTGTTCCCAGAATGTTGAATTATTTCTTTAATTCTCAGTTAGTCATGAATTTAATATTTTATTCACCAAGCAGAAAGCCTTTATTATTCCAGTCTGATCAGGCATATGGTACCAACACTCAGCCAGTCAAACAGTCAGTCAGCTAAGTAGCAGGGTGTTCTTTCATGTATATATTCAGTCAATGTCCTACTTTTCAACTCAGTTTCTCCCTCCCTATTCTTCCTTCTCGCTTATGCAGTTGTTCTTCCCTTCTTCGAGCTCTATCCACTAGTCCCAGCCTCATCCAACCTTTCCTCCTTCCACTCTGCCATCTCACCTATCTGTTCTCCATCCATACACCCATGTCCCTCACTTTCTATCCCTCTGTCTATTTTTAACCTCCTCATCTGTCCCTTTTATCCTCCTTTATCTTTCCCCTCCATCCCTTTTTTCCTGTCCCGTTTTTCTTTCCTTGATGCCTTTTCATCTTTCATCCCTCCCCAAACACATAGGTCTGGCCTCTTTTGTTCCTTTCTCTTTACCTCCCTTCATACCTCACCTCTTTTTTCCCTTTTCATCTTCTTCCACTCTTCCTTACTTTATTACTGTCACTTTATCCTTTTCATGTACACTCCTCAATCATCCTTCCTCTGCTATACCACATTACTTTTTTTAACCTCTCCTTTCCTCTTTCACTCTACTCCTATCGTGCACTACTGTCCATCTTTTTCCCATCCCTTCTTCCCATTTTTCCCCTCAACTCCCCTTCCCTATCCTTATGTGGAGGCAAGGTGGTTGCTAACAGTGCTGGATCAGATGGCAACGTGGGCTGGGATGAGGTTCAAGCCAAAGAAACCCAGGTGCATGGTCATAAGAAAAGGCAAGGCCACAAACAAGTTTAAGCTGCAAGTGCAGGGAGAGGCCATTCCATCTATGGAGAAGAATCCAATCAAGTGCGTTGGAAAGTGGTATGATAACTCATTTACTGCCAGGAAAAGCATTAACAGTACTGAAAAAGAGGCTTAATATTATTTGACTGGGATCCAAAATTCTAGACTTCTGGGAAAATTCAAGGCATAGCTCTAGCAACTCGGATTGCTGCCAAGACTCATGTGGCTGTTGACAGTGTATGAAGGCCCTATGACAAGTATGGAAGGAGTTGGGGGAAGATCAACAAGTACCTCCGAAGTTGGTTGGAGGTTTCTCTAAGCTTCATTTCAGTAGGCCTCTCCATAAGACCAGAACAGCTTCAACTTCCTCTGTCATTCAGGTAGCAAAGTGCAGAGTGGTAACGATATACAGACCCCCAGGATGAACAAGCCAGACACGCAGGCTTTACCACAAGATCAGGATGCAATTGGGCAGCCAACACCTCTGTCACAGTAGCAGAAAGCATACTGAAGTTACATACCATGCACAGGAAGGCAGAGTCTTGGAATCTCCGTTTTCGAACAATGGGGAAGGCGGGCACCAGGGGGAGGAATGCTATGATCTAGGAAAAGGTACGGCACAGTGAGGAGGTGCGGATAGGTCAGAGGCTCTGAAGCTAGCATCCTAGGGTGCCTGGACTGAATTGGAGCTCCCCAAGAGAAACAGCACATGGGTGGATCTATGGAAATTTGAACCTTTCTGCGTCTCTTTCCTGCTGCGATTAGTGAATTACAGTTCACACTCATGCTTGAGGGAGAAAAGCCACTAACCACAGCGAAAACATCAAACAACCTACTCCCAAACATGGGAGGAACACTTGGAAAGAAGGCTACAATTGACCCAGGTTGTCCAGACAACCTTGAGGCCAGATGTGGTCCTGTGGTTGGACAAGTCAAACAAAGTCATCCTCATCTAACTTGCAGTCCCATGGGTAGAAGAGTTCGACCAAGCTTTTGATAGGAAGAGTGCCAAATACGAGGATCTCTTGAAAAACTGCAGGGGGAAAGGGTGGCAGGCATGGCTATTCCCAGTCAAGGCTGGCTATAGAGGATTTCCTGCTCAGTAAGTTTGGAGAATGCTCACAGTCAGTGAGATAATAGAAAAGGAGAGGAAGAAAGCAGCTGGCAGGATGGGGGAGGTAGGAGAAAGAGCCTCTTGTTAGCTATGGAGTAGGAGAGAGGAGACAAGTTGGAAGCCAGGAGGAGGAGATGGGCTGTGATTTGGCCATCATTGCTGAACCAATCAATGGGAGGGTGTTATGGTTCAGGGTTGAAACACCCAAGGAATGTTGGACAGTGTCTGATAAGATCAACTCTTCCTGGTCAACGCTACATTCACCATTTGTGAATGAAAAGGAAGCATCTTGTTAAATGTAATTATTCCCTTCTCTCCTGCCACAAACTACCCCCTTTCCTTCATGTCTCTTTCCCCCATCCTCCATCCTCGATCCTCCCTTTCTCCCTCTATATACAATGTCTTTCTCCCTCCATACCTCACTTCTTGTATTCAGGATTCAGGTAGACTAGAGGCTGCTCTATGATAAATATATCTTAAGGGGTTACCCAGCATGGGCAATATTACAAAGGATCTGTGGCCTAGTCCTGGATATGCAGCTTTTTCTGTTAAGTCCTGGGCATGTGGATATATCAGCTGTTCTTCAATTGTGCTTGTGCTTTGGACACTCCAGCACACTTGGGAGGAGAGTGTGGGGCCAGGATTTTAGTTTCGGGAAGAGCCACTGTCCTCAACCCTCTGATTCAACCTATACAGGGACTCTGCAGAACTGCCTTGTGAAGGCTGGCATTGTGTCACTTGACCACCTGGGACTCAGAGGAGTCTGGTGTAAAATCTTTTAGACTTCTGGAGAGGCTGGAGGGCAGAGAGGTTGATGGACTCCCTATCTGCATCAGAGCTGGACTCTTTTGATCGGGGGGAGGAGCCACTAACTGAAACTGAAGTACAGAAAGCTGCTGTTCTTTGTCTCTCTGAGTCTGGAGAGCTTTTCGGGGATGTAGGGGAAAGTTCTATATCCCATTCTAGTGAAGGTTAAGAACTTTACAGTGTCAATGGAGGTTAGAAGGAGGGTATAAGTAGCACTGTTACCTGGGCAGGCAGGGTATGGCAGCTATTAGTTGGAGACTGTTATAGTAGCTCCCTTATCGTAAAAGGTCAGGGGATTTTCAGTGATGGGTGTTACATGTGGCTGGAAACAAATGTTTTTTTCTTTCTAAACTCCATCCTAATGTCAGGGAGGCTGTGTACATCTGCAACTTCTGGAATCTGTTAATCCTTTACTTATTGAAAGTCTTTGTGTGATAAAATAATACAGTGTTTACAGTGTTTCTGTGATGGGCTGTACATACTGGGGCCCATGTGCTTTGTCTGAACAAAGAACAAAAGTGTTTTGTTGGATTTTTTGTTTTATCTGGGTAAAATGGCCACACAGCTCACAAGAAATAACAGGTTGTAGGAAAGAGGACTGGTCAGTACTGAGTTATATCATATTAAAGGCTGATCCGTGTGCACCTCAGGGTTTAGTTTGAATACAGTGTGTTTGTAAATGACATCAGTAAGTTTCAGAAGTGTGTAGATGGGGTGTTTTCCAATTTAAGGGGGACTAGACTAGCAAACTGTCCATGATAAGGGCTTTTGATTTGATGCAGTTTTAATGTGTGTGTGTTGGTATACATGTTTTTCTCCCTCATTTCTCACTCTCTTTTATCCCCATATCCTTCCCATTTAAATTTCTTCCATTCATCTCCCCGTCCTTAACTCTTTTCATCCCATCATCACTGCTCCTCACTTGAATCACACTCTCTTTTCTCACCCTCCTCTCCCATCTCCATCCACCCCTTTTTTTCCCCCATTTACCAAACCCTAACCTACCTCTTCCATCATTCCTCTTTCCCTCCTTTATCCTTCTATCTCTGTTTCTTCCTCCACGTGGCCATGTCCCTTTTCTACTTTCTCTTCCTTTTTCTCTCACTCCATGCTACATCTACATTTCCCTTCATCCCTCCTTTCTTTCTTCTCCCTTTCAATGCTCACCTTCCTTCCCCTTTCCTTTTCCTTCCCTCATTCCACTCCTTACTTCTATTCTCATCTCTCTCTCCCCTTTCATCTCCCCCTCATCCCATCTTCTTATTCCCTTCTTTCCTTAACTCATCTAACTCTCCCATGGCTCTTTCTATATATCCCTCGTTCCCTCCCTCACCCATTCATCATTCCTTCCTTTCCTTTTTTCACTTCATTTCTTTTCTGTTTTCACCCTTCCATCCTACTCCCCCTTTCTCACATCTCCTTCTCATATTTCATCCCTCCATCTCTGTTCTCATTTCCTTTCAACTATGCTCTTTTTCTCCCTCACTCTTCACCTCCTCTCTCCCCATCATCACCTCTCCTTACTTCCTCCTCAATCTTTCAT
Organism: Istiophorus platypterus; assembly: GCA_016859345.1. Classification (NCBI taxonomy): domain Eukaryota; kingdom Metazoa; phylum Chordata; class Actinopteri; order Istiophoriformes; family Istiophoridae; genus Istiophorus; species Istiophorus platypterus. The sequence continues at coordinate 27,052,389 of CM029134.1, read as the reverse complement.
CTTTTCGGCTCATCCTCCTCTCACCTACAACATTCCCATATTCAACTCTTTCCTCTTTACTTCTCCTGCCTTCCTCTTTCCCCCTGATCCATCTCATCCTCTTACTTTTTGTGTCACCCCTATATCTCTCCCTCTTTCCTGTCCTTCATACTCTTCCTCCCCTTACTCCATATATCTCTTATGTCATCCTTCTCTCCCATCTCCACCCATTCTTCTTTTCCTCCTTTATGTTTATCTGACTACCTATAATCCCCTCTCCTTCACTCCCCACCTCTGTCTTTCTCCCTCTACAATTCCCCCTTTTCTTCATGTCTCTCCTTTCATTCCCCCCTTTCTTTCCTTCATCCCCCTTTCTGTTTTACCTCTATTTTACCCTTTGTCCACCCTCTCGCCCCTCTCTGTCCTATCTTGCCTTTTTTCCTTCCCGTCACTGCCTCTGTCTCTTATCTCTTTTTACCCTTCCGTCTCTCCCTCTCTCTTTCCCTTGTCTTTCCCACCCCCTCCCTCTGTCCTAATGGCACAGTGACAGTGGCAGTGTTTCTAATCAGAGGTGAGGAGAGCGAATGAGCAGCCGTCCGATCCTCTCTGCTCTCTCATCAATCGGCTCTAACTGAATGGGAGCAAATCTTAGCCGGGACAAAATTAATATGTAGCAGATCTGCGACGCGCTCGCCAACCCTGGAATTGGAAATGGCTTCTGTGCTGCCTGACCCGTATCCATCCGCATGTGTGTGTGCACACAAGCATGTGTATGTATGTGTGTATGTCAAGGGGATGTGGTGGCAGATTATTGGAGAGACAATTGGCTGTACGGCAGTAATCAGGAGAACACTGAGGTGTGTCTATCTTATGACTGCTCGCTGACAACCACTTACACACAACCATACCCCCCATCTCCCACCCCCCACCACTACCACAACCACACACACACCCAAGCCCCCTCCCAATCCAATTCAATCAGACAGTCCATCCGCCCTGCAGAGCAATGTGGCACTGCCCCCGTGCATGACAGTATCAATTCAATTATCCAGGAAATGGATCCATATTCAACCCATATAAACTCATACACAGAGCCAGGAGGGGCTGCTGCTGCCGCAGAGACAAAGAAATGCACATTTACCCTGTAATAACTTTCATTTGGACTGCTTTGAAAACCATTCTCAGCCAGGCATTTGTCGCTGTCACATCGCGTTATCCACAAATCAGGTTTACAAAATATCAATTCAATTTCGGGCATGGCGCGAAACGCCATGAGAGGAGAGGGAGAAAGAAAGAATCTCACACATTCACGCACACACAAGCACATAGCCACATTCAGAGAGAAGGAGAGGGAGAGTGCAAGCTGCTGAGGGGCCCCTTGTGGCTTGGGCAGATTTCCAGTCAGAAATAATCAAAAGCAGAGCAGACCATGCTAATCTCTTCAATTTCATCCTTTAGACTGTTGTCTTTCCCAAGTCGTAAACACACACTCACACACACTCACACACACACACACGCACACACACACACACACACACACACATATTTACGGAGTCACACAGAGCAGGTCAGATAAAAACATGGATACACAACAAAAAAGATACATGACACAGACATGAAGCTGCATAATACAGTATATATGCCATGTATATCACACATACAAACCCGCACAGACACAATCACAGGTTCATCCTCCAAGACTGTACAGCTGTCCAGTGTTCTGGCTGAATTTTGTTGGACCGTTCAATTGTGAGGTCTGATTGTGAAAGAATGAGGTGAATGCATAGGCCCAGATAAACATTACCTTTAACTTTTCTGTGTGTTTGAGCATTGAATCAGAAGGATGAGTATAATGGGCTGTAATTAGCTAATTAGCAGGGGGGGAAAATTCCGCTGTGACATCAATCTGACCCATAAAACCAGTTATATAAAAAGGCTCTACAAGTTTTTTGTAAAGTTTGAGAATATAATTTAGGTAAAATCAGGTATACATCGCAGCATGATGTTGTAGTGTACAAAATCAATATTAAAAGGCAGTGATACAAACTGAGGCTCTAGTTTTTGAAATATGTGGGTACTTATCAGGCATGGAGGGGCTTATAGTAAAAGATGATCCCATACACCATCACAGGCCAGCTTATTAAAACCAATAAAGGTCCAGTATGACTGCCACTGGTAAGCTTCTATGGGTTGTATCCAAGGGCAGAGACGGGCAACATATATTGTTGTTTTGGCCAGCCATAGTAATATATTGATTTACAACTGATTTAAGATCATTGAAAAAAATTATACACACACACACACACACACACACACCATCTTGCTTGCAAGGTCATTGATATCTAATTAGATACTCTCTCCTCAGAGTCAGAATCAGTAGCAATTTTTGGCAGCTTGGCACCAGGAAGGATTCTGAACACTTATCTATATTATAGGCTACTTCGCTATACTGTTGTTATAAACACGCTCATATCTATCTATCTATCTATCTATCTATCTATCTATCTATCTATCTATCTATCTATCTATCTACCTATCTGTCTATCTATCTATCTATCTATCTATCTATCTAACTCTCTCTCTCTCATTTACCTGCCAGTGTTGGCAGACCGTTTCCTGAAATTTACTCGCCAAACAGAAAATTTACTAGCATTTGGCAGTTGCTAATTTTGAACCCTGCTGACAAGTATAGGACAAAAAGGGTTACTAGTGTTGTCACAAGTAACAAAGGAATCCAAACGTTGGAAACAAAACAAAGTTCAAAAACAAAAGCAAGTTTATTTTAAATTCAGAGGTGAGCTAAGGAAGCAGAGTGGGGATATTGGACAAAGAACTGAGGGAAGCAGGAGCAGAAAGCTGGCAGCAAGGTTAAAGGTAGGGCGAATGGTTAGAGCCATGAGGGAAGCAGGAGGTAGAGTAGAGTGTGAGCAGGCAGGGTGGGGAAGAAGGCTGATGGCAGGCAAGCTCAAGGTCTGGAGCATGGTAAAAAGAAGCTTGGCAGGCAAGCAGGTGGGGAATGGTCCTGGACACAGAGAGACACACATTAAGACAAGGAAAGAGCACTGGAGCAGGACCTAGAGTTCTACATTCAAAGCAGCCAGATTTTACCAGACTTTACTTTACTTTACCAGACTGGAGAGCATAATTACCTGGTGAGGAGTGGCTGTAGGACCAGGGAATATATACTGCAAGCTTGATGAGCTGATGGACTGATGGGGACCAGGTGGCTGAGAGAGAGGGAGAGAGGGAAAGAGAGAGAGGGAGGAGCACCATACCCCAGACACAGATACATATACACACAAGGACAGACAGAGTAAAGAAGAATTCCTTTATAGTCATTGTACAAGTTACAGAGACATTGGTTATTAGTCCAATTGTACATTTCACAGAATAAAGACAGATAAGTTGAAACTAGGCTAGTATGAAAAGCTGAATAAAAATAAATCTATACATATATATTCCCTGTAAGGCAATTGGATAGAGGGAAAAAAGAAAAGAGAAAACAGTGCAACAAGAACTATTGGCAGCCAGGGGAATTGCAAAAGAATCCAATGAGAAATTATTAGCAGCAGAGTTATAGCACATTACTGAATTGCAGTGGTCATTATAGATATAAATGTTGAACAGTGCAAGCAGTTTTCTGTACATCTGTACATCATAGTTAGGATTGAATATAACATTCAATGTACAGTCGGGCTGACACTAGTGATGCGATCTTATAAATAGGTACTTTTAAATATTGTAGTGCTGATAGGTACATGGTTCAATATTCAGTGTTTAACAGTGTTCAGTTCACATATGGCTCTGAGGTAGAAGCAGTTTTTGTCTCTGATTTGATGGACCAGAAAAGTTTGTCACAGGGCAGCAGTTCAAACAGATGATGTCCGAGGTGAGAAGGGTCTCTTGGAATGTTGGTTGCTCTTCTGAGGCAGCGTTACCTGAAAAGGTCCTCCAGGGAGGGCAGCGTACAGCCGGCGATCTTATGTGTGGTGTTGATAACCCCCTCTCCTGTCCACTGCTGGCCAGCTACTTACCAAGCAGAGATGCAGTATGCCAGCACACCCTCGATGGAGCAGTGGTAGAAGGACAACAGTAGCTTCTCCTCCAAGTTGTTTTTCCTGAGGATCCTCAGGGAGTGGAGGCACTGCTGGGCCTTCGACAATGTGCGTGCCCTGGACCTTGAAGTCAGGGACCTATCCACACAGAACCCACTGATGGATAGTGGCTTAGGGTTTGTACTGTTCCTCTGGAAATCTATTATGACTTATTCTGTTTTTGAGGTGTTCAGGATGAGATTGTTCTCTGAACACCACACTACCAGTTTTTGGACTTCATCCTTATAGGCTGTCATGTCTCTCTCTGATATGAGGCCAACCACAGTGGTGTCATCTGTAAACTTTATGATGGTGTTTTAGGGATGGATGGAGATACAAGCATGAGTATAGACGCAAACTGGTGTGGGTCAAAGGTGGGTGGGAGGCTGGCTTGGATGTACTGCTGGACCAGCCTCACAAGACACTTCATAAAAACTAGTGTAACAGCAACTGGACGGTCGTCTTTGAGGCCACTGATGACATTTTTTTTCAGCAGGGGTTTTGACATGATTGTGGCAGACCTCAGGCAAGATAAAATGATAAATATTGATAGGGACAGATTGAAGATTTTTGTGAAGACCTCCGACAGCTGGTCTGCACATTCATTCAGGACCTTTCCCGTCACACCATCAGGCCAGCAGCTTTCCTGGAGTTGACTGCTCTGAGCACACGCCTCACATCATACTCCTGCACAGTGAGGGTTTGACTGTTGTTGGAGGCTGGTGAGGGTGTTATAACTGCATTTGTTGTTGGTCCTCAACCTTTCAACTGTTCTTTTGTACACTCCTCTGTAATCTCCTATATAGGAGGGAAAACTGTATGGCAGTGGAAAATTTGGAACTGTCCACAGGGAGTTTGGGGAATGCTGGGACATATCTGTTTGACATGACTTGTGTTCACAACAGGAGAACACTGGTATCCCACTGGTGAATCTTGCCGCACATGTCCAAACCTGTAGTCAACCAGTGAAAGCTCAGACAAGTCATGCAGTACTAGGATATTAGCAGTTGGGGTCTGAGGCTTTTTAGTCTTTCCTCAAAGGACAAACTGATGGGCCAGGGAGGGATCCTGAAAAAAATTAGGATAAAAAAACATGAATGTTGAAAGTAGATGTATTAAATTAATTCCTCCAGACCAATCCTGCAAATACCAATTGGTAGCATACAACTTTATTTTCATCAATATACCATAGCCAAGAGTATGAAAGTACTATAATAATAACCATCATCTTTGTATGCCTTATAGAGCATTGATTTCGATACGCTCCTGGCAGATGGCTTTGGCTCCTTCACCACCAAGTCTTGAATAGGCTTTGCAAAGAATTTCCTCAGAATTATCCAAAAAAGAAGCCATGACAATAGTAATGCCAAGTTTCCCAAAGTTGCCTGTGTCTGCTGTGTCCGCTGAGCTTACTGAGGTGTTTTTCTTCTGTGAGCCCCCAGAGTGGTGTCGGTGGCCCGTCATAAATTCTCCAAGTGATTGGAATTCTGCTGAAAAGATGGACGGCATGTTTCCAAATTATATACCCTCATTCGGCATTTTATGGTGTTGGTGGAGAGCGCTGTCTTACAACGGTGTTTATTTGGGTTGTGATGATGACTGTGAAGGCCATAGTATATGTTTCACATCACTGTCATGCTCATCAAACAATTTAGGGACCAATCAAGATTGTTGATGTGTGCATTGTCACCAGGGTGACAACAAGGTTATCACTTACAGAAATTAACCGATTGATTTGCAGTGTTTTTAACTGTAGGAGAGAAATGGACCAAAACCAGGCCAAGAAAAATGCCTCCTTACTGTATGGAAGCATATATAGGTGTTGTGCTTCTCCAATTTCCTATGGTTTTTCCTTTAATTCATCATCTGTCTGTATGATTGTGGGCAGTTGGCACAGTCAGGTAACCTACAAAGTTAAGAAAAGCTCAGTGGCATGTAGTGCAAAGTTCAGGAGGGGCAGTGTCTGATATAAGTATAGAAAAAGCCAGAAACAAACAAGGAACAGGAGGGAGAAGGGAGGTAAACAAGAAAATAGTGAGAGCAGGCTTTGACAAAATTTTAGACTTGAAGATTGGTTTGTCTTTGCATAGTGTGAATAAACCTCTGAAATCTTCTTTGCTAATTAGATATGAAAAGAGTGAAGTAGGAAGAGGAGATGAGTGGAGGAATGAGGAGGTGCTGGCTGTAATGTGTATGAAGTTAATTCCCAATGAAAGGCTCTCTTCTTCAGTAATCAGAAACATGGAGCTTCCTTCACATGCAAACTGTTAGCAACACAAACACACATGAAATTAACCACAAACAAAATCTGATGCAGACACACACAGTACCAACACACTCAAATGCACACACAGACAGTTACAGTGTCAGCTCTCACAGTAATTACACAGTTGCAAAGAGCGTTGGGGCTCAAACACTGTTTAACAAATCAATTTTAGAATGCTTACCTTGTAAAGCTGTATCTATTTGTGTGTCTTTGTGTTTGTGCGTGTGTGTGTGTGTGTGTATGTGTGTGTGTGTGTGTGTGTGTGTGTGTTTTCAGACACCTACCTGAGCTGATCCATTAAGGAGTTAACAAAGAGCTGTGCTAGGCAGCGCTGCTGGAAATGTATAATTGGAAGGATAGCTACGGGCCGACACACACAAATACACTTTATTGATCCATGGCATCTTCCATATAGTGCCCCCAGCTAACACACGTACAGCCTCAGCAAGGGGTAATACTGACTTTACTCCCATTCTGTTGCCATTACTGGCAGTTTATTAAGCAATCAATAGTCTTTTATTTTCTCATATTTTTAAATGGACGAATATCCTGACTATGATTTTTTACAGCAGCAGGGATGAATGTGATGAAAAAGAAGAGAGGAGAGAGGAGAATAAAGTTGGGGAGTAGAGGAAGAGGGGACAGAAGGGAAGATGGAAAAGTAAAAGAAGAAAAAGGAGGCAAGATATAGATGTGAAAAGGTCAAGAAGGGAATAGAGGAAACTGCACAGAGATTATGATGGGAAAGTAAAGAAGTTACATTACAGAAAAAAAGACAAATAATATAAACAGAGGAGGTGTGAGGAGGAGAAATAGAAGGTGAAAAGGAGAGTTAATCTGTAGATGCTGGACCACTGCCAAAAGGCAGGAAGCTGCTGGTTGACCTGAGAACCATTTGCAAGTTAAGTGGTGTCAATCTGCATTGATTCCCAGCCAAATGAAATGCAGTGGGCTTCAATAGAGCCTGTGCTTTACAAGGGCCTCCTAGCTGCTACATCAAGCCTATTGGATTCAGATTAACAGGCTCAGTACGGCCACACACTGAGCAACTTATCTTTAATTAAAATCACTCCTTTCACAGGATCCACTGGACTGGACTGGGACAAGCTAAACCTGGATTGGATTACCTGGTCTGAGTTGGACTGGACAGGACCCCTTGGAATTCAACTGGACTGAAACCAATTGAACCGTGGAATTCTAAACCCAGTAGACTGCACTGCTCCGTACTGGATTCAACTGGTCTAAATTGGCTAGGCCTAGTCTGATCATGATGGACAAACCAGAACAGACTTGGATTAAGTCATCCATTTTATGCAATTGGTCATTTATTTGAAACCAAAAAGTTTTGGTACTTAAAACCAGTGGCCTGCATAGCATACAAATGCTTTATTGTTAGCAAATATCATTAATATTAAGTCATGATTTACTAGTTTATAATATAGAAATTGGCCTTCGAAACAAGGAGAGTCAAGACAAGCAAATACTAAAAATGAACTACCCAGTTCAACCTTTAAGCCAGCATGGAGAAGTCCCAGAAGTTTGGTGCTCAAAAATTATGGAGGGTTTTAGCATCTAGAATTCATGATACCTGAGCAAACACCATCTACTGATGAACTATTTCTGATATGATCAAAAATTCCAAAACAAGTTACCTTGAAGTGATACTTTTTTTAATTTCCAAGGTCAAGAATGAGTTGGTTTGACTTTTGTTACGAAAGTTTACTTTTCATAATACTAGCAATAACTCCCTGAATTCATGAGAAAGTTACAGAACTGACTGATAAATATTGAAATACAGTTAGACATTAATCTAATGTTTTAGTGCCCCATGCCAGTGAGTACTTATTTACTTGTTCAATTCACACAATGCATGCAACAAAGTCACAGATGTGGTCTGAACTTACAATAATGTAAGTGGGCTGCAGTGGGACCTATTAGATAGAACTTTGATAGTGGACAATTTATATTCAAGTGAAACATTTTAAATATCCTGTGCCAAAGGTTTTAAAATTCTTCCATTCTACTATATCTGCACTGGCAACTATAGTAAAGTATGACTAAGGAACATTGTTAAAGGTACACTGTTAAAATTAAAGCACAAACTAAGACACTGAGTAATAGTACTACAAAGATTGTGATAACTATTTAAAAGGCAAACAGCGAGATTGTGGCAGGATACAAATTCCAGTCTTGCATAGCAAACATGGGTGTGCTACATGTACATCTGCTACCCCAATTTCCACACCCTTACTTTCTACTTTGCAATATAAAGAGCACACTATTTGCTGTACAGGTGTCAAACATGGCTAGCACTGTAAATTTTTCACATCAGAATAATCCAATATGACAATATTTCCTAAGGATACTGGACAACACAAATATTTGATTGCACCAACCCACCAAATATGGTCAGAATATATTGTTCATTTGTGTGCTGTTTGTTCTATGGGCCAAGGTGCATTTGATAAATTATTATTATTATTATCATTACTATTATTAGTAGTAGTTGTGGTAGTGGTAGTAGTATTAATAATAATAATAATAATAATAATAATAATAATAATAATAATAATAATATAGGATTGGGGGATTGAGAATTGGATAAAGCATCGATCCTAGATAGACCCCACACGCAAATAGGTCAGGAGAAGAAGATGCCTTAGTAAATGCTACTACAGGGAATATTTGTTCACAGAGTCACAGAGGAAAGATTTTAAATGATTGAAGTGCCTGATGTTTACCCATTTTGCAAGTTGATGTCAGAGAATATTGTGATGAGTGGTGTCGAAGGCTGAGTTCAGATCTATCTAATCCTGACATGGTCTACAATTAAACAAGAGTGTGTGTACAGAATGAGAGGCATAAGTACAATATCTTTCCTTAAATTGAAAACCCTCAATTTCTGCCACCTTATGGAAATGAGAAAGACATTTTGGAGGACAAAGAATGACCTGGTGTAAACCCACAACAGAATATCTAATAAATGAATTCAAATATTTACCTGAATGACCAAAGCTTTTGTTGTGAAGACAGTCACAAGAATTTAATTTGCTCAGGCAGCCATTGCTTAATTTCTGTGTTGATTAATTTCCCATATTGCACCTTCAGTTGTTAGTACTGCAGTTAACAGTACTTCTATTGCAAATACACAAACAAATAAAAATTATATAATGATATCTGAGCTATTGAACTTCATGATAGGATTACTATATCTGAATATCAGTGATATGTGATGTGTTCAGGCAGACTAACTCCAGTTAATGTCAGTGGTGGGTATTCCTTAATTCTTTTGCTATTTCCTGATAATAATTGTGTGGCATGTTATGAAGGAGACTAATTTCTGTTGATATTATTCATGACTGTCAGCATTTGATTCCATTCATGTGCAGGGCTTTCCCATTGGTGTAACAAGTATGCACTGTGATATGGTGCACACCCAATCCTGTTAACATGGTAGAAGTGTGGTTCATTATGGTGAATAAAATTCCTGGCAGGTAATTGAAGGAGTCTGTCTAATTAGAGCATTCTTGTGATCAGGGCAAGATATTTAATTATCAGAGATCTGGAGTCGTGATCGTAGTGCTAAGGCATGAGGTGAGTGTGTGTCACAAACACACATAGGAATGAATATATACAAATACACATACACAAATCTCTAGTCACTAGTCATGCATTGAAAGGATGTAATGAGCAGCAACTGATTACTGCCACTAATTAACAAACACACACCAATACACACACACACACACCAATACAACACACTGTCTCTCTCCTCATCGTTCTATCATCGTTGCAGCTCTTGCTGCATGATCTCTGTCATCTGAAAGGTTAATGATTCCACTAAAAACTAGCATTCCCTTAAGGGAGTGTTTCAGCTCGCAAACACACACAAACTCACACACACACACACACACACACGCACACACACGCACACGCGAGCGCACACACACACACACACGCGTGCACACACACACACACACACACACACACACACACACACACACAGGTTTAATTAACAGTGCACATAGACACAGATACGGGGTAAATGACTTGAAAAGCAGGAGTTAGTCAGTTGATGATAAATAAATGGACCAGATCCATAATCCTTATACATGTCTACATGCTGAACAGTGAAGAAATTTGTGTAACCAAAAAAAATGAGCAAAAGGCACAATTTCAACATGCCCTGGCAACTGAAAAAGACAGAGTGTGACACACCCTGTCTCCCAGGTTCATTTGAAAGGAGTTTACACATATGTATGTTCCAAAGCATGCACAGCTTTGTTTCTATGAATTTTTAAACCCCAACAACCCCCATCACCCTCCTCTAAGTTTTGAAACTACTGTTTTTTTAGCCTATATGTTTTTTACATTTCATCAAATTGTTCCTATTGATAGTATGTTGAGCTGTTAGCTCTTATCAGGTCCAGTTTGCATGGATATACGGAAAACTGATGACTACGATATTAAGAATACTTAAAAACCTGATGATTCTTAGGCAGGCTCTTCAGTGATAAAGAGCATCTTTTTCTATGGTTTCTAAGTGTAGTTATGGACATTTATTCGCAATAGACACTGAATCCAAAAATATCTACTTCATATCTGTATATTCAAGTTTGACTGAGTTATAATTCTGAGGAGTACAATTTTTGACACAAATTTCAGCAACCGATCATTAAGGGTTTTTAAGTAGCTTTATTCACTCCATGAACTGTGTGTCACAGCCACTGAAAGTATTGATAAGAGGCAAGACTACAATAGCTAACTTCCTATTGTCTTCTGTCATGGTTGAGACAAACACAGGAGTGGATGGCACAACTCAGAGACACAACTGAAAAGTTCAAACTGTGCACCTTTATTAAAGGGACAGTTAGGGGCTTGGCAACTGATGAACTCAGTAGGCACGGGACAGTTGAATAGGCAGGTAGGAATACCAGGCTAAAAGGCAGAAAGTGAGTAAGAAAAGGAAGTAAAAAAAAAGCAGGCAAAAACTGGTAAGCAAGTGGACGTGGACTGATGTACACTAGGGAGCTAAGTAGGGGATAGGGAACAGGTGAGCAGATGAACGTAGGGGAATCAGATGACTGGAAAGGCAGGAAGGGCTGGGGTTATGGAAGGTAAGGTGGAAATGGCAGAGGCTGAAACAAGAAGACAGTTGGTGAAAATGGCAAAGGCAGGCAGAGAATAAATAAATAATTGATTTAATTATGATGGATTTCAGCACACTGGTATCCACCTGTCCCTCTCATCTCATACAGTATCTATGCCTCACATCGCTCCCCTTGGTGGAGCATACCTACAGTATATGTTCTTTCCATGAGATTCTTTGAACTTGACTGATCTTTATTTTGGTCTTTTAATTAAAATACCTAACAATTAAAACTAAAAACAGAAATGCAGTGTCGTCTTTTACCCTGGCATCATCCAACACAATGATGGAACATAATGTACAACTTGTTGGGAATTACACATAGTTAAGTCATATATTGATTTACAGTATACACATACCCATACATTTAGACTGTTCCTATTGTTATTAAACTGTTGTACAGAGGTTGTTTTTTTTACTTTTTAGTGGTGTTCAGCTAAACACAATAAATGAAAAAGCTCTTCTCCATGCTGTCAGAGGTAGCAATCATGTTTTATAGATTGCCTATGTCTGTGTATATATAATCCAGTTGTAGCAGGTACAGAAGTGGGTGTGCATCTGCATCTGTGTACATCCCAGGTAATGTAGACACCATGAATTTGCCTTAGCTTTATACATTCTTTGTGGAATGCTCTTATCAACCAGATCACAACATTTTAAGGTTTTGAAATTCATGAAAAAGTAAATTTACTAATTTTCCAAATCTTTCTTTGTTTACCTCAGTTGACCTTAAGAATGAAAGGTAAACGGCTTCCCTTTGTTAACCTATTATACAATATTAAAAGAAAGGAGGATTCACTCTGCTACACAGATTAGATAATCTGTAATCACTCTTCCATAACAGTGTTAGGATTTATAGAACTGAATGCTGTGTTAACTTGCATAGTAAAGAACTAGCCAAACTGAACATCAAAGTTTCATGTACATACTGAAGAGAAAAAACAAAGTGTATTTGCAATTTTTGTCCCTAAAGCATGAGGTCAGGCTGTCCCTCCATGGACACACTTCTCCATGCGTCTCATGGCACACACATGAATGAGCCTCTCAATTTAGCTCTGAGTGATCATTTTACAAGTAAATATAACCAAAATCAAAGCACAGCCATTGTCTTTAACTTATTCATCTGGTGATATTGTGAGTTATAAAATCAGGATTTTAGCAGCAGATCAGCAGCTTTGAAAAGGCTTGGAAGTGACTGCTGTTATTAACATGCAGTCTTACTGGGCCGTGTTCGGGCACTATTTCATATGTGTTCATATGTGAGAGTAAACGATAAAAAAGCCTTATTTCGAGTTCAGCTGTGTTAAAATACTGTCTATGAGAGCACAGAGTGTAGGAGAGAATTAACCAGATAATCAGAGGTCCAGCCAAATAGTAGATTTTGACTTAATATTGTTTATTTTGAGAGGGGAAGGTAAGGACCTTGTTAGGGTACGTCAATCCTAACAAACAACAATCTGTACGCAGTTGGGGGAGAGACAGTGTACAGCTGTTTAAAGGTGGATTTCTTCTCCAAATTTCCTACTGTATTTACATGTGGATGTTTCCAACAATATGTGTATAAATGTGTGTGTAACGTGTATGTGTGTGCATGTGTCTGTCCTCACTATAATAGCCACTCTGCTATCAGCCATAGCCTCTCACAGCTACTGTGGGACAACCAATTCCCTTTATCAGGGTACTGATAACAGGCTTCAGCCCTGCTCTACGGTCCCACATACACACCATCACACGCACAGGCCACTAAATAACTAATTAGCTTCTCTCTGGAGGTGGGGGCCTGTAGTTGGGTTGGGGGTGACCCAACGCTCTGACAAAGGCATGCTGCGTTTTAATGTAAAAAAATGAAATCAATAAAGGCGTGGGGTGTTGGGCAACTAGCAACCGGCCCCCTCTTAACATTAACAATTATAGTGATTAACAGTGATACCCAGAGCTCATTATTCACAGGCAGCGGGGAGAGAGAGAGGAGAGATAAGCTTGTTTATTGGAGAGGGCCCTTTTCACAAGCTACAGTCGTTCATCATTTGGGCTGAGGGGGTTGGTAAGATGGGGCGGGGGACGGTAGTGTTGAGGGGCACCACAATTAAAAACATAGTGTGACCTTGTGGCTGGAAGGACCTACAGAGGTGGAAAATTTAAACAGAGAGAAGAAAATCAGGACATTGCAGCAGCCAGTATTACTACTACAGGTCCACTTGTGGTTCCTAGAGTCTCCACAAGCAGAATGGGAGCAGAGCTTTCAGTTATCAGACTCCTCTGCTGTGGAACCATCTTCCAGTTTGGGTACAGGAGCCAGACACCCTCTCTATATTTAAGAGTCGGCTTAAATCCTTCCTCTTTGATATAGCTTATTGTTAGAACTGGCTTAGGACTGGGACTTCCCATGATGCACCGAGCTTCCCTTTCCTCCACCTTCTTATCTCTCCCCGCTCGATTAACACCTCAAAAATGCTTGTTACTAACAGTCCTTCCTCTCTCTCCTGTAGTTTTGTGCTTCCTCGTCTCTCTCCTCTTCCTCCTGTTGCTTTCTGCAGGTTTTTTCTGATGCTCCTGAGTCTGGATCCATGGCTGCAGACCATCTACTGCCCCATGAGCCTGATCAGCACCCACTGCTTTAATTATCATGATTACTACTGTTACCATTTCATTTAGTCCTATTAGTAATATTATTAGCCCTGTTAGTATAACTATAGTATAAATAGCTATTAGTCCCATTATTATCCTGTGCTCTCTCTCCTCCCTCCTGCCCCCTGTCTCTTGCTCTCCCTCTCTCTCTCTCTCTCTCAACCCAGCTGGTTGAGGCAGACCCCCCCTCCATGAGCCAGGATCCGTTCAATGTTTCTACCTGTTAAAAGGGAGTTTTTCATTGCCACTGTCGCCAAGTGCTGCTCATGGGGGAAATGTTGGGTCTAATAACTATAAAGAGTCTGGTCTAGACCTGCTCTATATAAAAAGTGCCCTGAGATAACGTTTGTTATGATATGGTGCTATATAAATAAAGTTGAATTGAATTGAAATACTGTGAATAGACTAATTACTTAATAGATTCTCTCCATGTCAGATCAGTCTATAAATGGTGAAGAGTAAAAGTTTAAAGCTTCAACAGTAAAATGAAGTGTAAAAAAAAAATTTGAAAAATGAAAAGTCCATCCAGTACATTCATAAAGTCTTCAGACCCCTTCACTTCTTCACATCTTCACATTTTGTTATGTTGCAGCCTCATGCTTAAATTGCTTAAATTAATATTTTCCCTCATTAATCTGCCCAATGACAAAGGGAAACCAGAATTTTAGAATTTTTTGCAAATTTATTTAAAAAGAAAAACTCAAAGATAACATTTACATAAGTATTCAGAGCTGTTACTCTTCACATAGGTGAAGAACCTTTGGTTTTGTTTAAAGTCTTAGCAAGCTTTGTACACCTGAATTTGGGGATTTTTCTGCAGTTTTTGTCTGCACGTCCTCTCAAGCTCTGTCACGTTACAAGGGGACTGTTGTGAACAGTCATTTTCAGGGCTCTCTGGAGTTGCTCGATTGGATTCAAGTCAGGGTTCTGGCTGGGTCACTCAAGGACATTCACAGAGCTGGCCCAAGATACTCCTATGTTGTCTTAGCTTGGGTCATTGTCCTATTGTAAGGTGAACCTTCAGTCCAGTCTGAGCTCCTGAGTGTTGAACAGATCAATCTTGGTTTCATCAGGCGAGCAAATCTTATCTCTCTGGTCGATCCCCACAAATTATGGGGGGCGGAGTGTTCTTGGAGACCTTTAATGACGCAGTATTTTTTTGTCACCTTTTCTGTTTGTGCCTAGAGAACAATCCTGTTTCTGAACTCTGCGGGTTGTTTCCTCTACCTATGGGTTTGGTTTTTGCTCTGATACGCATTGTCAGCTGAGACCTTGTATAGAGGGTTGCATGTCTTCCCAAACATATCCAATCAATTGAATTTCACCCAGGTGGACTCCAGTCATTGTGTAGAAGTATCTCAAAGATTATCAAGAGAAATGAGAGGGGCCTGAGCAAAATTTAAAGTGTCATAGCAAAGGGTCTAAGGTGTCTAGGTGTTTTCAAACTAAAAATCAGTCATTCAGCCTATTTAAATGAAGCAAAACACTAAATGTTGTTGTTTGGTATGATTGTTTGCACCATAATGAACATGGACAAGAAAGATGAAGAGTCTAAGAAGATAAGTAGAAGAAGAAAGAAGAAAATAATTGCCACATATGATCAAGGTAAAAGATACAAGGCTATCTCCAAGCTACTTGATATTCTTGCAACCACAGCTTCTAATATCTTAAGCAGTGTAAGGTCCACTGGACTGTAGCCAACCTCCCTGGATGTGGCTACAAGAGGAAAACCGAGCCCAGATTGAAAAGAAGACCAGCTCGAATGGTGGAAAAGGAACCAAGAAAAACTTCAAAACACATATAAGCTGACATCCAAGATCAAGGTATAACAGTGTCCAGTGGCAACATATGTCCTTTTCTGGGTGAAAGTGGGGTCCATGGAAGACCAAGGACGACCCCACTTCTGAAAGAGAAGCATAAAAAAGCCTGACTTGAGTTTGGTAAAATGCATGTTGAGAAGTCACAATGCTTCTGGGAGAATTTCCTTTGCACAGACGAAACAAGATGAGAGTTTTTTGGTTAGTCACATCAGCTCTGTGACCATAGAAGTAAAAAGAAGCCTCCAAAGAAAAGAACACGTGGGGGATCCTCAGTTATGTCATGAGGTTGCAGGTTGCTTTGATGCCTTGAATCTGTGCAGGGCACAATGAAATCAAACAATTATGAAGACATTCTGAAGCAAAACACACTTCACAGTGTAAAAGAACACTGTCTCAGTCATAGGTTGTAGCTCCTCCAGTGGGATAATTATCCAAAACATACAAAACCATTAAAGAAGGGATCAAAGGAAAACAATGGACCATTCTGAATTGGCCTGCTATGAATCTAGATCTTAATCCAGTTGAACATCTATGGAAAGACATTCACACTCACAGCTGGGAGGAGGGACTGTAGAACAAAATGTAGAAGTCTCATCAAGAGCTACAAAAAACGCTTGATTTCAGTGATTACATCCGAAGATTGTGTTAACAAAAAACAAAATAAGGGTCCAAATATTTTTATTCATATCATTTTCAGTTGTTGTACTATTTAAAATAATATGTTACATCAACAATCAAAACTAGCATTGCCTGTTCTATTAAATATGGAATAGAGAATAGTGGATGCCAAGGACTTTTGTCAATTTAAACTTATTTCAGAAAAAAATTTGGTTCTTCTTTTTTTAAGTGGAAGTGGAACAATGCTTTCAGCCCCATCTGTATCCCCATCTTTGAGACCCAACCCAACTCCATTAAATCTGAAAATAACCGAATCTGAAATTGTGAACAAATAATTGAAGAACAGCAGAATCTCCAGACTCCTAAATCCCATGGAGCTCACTAGGGATGAAATGGACAGATGGTGAAAGCAAAGCAACCTGCAATTGCAATACATTTGGGGGCAACAGTGGCTCAGGATGTACAGTGGGTTGCTCACCAACTGGAAGGTTGGTGGTTTGATCCCTGGCTCCTCCAGCCCACATGTTGAAGTGTCCCTGGCCAGATACTGAACCACAAATTTCCCTTGATAGTGTGTGAATGTGTGTGTATGTGTAAAAATCGCATGTATAGAAAAAGTGCTGTATGAGCGAATGAGTAAATGTGGCAGTAGTGTAGAGCCATTTGAGTGGTCGATAAGACCAGGGAAGTGCCTTTATAATTGTAGGCAATTAATCATTTGTGAGACCATCTGCTATAGTGTGGGGATGAACTTTCTCAAAAATATTTAATTTCCATTCTAGAAAAAACATAACAAGTGATTTTGGCTCCTGAATGAGTTAAAAATTGAGATTAAATTTATTTTATGACATGATTTGGAAAGACATGCACCCTCTATATGAGGTCTCACAGCTGAGAAAATGCATATCAGAACAAAAACCAAGCCGTTACTCCAAAGGAACTATCTGCAGTGCTCAGAGACAGGATTGTGTCAAGGCAGAGACCTGGGGAGGGCTGCAAAACCTTTCTGTTGCATTGAAGGTTTCCAAGAGCAAAGTGGCCCCAAAAATTCTTCAATGGAAAAAGTTTTCAATAACCAGGACTCATTTCTAGAGGTGGCTGCCCAGCCAAACCAGGCAAATGCCTTGGATAAGAAAGGTATTCAAGAACCCTATGTTCTCTATCGCTGAGCTCCAGAGATCCCCTGTAGAGATGGGAGAAACTTCTAGAAGGACAGGCATAACTACAGCATTCCAGCAATCTAGGCTTCATGGCAGAGTGGCCAGGTGAAAGCCTCTCCTTGGCAGAAGGCACATGAAAGATGCTTGGACATTGTAAAAAAGCACCTGAAAGAATGAAAGAATCTAAAGAAAGGCTGCCTAAAACAAGAGTCTCTGGTCTGATGAAACCTAGATTGAACAGTCTGGCCTCAATACTAAGGGTCATGTCTGGAGAAAACCAGATACCACTCATCACCTGCCCATTACCATCTCAAAGGTGAAGCATGGTGGTGGCCGCATCATGCTTTGGAGGGGGTTTTCAACAGCAGATTGCCAGGATTGAAGGAAAGCTGAACAAAGCAAAGTACAGAGATATCTTCGATTAAAACCTGTCCCAGAGCACCCAGGACCTCAGACTGGACTGAAGGTTCACCCTTCAACAGGAACATGACCCACAGCTAAGGCAATGCAGGTGTATCTTAGGGACAACTCTGTGAATGTCCTTGACTAACCCAGCCAGAGCCCTGATTTGAACCCAGTTGAACAGCTCTGGAGAGACTTGAAAATGGCTGTCCCACCAAACCCCCTCCAGCGGCCCTCCTGGACTTGATCAATTCTTGTCAAGGGATATCAGGAAGCTGTCCCTTGAAGGGGAGTACTATCTGCTCCTCCGTTCTCATCAACAACTGTCTGCTGTGCCTGCTTACTTCTCCCTTGCCATGCTTATCCATTCGTCTCCCCTCGCCAGTTTCTATCCACTCACCAGATGTCCCCAGTCTTTTTACTTTTTGATACCTACCAACTAACCTGTTTCTTATTTCAATCATCTGTGCTCCTATGCCCCCTCAAAGGACCTGTTCCCAGTTACCTCATCACCCCAGCGACTACTTAACCTGCCATCATTACCAGCTCCTTAGTTTTTTTTTGTTCCCTTGTGTTCTCCTGTGTTTTTGTTGGCTGTACCTGCTGCCTGCTTGCCTGTCTACTTGAATCTATACCTGCTTGCTTTTCATCTTGTCTGCTTGTAAGGGTGTTTTTTCATCCATTAAAGCTACTTCACTGCAACATCCTGCCTTTGTGAGTGTCTGTGTTTGGGTCCTCTCTACCTGTGCTGTTATCAGCAAATGTGAGAACTACACTTTTTATCTGACAAATCAACAACAATATTTAGTGAAATTGATTCCCCTAATTGATAACAGTATTCAACTTAAACCAGAATATAGTAAATTTCCCACATTTCCAGATTTACTTTTACTCAACACAACTGTCAAAAAACACATCTGCTGTAAAACAATGTAACATCTGCAACTCTGACTGTTTGGTTGAAAGTCAATAAAATGACTAAATCAACCATAACACCATGTACAGTAAAAACACTGTTATGTGGCACATACTGATTTCTACATATAACACAACTGTAGTATATTTGTAGCAATTAGTATGGAGCATCTATTTAGCTATCACTCCCAACTCTAACTTCTGCATAGAAACCTGCAAAATTACTTTTGCAATGATCTAAAATAAGAACCTACAACTCATTCAATACAAAGTCATACACAGGGTACATATTACTCATTACAAAATGTACAGAATGAGTCTAACTAACATAGACACAATTCACTCTTAGTACTACAGATAATTACTTTGGCCCTGCCAACAAGTTCTCCTCTTCTGGGTAGCAGTAACACATAATCTTTCCTCTATCTAGAAATGTAGAATCCTACTGTCTCCACTCTACTTTTACTGAGAGACATTTCACAAACCCACATCCCACTTAAATACAAGAACGGGTTGAGCATTTCTCTATCACCAAGAAAAAAATTCTATTGAAAAGGAAATTGAAAAATACAATCATTTCTAGATCTCCCGAACATCAATTACATCTCAAAGGTTAAAAATGAACGCCATGTACATTCCCCCATTTCATCATACATTCACATCCAACACAATATCAAATCATTACCACAGACCTTAAAATGACAAAAATAAGAAAACAGAAAAACAAAGACCTGGGGAGCACCTCTCAATATGTCTTCAGTCTTTTCATCAATCCTTTCTCCTCCCCTCTGCTCTCTGCACCCCATCACTACAGTTGCTTAATGGGCTGTAAAATATAATTCAGAAATGATAGTTGTCAGAAATGTCTGAAAGAGATGGAGAGGCAGAGAATGATAGAGAGATAGGAGGACAAAGAGGGATTACATGTTTTCATATCAGCAAAATATCTTCTTTTCTTTTCATCATGAACCAGTACACTTAGAAATTCCAGCCTGCAAAACCGGTGCCAACCTCATTTTAAGAAAATATTTTTAAAATGAACCCAAATCACCTGTTTCAGGCACAAACTTTGTGAAGATTATGTCAAATATGTCAGACTTCTGAACACTTTTTGTCAGCTTGTTCATGTAATCTTTTATGAGAGAGATATACACGTCTCTCATTTAAAAAAAAAAACATTTTGTATTTCAATACATCAAACTCTGTTTAACAAAATTAGGTATCAGTACAATGTGATATCACAGGTGGGTGTGGTTAGACAGTAGTGAACACACAATTGTTACTTTCCCTGATGTTGTCATACTGCCCAGTAGTTCTGTCAAAATTAGTAAATTTACTGCCAAAATTACTGGGGAACTATCAAGGACAGTAACAACACCAAGGAGCGTATCTTTAACCTCAAGGCTTTACACGACATTTTCTGATTGGTCTCAACAGCCTTCTCTATACAGAATGGAAATTGCTGCAGGTATTTGGCCAAGCAAATACTGTTCATCAATCTGAATACCACTATTCCCATATTTATAAAAAAAACAGGCAGCGAGTTTGTCTGTTCAGAAAGAGAGTGCTCATCCACCATAATATAGGTCACTCCCAAGTAACAGGAAATGTTAAACACCCATATTAAACAACTATATTTTAAAAGTATTATAAATACATAATAAATACAATACAATACCTAAATATAAAATTACATAATGTATTTTTTCTTTTAATTATTCAACATGTGTAATTGTTTATATTGTGTTAGATCCAAAGGAAAAGAAAAATACTGCAATTGATTAATAAGATGGATTACATCAGTACTAACTGAAAGTAAATGACAAAAGGATATGGTCAACAGAAGAAGTAACTAGGAAAGTGTCATACACAGTCAAATCTATGTGTGGCAATGCTGCACACAAAGAAAACTGTTTCTGAGCCAAATTCTGGAACATGTCCATTGATTACTGAGCACTATTATGTGGAAAGTGAAATATGTTGCTTGGATGACGTGTTTTTGCTGGTGTCCACATACTTAACAGTCCAATGTAACTATGTAAATATCAATTGTGTCTGATGTCATTTTGTCACTTATTTTGGAAGCATATTCAATCATAACATTAACTCAATTATGACCTATAAAACTGAATAACTAATAAATGAACAGACCCACAAAGAAAGAGATTGCTAAGGGATCACACTAATTCCATCCTCAAATTTCCCATGTTTCCCATGTCATTTATACCCTTATAGTCTGTTATGCTTTTGCTATCATTATAGTCCATACATATACAGAATACACACATAAAAGAAAGAAAGTAAGTAAGGGAGGAGGAAAGGAAAGAGAGTAGGAGACAATGACAGACACAGTTGTACTAATAATCTAATGTGTTCAGTGGGTTTCAATAGGCCACATTATGCAGCTTAATCCACTGATGTATTCAGCACCTTAACCTGCTGCAGTGTGACAATAGAAACCTTCACTCCTCCTGCTCAACTTTACCGCTCACATTGAAAGCTGGTCCTGATGTACCAGTCAATGATGGGTGAAACAGATCTTATTAGATCCAGTGAGAGTGTAAGTCATATTTTAAAGATACTGGCTGCACTGGGATGTCCATTGTGTTCCTTTGCCCATAATGGAGGATATCAAGACAAATGTATAGCAGAGCCGGTTTCAAATAACATTAGATTCAACATCCTTTAAATAATGAGCAGTTGAAATTAAATATTTCAATCAATTATGAATATAGTTCTCAGTGCTTCCATACATGTCATGTGATGCTTAAAGGTTGTGCCAAAAACCCACACAATGACATTATTAAGAAATTATTGTTAAAGCTCCATTTCAGAATATTGAATTGAATAAAATGATGAAACGTAAATTGAAAGGGGTTGCTAGTGTCAAACGTGCAGTCAATTGTTGCAGACTCTGTGGCTGTGATTGCATTTTTGCGGCAGCTAAGCAAATCAGCACGAATAGCTAAACCACACTTATCAAAGTGTAAGTAAGCTTTTTTTCTGACACATTGGCCATAACAACTTCATAAGCCTCGACTATACAATTTTTTGCAACTTTTAAAGTGAAGGAAGTCTTGTTTTCATGGGTTTTCTGCTTTTTGGTGTCAGTTCATGGTAAAATAGTTCGAATCATACCGGCTGGGGGGAATAATGGAAAAGGACTACAAGTGTTTACAGTAATGCTAATGACTCTGAGACTGTATAGAAACACAGTGGTTCTTTAAGCTAAATACTAACATCAGCATGCTAACACACTCACAATGACAATGCATGTTTGCCATTTTAGTTTAGTCTTTACATACAATTATTTGCTAGTTAGTACTGAACACAAAGTTCCACTTAGTTACACTGTCTGGGAACTATGAATGTCTGTAATAAATTTTGTGCCAATCTATTTGTCAGATACTGAGATATACTAATTATGTGAAGAATAATAACCTCAAGAGCAGCAGGATGTTGTCCTATAGCCCTACTGAATGTTGGCAAGGATCTATTTCCTATTTATTTAATTTGAATAAAAGGCAGCAGTGTAGAATTGATTAATGAATTGCATTGTATCCATTATGTCTGACTACCATTTTTATCCCATTTCTTCCCATTTCCAGAAAGAGATTATAACACGCCTTCTGGTAAGGCAGTTAGCATGCTAACTTCATTAGAAAAAAATATATTATAGAAATAAAAGGAAACAGGTTGTCATATATAACAGTTAATATTGGTGTTGCTATCCACCGCTGAAGACGGCTCTTGGCAAATAAAGAAATTAAGTATGTTTCTTCTAGACTGGTGAGTAAACAGCTGTTAATGCTATCATTGGCTATTTATCTATAGCAATACTTACCAATGGCTTCTTTAAGGGCTTGTTTCAAAATCAACCCTTTCTTTGTACTCTTGTCATCTAAAATGGACATTTTTACATTTCATTAAATTTGTACATGAATTGTAAAACAGGAATTTCTTAATTGACAACCTTGTTAAACCCCTGTAGAAACAGCAAAGTCAATAGAAAAAGTAACAATATCCATTCCACTGAAAAAAGCCAATTAATCTAAGAATCAAGGCAGATGAAGGCAATAGGCCTTTGAGTTTGTGCTGACATGCTGCTGCAGCTGCAGTGTGTGTGTTTGTGTGACCCATAGTTAGATTTTATTGTTAAGCATCATCTAGTGGTTGTGTGAGACAGCATCAATCTCCTCAGCATATGCCTAAAAATGACAAGTTTATGTTCAAGTGACAGTCCCCTCTAGTGGCCATTGTAATTGTGACAGGAGCAAAGGAGGAAGTCAGGTAAGAGCCATGTAGAGCCACAAATTCTGCATAGGGAGGATTCTGGATAGATGAGTTAACAAAACATTGGACTCACAGGAGACAGCTGCTCCTTCTATTACGTTAGCTTTGTGTTTATTACTGTAACCATGATGACGAAGGTCCTCAAATCTTAGCTAAGTACTTATTTTAACCCAAACCATGATCTTTCCCTTAATCTAACCAAGTTGTTAATGTGCCTAAATGAAACTTTTACCGTTGCATTGTTACATTATAAAAGGGTTTGCTATTTATTTTAACAGTGATTTGAAATGATTTGTCTGTGGCATATCTCCTGCCGCCATAGTGGCGCTATTTGAGGAAATGCTTCTGTGGGTCATGTCGGTGGATAGGGACAAGCAAACTAGTTTGTAGTTTAGGCTTAGGTTGAAGGACTTGCTGAATATTATGGAGCGGGCCACATGATTTCATGGGTTTACCTGTAAAGGTAACAAACTGCTATATTGTATCTATTTCATATATCAATAAAAAAGCCACTTTGTTTGGTTACACTGGACAAAAATATCTAAGACAAAGGTAAGCTGAAGCTCTTCTTCAGTGTAGTTTTGTCCTCTTAAATAGTAATATACATTATTTTACTACTTAATAGTGAGTTTATGAAATTTTTTTTACCAGTATAAGTATCGGGAGTCAGTCTCTGTATCTTGTCCAGTTTCTAGATAACAGATACAGAAAGTTGTCTGTCACAGACCATATTGCATAGAGTCAAACATATATGCAGATCTGTTTGTATAAATGCATACTGTACGGTAGACCAGGACAAATACCCTGTGTGTGGTGTGTGTGTGTGTGTGTGTGTGTGTGTGTGTGTGTGTGTGTGTGTGTGTGTGTGTGTGTGTGATTATCACATATCAGCTTTTCTACTAGTGCAACTAACTGAAAGATATAGACCTACCTTCCTTTATCTCCCCTCCTCACCTCCAGTTTCCTCTCTTCTCCTGTTCACTCCTGTCCTCTCCACTCTTCAGCTTTCCTCTCCTCCTGTTTCCTCTCCACACCTTCAATGCTCTTCTCTCCGCCTTTCTATCTATCTGTCTTGGTGAAAGGCTGGTGAGAGCATAAAGGCTTGCTATGGTAGGTAGTTATAGAGCTCCATTGTCAGACAGCCCTTCTCTATCTGCTCTATCTTAATAAGAGCGGTCATCATTTAGAGTCTAAGTCGCTCTCAGCCTCTTTGCTTTAATTATGACGTATCGATTGTCTCGTTAAGTCTAGTTTGGCTTAATGAAATCCATTGTTACCTCTAATTCTGTCTTCCATTGTCCCAGCCTGCAGCGCTCAGTATGTGATGTGAACCAAGGCTGGCTTTGTGATTTCTAATCTGACTTGCTATATGTGTGTTTTTCTGTGTGTGTGTTCTCATGTCAGCTTCTATATGTTTGTGTCACGGTTTATCTGTGTTTGTGTCCCTAGGTGTTTTTTCAGTGTGTGTATGTCTTTGCTTCAGTGGATCAAACCTGTGCGTGCACGCATGTGTGTGTCTGTGTCTTTGCATCGATGGGTCCTCGTTCTAAAAGGCGCTGCTGTCACCGTTTATCTGCTGCTTCCTGATTCCCTTCCATCGACTCTCAGCCAATCAATTCACTAAATGATGCAATTATATCCCCCCATCCCCACACCCCACATTTAAAGTTGAGAGGTTTATTTTGAATCAATCCAGACCACTTTGTGTGCAAATTACACAATTGCATTGCCTTCAGATTCCATGGGCAGCCGAATTGGAGCGAGCCCTTGGTGTGAATGCCCAATGAGAGACCCTGTCCTTCAAAAAGGCTCTGTTGAACACAGGCTGAGACAATTAGAGACACAGCAGCAAAAAAACAGCCATTACCTTTTCTTTACAGGGCCGCAGTCCTTGAGATGGCTTTACACCATATTGGATACAAAGGCAAGTTCTATTCACCGAAATCCATAAGCTTAAACGTTGATAGCTTGTGTCATTTTGAGCCTGTTCATATGTCTAAATTAAACAAAATAGTTCCTGATTTACCACACCAGAGGTTTTAATGTGCTGTAAAGAATCCTTTGTAAAGATTATCATCATGAAGAGAAATGTATATATGAGTTCACTCTCAGAAGTTTATACAGTTAGCAGTTAAGACAGTCAAGATTTTAAAGGTTCCTCTCTCACTAGCTTTTAGAAATGTTCAAAACAGTGTCAACCCAGTTTGAAATTACATGAGTACATTGGTTTTGATTGGTCCCACTGGAAAACAGAGTTCTTACAATAAACGTATCGAATGAAATACTGATAAATATAAAATTAGCTCTTGCTTCCATTATGGTCTCCAAAAAATTCCATTTTTAATGGGTAGTCACCACTGTCACTGTGAGTTGATGCATCAACAATTGTACTGTTGAGGGTAAAGCTGACAAAAATTAAGAAATACAGTTTTTTCCATTGAGACTTTTCAAGTTTTTCAAGGTCTATAGTGGGAAGTACTGTTTCCAGAAAAAGCCATATTCTAGCACCCCTTAGTCTGACATCAACCCAGGCTCACTAAGTACTTGTTAACCAAGTACCTGCCAGTCTACCCTGCTTTAAGCAGTCTGGGTGGGATTGAATTTATGTCTGCTGCATATCATTCAATACCCCCCAAAGTGTCCTCAACACCTCCTGTACATGCCAAACTGTAGCCCCTTCCTTGAAGAATGATGAAGAGACCACTCAATGTTCTCCCAATTCCTTCATATACCAGAATCAGACAGTAGACTTGGTACTTTTTAACTTGATAGCGTGTCACTGCTGCAGCTTGGTTATTGTTATACAATGTGTAATTGCCAGTGTTAATAATTGCTTTGCATGTTAATTTAAATACTTTCGTCTGCTATGATTCAACATGCAGTTTCACACAGATTTCTAGTATTGACCAAGCTTTATAACATCATAGCAAACCAACATTCTAGTTTGATAATTTTAAATGTCAATGAAAAGAAAAGCCCTCATTTTAGACCTATGCTCTGTATTGGCTGGGTGGAAATAACAAGAATTGGCCGGACACTGTACTGCAAAAAAAGTAATGTTCCTTCCTCCTTGTTAGTGCAATGCCCAGATGAATGAAATATTTGTGTTCCCCCTGATAGCCATTCTAGATTGAAAGAATTTAAAGCATGACATTTCTCAATCAAGTCTGTTGTTAATAGCCTTTGTCGAGCACAGGAAAGGCCTACCAGCATCAAAACTGTAGTAGGAAGGGGGAGAGTTCAGAGGAGTGGTTTGATTTGCTTTCAAGTGTCATGCTAGAGCTAGCTTGATTTCTAGAGCTTTCATATTGTAGCTTTAATGATTGTTTCTTATCCACAAAGCTGGTTTAATAAACCCGGAAAAACTCAGAGAGAGCAACGTTTAAGTTATAAAGGGGACTGATCTTCTCATGTCAGATCACTCTACAAAAACAAATCAAATCCCCTATTTGATGCAACTACAGTTGAGGAAAAAGAAAAAGAAACACTCTCTTTCCATAAATTTCCAATGGTTATTCATACCAATGGTCTGGATGCACTGGACTTTTGTGAGACTCAGCAGATTTGCTTTTTAGGAAGCTAATAGCAGACCAATGTCCTCTTCAACTAAGACCACTGCAGGAACTGATTGGGAGGGCCATTTTTATATTTGATGGATGCTGAGCAGATATAGTTCAGTAGTCCAAACTGCCAGTGAGTAGAGCAGCCCTTTACATAGACACATTGTCGACAGGGGTGGAGTGGAAATAAAAAATCAGCCCATGACCCCTCCAGTGACTCACTATCACATAAGCCCTTTATCAAACTCTATAAGAGTCATGTTGTAAACAGAGGTTAAATTAACAATGATCCATAGAACAAATCATGAAACACCTTTTCATATTACACTCCACAGCTACAACAACAGAGTAGCTAATATCAGAAATAGGACCATATGTGAAATTACATGACCATAGGTCCACACACTAACAGGTATCTACAAAAAATAAACATTAAGAGGTGTGGTAGCGGCTATTTACTGCTGTTCAGTTTGTATTGTATTAAACTGTATTTCCATTCTCACTTTCCTCTCTATAACTACAAGTTAGTAGCTATAGTATGTGTGAGATTAGAATTCAAATTCATGATTTTCTTCCCACAAACCAGTCTTTCTTTGATAGTCATGTCTGAGCTGATCCCACAGACTCTGAGTACCTCAGTTAGTATATAGGAATGTCTGATGAAACCAGAGCAGAAAACAAGCTGCAACATTATCCTGATGAATAATCTCAGAACAGCTTCCTGCTGTCTTCTGCCTAACATTGCTATAAATTGGACTGTTTTTTTTTTTTACTGAACTCTCTTTTTTTAACTTTATTATTCATTTAAAGCAAATAAGCAACAGTCCACTGCTGCCTCACTGTGTAAACCATGGTGAAGATACTACCAAATAAACCAGACCAAATCAACTGTAGTTAGCTGGGGAGGGAGACAGATGTGAGGGAGATGATGGCCACAAAGAACCACAGAGCTGAGCTGATCAAAACCACAAAGCCAAATCTCTCACAACCTCCCTTCCTCTCTTTTTCATTTCAAGAAATATGCTTAGTCCATGTACAATAGATGCTTTTTCCCCCAAAGGTCAAATGTGTTGAAATTATACTTAAATTGTGAAACAATATCATCTGCTAATTTACTTATTAAAAAAGGCACATTTTCTTTTCATCCTGTCGTCCACCACCAATTGCCTGACCAGATGATTTAGACTTATTCACAAATGAGTCTGTTCACACTAGCATTATATGTATACCTGAGTTATCTAATCATCAACTGTTAACATTACATTACCGTTATTTCTGCTACCACCAAAACTTTCATTGATATAAGCTAATATAAGCTACTAATAAACGAGTTTCAATCAAAGCCAGTTTTAGCTACCATTATTTAGCCCTACAAAACAGTTTACAACAAGCAAGAAAAAATGGAGCTTGGTGCATGCTCAGTGATTCATCAAATTTTATTTACTCACATCTCTTCAGTTTGCCTACTGACTTGCCAGTATATAATTATTCTATAGCCCAACCTAGCCAACCTGTACATTCACTTTGGACCTGTGGATTATGAATTGCATAGTGCATCACTAATACAAGCACAGAATATTTTTCTTGGGCGCTGCGTTTCTTGGTCTCCATAGAACCGTCCACTCTAGCGTTTCTGGATTTTTCATGGATTCAAACCTGCAGCATCTCCTCTCAGCAGGATATCAAACCTCTAAACTACTTTCTCTCCCTGGAGAAAGAAAGAGAGGCTGACAGCTCAGCTGTAGTGACAGGGCTTTAAAGGAGTCATTCACCCAAATCCCTGTCTGACCCTGGCCTTTTGCTCTCTCCTTAATCTTGGTTGTGCTTAGTTCAGGTTCTAACACCAGTCAACTAGAAACCATCTGATCCCTTGCCATTACTAGTCCTGTGTGTGTGAGTGTGTATGAGCTAAAAAATCTACCAATCTATTTCCCAGCAGCAGTCCTGACCAGTCAAACATGGCTGGCAGTGTTGGCTGACTGGAGGGATGATGGATGGAGGCTTGGTTAGCTCTGCATCATGTACTAAACGTAGAGTGCACATGGCTGGCTGAAACAGGCCTGTGATTACAGCATCACAGGTCAGAATCCAGATATCACACGAATACCTAAAGGTGAAAATAAAACATAGACACACTGAGACTACAGCAAAAAAGGTTTGCACTGGTTAGTTCCCAGAGAACAGAGGTATAGACTAGGCTCGTATTGGCCAAATCCCAGTGTACAGAGGTTTTAGCTGAAGTTTTATGGGCAGCTCCCAATAGAAAGCGGCATAGACTGAGGCTATAAGGGGTAATTCCCACTAGACAATGCTCCAGACTGGGATTGTGGTGGCCAATGGTGTACTATGTTGGAATTAAATTGCCGTTGAAATTAAATATTTCACATTCATTTATTAATCTCTTTGACTAGTTTTTTTTCCACTACTTCCAGACAGAACACAACAAGCTCAACTTATGAAACATTTTAAAAGTTTTAAAAGTTGCCTGTCTAGCAATCTAAAAAAAAATAGAAGTTGAATATCCACTGTTTTAGCTGTGTTTTTTTCTTCACCAACTCTTGAGAAAAATATCTAGCCCTTCAGGTGTTAAATGCCTCACTCTGTTTACCTGTTTACTGTCTATCTGTTGAGTGCTGCACAGGCATTGCACAGTGGGTACATTAGTACCATAGTGGTGTCCAAAATTTTTAGGGCACTTTCATAAATAGAAATGGCTCAGAAACATTTTGACCCAACTGTATTTAATCTGACAACAGTTGCCCACTGCTGCTGGAAATGAGGTTGATGAGGATCATGAGACTGAAATAAAAAGCAAACTTTCTGGCTGTAAAACCAAATTAAATGAGCTGAAAGATATTAAAATTTCTATGAAGCTGAGGGAACTACAGAGCTGGTGATGATTATCTGTCAGTTTGTCGCAATTATTGACTCCTTTCATGTTACATAATCCCAATTTGATCAATTATTAATGTGAAAATATTGATCAGTGCAGTTTTAAATGATCCAAGAAATCCCCATGTCCTATGTTGAGTATATTAAAGTAACTTTCAGACTAGAATTCACAGTCAGTAGAAGTATGTCTGAAACCAATGTGTCCTTCCATTTTACAACCCCATTAAGCCATATAATTAGTGTGAAATATCATTACTTCAAAATAGAGAATGGTAGTGGTTGGGAAGGTATGGTTTGATTCAAAGGTGTGACTAATAACCTCAACAATTCCCCTGATCCTTTTAGCCTTGCCAGTAAATAAGGCAGTGAGCCAGCATGCTCAATACTAGAGCCCTACACTAGCAAATCTACATGGAATGCAGCCATCATTAATAGAATTTGTTACACACTTTACATTAATCAAAGTGGAGCTATGATTAGAGCCCATCTGTGCATGAATTACATCAATTCCTGTCCATGCAAACTGATAAAGGACACTGATTTCTTATATGCGACCTGCAAATACACTACACTATCACAACCTGTAAACACTAATCAGCCACAACACAACATTAAACATTAAAACAAGTAACTGGTTTTAATGATGTAGCTGAGTTGTGTATATTACAATGTTTCCCATATGACACACTGGGCAGCCAGACCCAGTACATTAAAGCTCACCCAATTATATTTTGAAGAATTTTTAACATATTTCAATTTCATAATTTCATGTATTATTCTGAAAAAAATCTTTCATTCATTATTTAGACGGAGAGTACGACACTAATTTGGCTTAACGTATGCAAAGTTTAAAGTGCAAGCTAAAGAGAAGAGGGGACTCTGGTAAAACAGACTGGTTGCATCCCAAATCTTTTCTCTATTTACTACATCAGTAGCATAATAGCACTATTTATAGCCCTATATTTATCTTTTGTCCGCCATTCAACCTGAGTGTCTTAGTCTTAGTCTTAGTATGAAATCTAAGTACTACATAATGCAATCAAAAATTCTAAGAATGGAATGAAAATGGTAGTGTTTGTGGCATGTCCACCACTTCCTGCTTAAAAATCCCATATCGTAACATATTGCATTTTAATACAAGCAAAAATGACTCGTACTTACAGTTACACAGCTGGGTATGGGGCACACATCACTACTATCACAGCTATATTTTTTTTAAATATTTGAAAACGTATTCTGATTTGACTACTATATATTGACAGTCAGGAGCTATGAAAAGGCCAAGCAAGCATGCAAAAATAAGAATTGTGGGGTGTGGGAAGGGACTGAATATCATTTAATAAGCTAATTCATCCTTTGTTAGCACAGGGACACAGCTCAGCTAAAGTAATTTAACAAAGCTAAAAATGTATTTTCTTTTTAGAAGGGAAACATCCAGGAAACCTGGAAAAAAGGAAAGGTGCAATATACAGAACTTTGGGCACCAAAAGATATTTGAGCTCTCTGATTGTGAAAACACCAGTGCCCTAAAAAGCCAAAGGCTTGAGGCTTCGGTAAAACTTTATTAATATTCTGACTCCTCAAACCTTATCCCAACAAACAGCAGTCAGGGGCTCCTCTAAGTAGTTGCCTGGCATTCATTAAAAAAATGATGTCCACAAAGCAGGAGAAGCCTAATAGAAGATAGAAAAGCATTTTCAGGTAACCATTTCCTCAGGTTATAATGTATTTAAGAAATGGCACTTAACAGGAACATTGGAGGACCAAGAGGACCAAGAAGACCTTCTAAGAGAGTAGCTTGTAGAATTGCTAGAAAGGCAAATCAGAACCCCTGTTTGACTGCAAAAGACCCTCGGGAAGATTTAGCCGACTCTGGAATGGATCCAATTAGATGCCAGCATATTTTGGGAAAAATTTCACACAATTTGTAAAAAAGTTGAGGATGAAAAAGAGGATCACTTCTACAACAGGATAATGAACCTAAACACACCTTAAAATCCACAAGGGACAACCTCAAGAGGCACAAGCCAGGGCCCTCACAGTCCCCTAACTTAAACATCATGGAAAATCTGTGGATAGACATCAGAGCAGTGCATGTAAGACTATCCAATAATCTCACAGAACTAGATGCCTTTTGCAGGAAGAAAATCCCTCAAAAAAAATTAGCCTTGCTTAAAATATTAACTTCATGCTGTTTGGAAATCAGGTTATATTTTATTAATTTAACTGTATACAGTAACTTTCACTGTATATCTATTCACAGTCCTAATTTTCTTGTTGAAGGAAACATAATCAAGACAATTATTTTAGAACTTTCTTCTGACTGTCTTTTTGGCAGTGTGCTGTCTGTCACTTCATCCATACCTCTCCTCAAACTCTGTGGATGGACAGAATAAAGTAAAAGTAGATGAAAAGTAAAGGTTAATATGAGGAAAGAAAAGACAGAGGGATAAATATACCATGAGAAAGACTGAGGAGAGAAGGGAGGGATACAGAGGGAGACAGAGGGGATAGCCTAAGGCAGCTCTGTGTTGTGATAGGAGGGGGAGGAGGGGGAGGAGGAGGCCCAGTAAATCAGCCCAGCCCCCCCACCTCCGACACCACACCACCACCATCACCCCCCAACCCCAGGGGCTTCTGAAGGCAGTGAGCTGAGAATAACAAATGGCCGTCATTGGCCAGGCAAAAAGCTGTGATTATAATTATCACATCCCACACTGACCTTGCATAAACCTTAATCCTTCTCCAATGGAGCATTTAAATAGGCTGCCAACAGCGACAGAGATGAGGAGTAAGGGAAGGAGGGGAGGGAGGTGATGTGGGAAGGCAAGAGAAGGAGGAATATGGGGAAGAGTGGAAAGGGAGGAGAGACAAATGTAAAGACAAGTGGAAAGGAAAAGAAGCTGAGAGGGTAGTAGAGTCAAGCAAGTCATGGAGAGAAAGAGGAGATGAAACTGAGTGAGGAGGAGAAGAAAAAAGAGGGCGGTAAAGTAGGGGGTGTGTGTTGAGTGCAGTGGGTACAGTGGTTCAGCAGAACACATAGAGGATCAACAGTTCAACACAAGGAGTAATGAGGAGGAGAGACTGCAAGTCACTGAACATGGAGAAGAGTCAGTATTGTATAACCAAAACAATCAAATCTCGGATGTCAAGTGATTCTATTGTACGCAACTTTATTAAGTACAGGAGGGAAAAAACTTAAAAATTGAGAAGATAAAAGTGAATCATATAGTATAACCTTCACAGTCACAAGATATCGACCCAACTGGACACATTTTTGTGTTAGACAGTGCTCTCCAGCATGATCGTCAAGATATTAAATGAGGGAGTATCTTTTGGAAGAATGGTGTTCTCTCCCCAATCTAAGACAAGGACAAATATAACTCCTCATTTTTTGGATGTTGAAAATTAACTTACAATTAACATAGTTTGTCCATAACTGAATAGACAAGACATATTATCATGCTGAAAATAACTGTATGACACAGTTAATTTGGAGGTCTACTCTGAATAGCCAATATATAATCTATAACAAAGGATAAATAGCCTCTTTCTGTATGTTTACAATAGTTGCCTTACAAATATAGGACTATAACGGAAACTGTATCAACTGCATGTGTATGACCTCTAAAAGAGTTGATGTGAGGTGTTTGGTTTGTGAGGAAGGTAGTTTCCACAAAACTAACCTGTGCAATAGAAACACTAATTTATTCAGAAATATATATGTCATCCTTGACTAATCTTTTGGAGTCTTCCCTTGTAAATAATCCTGAAGTCACGCAAAAACAAATCAGATTTTTTTAACCTTGCTAATTCAGCTGGTGCTTCTGCAGAAATTTGTCGAATTCCATAAAAGATTTAGGTCTCTTGCCTTGGGTAAGATTAGAACTACTGACTGATGAGGCCAATAAAATACTGACCTCTATCCATTTATACGTGATTCAGAATTTATCATCAAATTACAGAGGTTACATGTCAGTGCACTGCAAAGCCTGCTCAACGCTTAGCAGCTGGTCCAGCTATCTGTAGACTGTAATCTCTGGCCTTGAGCAAGAGTGCATAGGTTAGCTGGAAGTTACTTCAGCAAAAGATGACATAGGGACTTTCAAGTTGGATGTCTCCACTGTTACACAATAAACCAAGACTTTGTTCTAGAAGTCATGAAATACAGTAACGTTAAATGACCTGATATTAAATGGGGCTTTAGCAGAGCTCTTATATGATCATTAAAAAAGATACATTAAGATTGAATTAGACATAGCATCCAGTGGTTATCTCTCCTATGTCTGTCAAATAGTGCCATAATGCCAGAAAATGTTTTTTAAAAAAACTGTACAGTCAGATAAGATCATAAGTGAAAATGTTTTATATGTTTAATAAGTAGAGATTGAGTTTGATTACTGCTTTTGTGGCATTTTAGCATTTGTTAGATAGGTGATAGTACAGACATGGAAAGGATCAAGGAGAGAAAGATGGGTGTGACATGCAAGAAAGGTTGCCGGCCAGAATTAAACCTTGGTAAGGTATGCACTTTAATTATTTGGCCATGAGGGTGCCCTGAGATTTATAATTAAAAATACCTGGGGTTTACCCAGGAATTCAAGTTTGCAAAGTCCTAGGCAGTCATATGGGACTTTTGAAAAATTTTAGAAGATTGTGGATCGACTTGATCAACAGAAAAAAGAGAAAAATCTTAATTGAGCCTACAAAGAGTAAAATAAATGAAATAAAAGGAGCCACGATAGCAGAGAGCAGAGATGAATATTTGGAAGATGGAAGATTGAGTTGAAATTAAACTTGTTTTCAATTAACCAAAACCAACAAACTAAATTTATAATTTATTTTTCCGATTCATTGTTTATTGTATATGTATCAGTACTTCTGAAGATTATTATTAGGAAGGAGGAACCTTTGTGAAAAGTCACTAGCTTATTCCTCAGCATATATCTGTGTGTACAGTATATACTGGAGCCTGATGGACAAACTATGCAGCAG
This sequence comes from Istiophorus platypterus, assembly GCA_016859345.1. NCBI lineage: Eukaryota > Metazoa > Chordata > Actinopteri > Istiophoriformes > Istiophoridae > Istiophorus > Istiophorus platypterus. The sequence goes on along the minus strand of CM029134.1, from coordinate 27,017,618 downwards.
GTAAGAGTTACCTCTGCTCAGAGTTATATGGGGTAAAACTGAAAAACTATCAATGTTAACCAGTGAAGAAAGTTTTGCACTGTCATGGCTACAGTTATTTGTTTACTTTTGACTAAATTTTTGCCAAAAGAAAATTAAAATTAATAACTTATGTGGCCACATATCATTTGACCGTATTTTGTTTTTTTGTTTTTTTGCTTATATATAGTCCATATACACCAGTGCTCACACTCAGTCTACAAGTTAGTTCTAAGGCACTGTGCCTTGATTAGTCAACACATTGAAGTTTTGGATGGTAACTGGAGAAATCAGTGAGGATAATAAAAGTTTTAATGCTGCTGGGTGCTGTAAAACCAACATCCTGCAAATTTATGCAGTCTTATATATGGACTGAGCCAGACAACAGTGACACACTTAGTGCTCCTTAGTGCCTCAGTCAAGATTGTAGAGTCCATGTCCCCCTAAAAACCTCCTTGGCTGGCATCGGACATCGATACATTCTGAGCCTCTTCTGCTTTGTTTTTAACAATGGAAGTGCAATTCTAAATCACTGGAGTACTCCTTTAATTGCAGAATGCACTCCCTTCGGATTGCTTAAACCCCCCAAATTTCCCAGGAAAAATCCTGAAACCGTGAACTAAGTATCTAGTTTCTACCAACACACCAACAATGTGATAGTATAACTTCTTACCTTTAAATTCACAAGAGAGAATATTTAAGGACAATTCAGGTTTATTACAACTGTGTGTGTGTGTGTGTGTGTGTGTGTGTGTGTGTGTGTGTGTGTGTGTGTGTGTGTGTGTGTGTGTGTGTGTCTATGTCTGTCTGTGTGTCTGTCTGGGTGTCTGTCTGGGTGGATGCATGTGAGAGAGGGTGAGCCTCAGGGAGGTCAGAGGTCAAGTGGTTTGACCCTGAGGTCAATTGAGGGGTGCTGCCCTTACTCCTATAACATTTTACACACTCTCATACACACAAACACAATGAGACACACATCACCTTAATGGGATGTGAAGAGCCGAAAATGCGTTGAAAATTAAGTGGGGGTCTAATCATTCTGCTGCTTTTCTTACTGTTCTGTGTGTGTGTCTCTATCAGCTGGTGATACCTCAGTTTCTATTGCATATATGGACCTCTATTATTTCCTTTTTAACAAGACTTGCCATTTATAAACAGGTATATTAACAGGTAACTAATGGTTCATAAAATACTATAATGTAGTTATCTCAGACATGTTTAAGTGTTTTTATATATATACATATATCTAATGAATGATTTCTCTGAAGCAACTGTAACTCTTGTATAAATACATGACTGACAATAGCATACAAAAGTTTAAACAAGTACTTATTTATTTTTTTACATTCATTAAGTAATAACTGAAAAGAAAAATCATTATTGTTCATTATTGTTGCAAATGAGTTGGCTAAAATATAAGTTTTAAAAAACTGACAGAAAAAAAAGTTTTTTAACCTCCTAGTGAAAGTTTCACACAATAATTATGTTGTGAAAAGAGGGTGAAATATGCTGAGATTTTAGAGTGTGTGATTAAATGTTTTATAAACACTTCATTAATTATTTTTAGATTTTTCGTTTCATAAGGGGGTACTTTGTAAAGGTTATATACTGCTTATAAATGCTGAATAGGCAAGGTTAAAGAAAAGTGTTAGTGAATCTTTATGACTTTTTAAATAAAGCATTAAATATTATTATCATTATTATTATTATTATTATTATTATTATTATCATTATTATTATTATTATTATTATTTTTAGTAGTAGTAGTAGTAGTAGTAGTAGTAGTAGTAGTAGTAATAGTAGTAGTAGTAGTGGTACATGTCTCTTTCTTCTCAGCCAGAGCAAAGAAAGAGATTAGTCATCTGACCTTCCAATGAATGCGTGTGTGTGTTTATTGAACTGATTCAAACTATATTGGAATAAACCATAAAGTTGATTTATTATTGTGATTCAATTGAAGTGGGGACTTATAATCACAGTCAGATAGTGTAAGAAGGCCTGGATTAAATTAACTAACTGCTCACACTGCTTTACAGTACACATACAAATATACACAGACAACACGTGCATACTGGCATGCAAATATGCACACATTATTCATTCTACAAAGGGACACACACAGATATGAGTGCTTGTGGACACTGTGCAGGCCACCAGTGCCGTGCTCCCAATCCATAAATCATGATGTTTCTGCAAAAGCAGAATTTCATTTTCCTGCCAGTGTCTTATCAGGCTAAGGAGAAATATACAGTCCATCACCATGCTCGTTTATTATCTCTATGAATAGGCTGTGGCAGGGATAGAGCTATAACCTGGCAAAAGCAGTCATGGAGCTGGATTAGACTATTACCTGGAACTTCATATCAGGTCTAAGTCTAAAGCACCAGTATCATGCTCCCCTTCAGATATTCTGTATCCTACTGCAGCCATGGTCACACTGGAAAGTCCCTTTCATTTGTTGCATTATTTTGTATTCCCTTTCTCTCTATTGATATAATGACCTCTCCTTGTTCAAATACGACAATAACAGCTTGGCAGGCTTCACAGTAATGGTTCTAAGGCTCATTATTACATAACAGTACATGCTGCAAACAATTACATAACCATTCAAAGGAGTTTTCCTCTTGCAACATATTTTAGAAACATCTGTGTGCTGGAAAAGGAAGAATAATGCATTGCTAGCCTTGTATATATGTTCAAATTATGATGATCTTGTTTAAAAAGCTGAAAGGAAATATATTTGGTTTGCACCTCACAGTTTACCTCCAATGGCATGTTTGGTGCTAATGCAGGAAGCAGTGTGCTCTTACCCTTTATGTAGTGAAGCAGAGAGGAGGTGCGTGGCTGTGGGGATAATGGATGGGCATGTAGCAAGAAACCAGAGTTTTCGTCCTGTTACAGCGATGCTGTCTCTTAGATATCACAGTCATATTCTACTAAACTGTTTTTCCAAAAATGTTGTGGTGACAACCTAATCACTGTCTTAATATCTGGATTAATATCAAAAGCCAACTTTTTATTATGAATGAAGTGATACATTTATTAATAATAGCAGGAGTCACCAGGAGGTGGTTTTGGTAGAACTGACAAGCCAGAGCCTGGCTAGAGACCAAGTGCTATGAAAGTCTAAAAATAACCATTAAAAATTTTTTATAATACTGTTGTCACTAAAAGTGTATATTATAATGCAAGATCATATATTTTGGCAGAAAACAAACATGTTGACATGTTGAACATTTTACCAGGGCTTAGAGAGACTTTAATAACTTAGATCATATAGTTTGTGGATTGTTATTTGTGTGCTGACATTTGGATGTCAACAGAAAGACAGACAAAACACTTCACTTAGTTCAGTTTCTTATCCTGCTTGAATTTTGTGGTTGTAAAAACAAACTTTCTGGCTTCATTCAATTTTACCCCAATTGTAGCAATCCACAGAAAGAAGGGAAGTGACAGGGAAGTGAAAGGACAGTCAACAAGAGAGCGAGAGCTGCAATTGCAAGCCCTTACTATTTGCCAACCCTTGCTAATTTGGGTGATTATTTTTTTTGCTCTGATGATTTAATGTAAATAAATAATACTTTATCTGTGATGACGGTTTTGATCAGTTTTGTATAGTTTTGAAAGGTAGCAGCCAGGCATTATCCACTGGCTCCAGGCACCTGATTTGGACAGATTGGCACAAATCCCAGTTTGCCCCCACACAGGTGGCCTTGATGGTGGCAACTCTGTTGGCCCACCTCAGCTCAATCTAACCTTTCTTGCACTAAGATGACAGTAAATCCAAATCCCAGGACTCAGAACGTCCCTTTTGTTTTTGTACAGGCCATGCCTACCAGCATCTTTGAATGAGAGTAATACAAAATTTTTGATATTTACTTTCAGTTTTTTTTGTTAAAATCATAATCTGTAGTATGATTAAAATTTTGCATTGTTTGGAATTAAAGAAAAAATTTTGACATATTACCCAAATGGCATTTAAACTCATAAAATCTCAGGCTGCAGGTAAAAAAAAAAAAAAAAAATCAGTAATTCTCGTCATCTTATTCAATCACATTTCAGCCAAATCTGTGTAATCATCAAATAAAAATAAAATACAATGTTAAGCAGACATGTAAAATCTGCAAATCAATTCTTTAAATTGCTTGAGGCTGTGTGGCATACCAGCAGCACACTGAGATAATTACAGTTATACACTAAAAATGAATTATGGTCACAACCTTAATCTTTGTAATGTTACTCTTTTCCAGATCTCACCACCTGCTGAGTTAGACATTAGTTAAATATCAGTGTACTGAGATGGAAGACAGCAGGCAGCTAATGGGAAATTTCACAAAGCAGGATACACTTTTACCTTTTAATCATTTGATTCTTGTTATTTTCACATTTTTTATTACATTTAAACCACGACAAAACAATGTTCTAGAGGTATGTCCATCTCTCTCTCGCTCAATGACATGTGTAATGTACATTTTTAATACTTTTCATTTCATTCTGTCAATATTAGAACCATCTTTTGATGTGAAATCCATAACATATCATCATTGGGAGATTCTGCAGTAAAAAGAGACAATTTCAGCTTGCTGTTGTAGTACCTTTGTCCTGTAGATTTAACACTATAGAGGGAAGTTTTTATGTGTGACAGTGAATCTGCTATTTTCTAAAAGTAGTAATATTACACAGGAAAAGAAGTGGGGTTTAAGAAAAGTGAGGAGGGACTCCTTGAACCTGAGATGTTTGGAAATTCTCTTTGGCAGCACTCATTATTTTGTGTTAACAAGCATTTTTTAATCAGATTTATTTCCTAAAGGAATAGTTCAACATTTTGGAACCGTTTTCCCAGAATGAGATGAGAAGACCATTACAATATTTATCTCAGTTCATTAATTTCAGAGCTGGAGTCAGGTAATGGTAGTCTACCAGTATAAAGACTGGAAGTAGGAGGAAACAGCTAGCCTGACTCTGTCAGGATCCCTGCCAACTCTAAAGTTCACAAATAAACTAGGTTAAACAAAGTTATCTTATTTAATTAGCAGAAATTTAAATATCATGAGTTGTGATATAACATTCATTACAGCAGGAACTATTTTTGCCAAATTACACCTAGACACAGCTTCTGGCTGTCCTGTTGTTACAGTGAGGTTGCCATGTCTGGTGCTTGTGCTCCCCAACAGTATCTGGCACCATATTGGTGTTGACCAGTGGAAATGTTAGTAAATTTGTTAGCAACCAATGATGTCAATACTGTAATTTGATGGGTGGAATAAATGTGTGAACACACACAAAAAATTGGTTCACCAACCTAACAGGTTTGTACCAATTCTGCAGGGACAGTGTGGACTGTGAGGTGATTTTGGGGTATTGTCAACATTCAATATCGCAACATCATATGACACTCTCTTGTCCAAAGGTATGGTTCCCATACACTATCATTACAAAAGAACTGACTGCAAAATGATTAATTCTTAAGTCTAAGTATCACATACACACAATATATAACTCTTTGTATTATCAGAGTGTAACCATTAAGCCCAATGAAATGTCAAAGTGCTTTTAAATTATTTTCATGTTGCTTGTATGTGCAGGGAGTTATCAGGAAGTTGGCTAGCTAAACCACCTTCTGTGCATGCTTTTGGTCAGCTCAGCCAGAGGAGGACTCCTATGTTTATCCTCCATGGGCCCAAAAATACAGAAGTATTAGCCTGTTTGCCATATGCTTCTACTGTTCTGTGACTGCTTCTGCCATTCATGGCTTGGTTCAGTATGACTAACCCCTTTCTTATTGGCTTGTGCTGCACTAACCAGTGAACAGGTTCTGACTGACTGACTGACTGACTGACTGGCTGCTCATCAGCCTAAGAGGAGGAGACATCTGTGACTCTGACAGCTGATTGGCTGTCTGAGGCCTCTCAGTATGCAGCCATGCGTTGTATTGGCTGTAAGCCTCTCAGTCAAACTGACATTCTAATGTCATTGAAGTAGACAATGATAATGTCATTCAAGGTGGATAATATATTTTGACTAGGCTAATAGAGTGGGATTATTGCAGAGATAATGAATCAGGACAATGAAACTGCAGTTAAAGGAGATGATCAACGTTGACAACTCACCGATGAACTACTTTAGTATTTTCTACTTTAATTTAACATTTTCCTCTAAATTGTCTGCTTTAATCTAACCTTTATTTAAGTAGGCAGGCATTTAAGAACACATTCTGATTCAGAATGACAGTCAGGCTAAAACTACAGCTGCAGAACTGGCAGCTAGGACTATATTAATACTATGTATAGCAGATCTGGATGGAAATGTAGTGCACGGATCCTGAATATAATGGTTCATTCTCTGATTTCAATTATATCTGACTGTGAGCTGTACTTTGCAAAAAAACCCCACCAATTCCAGACATTTCATAAGAGAAATCCATCATTCAAAGGACAATTAGTTAATCTGATCAAGGACAGTATGTGTCTTTTTGTTGTTTCTTTTTTTTTTTAAGAGCATAAAAATAATCCATCAAAGAACAACAAATTGAAAAAATGCCTTTTTTTTTTTTTTTGGTACAAACAGCTTATAAACATCAGGCAATTATTGTCACCAGGTAAGCCCTTATTGAACACATACCTCTAAGTGAATGTGATTTTGCATGTTGGTTTCATGTCTGAATCAGCACCTCAGTCACTTGTCCGTAATAGTGATGGCAGTAATCTTACAAGGTTAGAGCTAGTAACATTTCCGTAACATACAAAACATCTCAAGTTTGAAATAAATGCTGTCACAACAACATAAAGGCTACAGAAGTTCAAAGCTAAATAAAAACAATGCAATCTAATGCACATCTAATTTTATCTTCTTATGGCTACCGTAATAGAGTTATTATTATATTATCATCTTTTATTTTGTTCTAGTGATTTGATTTTCAAAAAAAATTGTGAATTAGTCAGTTTGAGAGTCTTCTTATGTCATGTCAGTTAAGAAAACAAGGGATTTTCATTCATTGTTTCCCCATCACAGTGAAGGGCAGAAGTAGAAAAACTCAGTAATTATTAGACCTTCAATATCCCTCTATACATTTTCAATTTTCATTTATGCCAAGAGTGAATAAGCAACAAAATGCAATTTTGTGTAAAATATAGGCAGCAGAGTTCTTCATTGTACCCTAATAAACAGAGAAATTGATGAGCAAATTTTATAAGGGATCTCTAGAGGAGGAACCTTGCTTGTAAGGGAACCAGGAAGACTCTTTTAACTTGATATCAGTTTCTAACTCAAAGTTGTTTTACAATTCTTCCACTTCCGCATGCAAACTAGACACTAGATAGAATTTTTTTATTTACCACAGTTGTTACTAATTCTAGCAAACCTTGTGACCTAAGAGTTTGTGGGATATATATAAGGAATTATCTTATTGTGTATTTCTTCCAAGGTATGGTAAATTTGTAAGGAGGAAGTCATACTTTTGAATACTGGAGAAATTCAACTTCCTGAAAATTTTCTATGCTGTTATTTTTAGTCTGCTCTAAAATAAATTCCTTATATGTTTATTCGTGCATCTGTGACTTTCAATGTTGACTCAATTGACAGAGAAAATTGGTCTGTCAATGGTTATTGTAACTTTTACAGGCCCTAATAATCCTTCATTGATTGCAAAATTCCACTAGGGATGGCAGTAAAAAGTATTTGATATTTTTTATATGTAACAGGGAAGATTTTACAAAAAAGAAATTTATTTAACTTATTAATCCTGGGTATAGTAACAGTATTATAAATAAAAACAGACATTTATTTGCAGTGTTAAACATATTACGCCCCCTGAACTCTCAGTCAAAAGTTGATAAGATGATATAATACTGCTGCTGGTAATGGGTAACTTTGGATTTTCCAAGATGCAACAATGACTGACTGATGGTTACTGCAGACTGGATCAGCGAGTGAGATGCTTCAGTATTTATTAGCTCTAATTATTTCATAATGAAAGGGTCCAAGCCTTCCGGTGCAAAAGGAAAAAAAAAACTAAAAAAGAAGTGGACCGAAAGAAAACCCAATATAGATGTATGTCATCTTACGGTAACATAAAAATGCCATATTGTGCATAAGAATAGTCTAAATTAGTCTAAATGACAAGCCAGCAGTAGTTGAAGAAGTTCTCAAGTCCTCAACTTAACATAAAAGTACTAATACAGCAATGGAAAAACTGAATTTTTCAACTGAAAAATCCTAAAAAATAAAGTATATAAATATTAGCAGCAAAAAATGTAGTTAAATCATTATGTAAAAGTACTGTTTTGGTCCCTCTGACTGACATACTATTTATTATATATGACATCATTAGATTTTTAATACTGAAGCATCAGTGTGTAAGTAGCATTTTTTTTTTTTTTTTTGCCGATGTCATATCACAGGGGCTATGAACATTAACCACCACCAAAAACTCTTCATTCTTTACAATAACAACTCCTGCCAAGTGGTTAGAGCCATGACTTAAATAAGTCTGTCTCCCCATTGATTTCTCCAGAATTTATTTTCATTACACAAATACAATTCCTGAAAAAAATTAAGTTTAATTGTAGCATGCCTACAAGTATTGTGGTATTACCTATGCCTCTTGCATTAAGTAAAACAAGTTTTAAATTAACAAAACAATTAGGTGACAAGAAACAATACAACTGGATGTCTGAAAAAAGGAACAAGCACTATTTCAGATTAGAACTATCCAAAAGCCCTTAACCTTAAAATTAGAATTCACAGTACTCAGAACACATTTTATTTTTTAACTATCTAATGAATCTAACAAAATTTTAACTTACTTATTTACTTGTTAACTGTTTACTTGCTGAGTATTTGTTGGTGTTAAGTAACAATAACAGTTCATATGCAGCAAATCTCACTCCATTGATAAATTGTGTTGGACCTTGCAATCTGGTCCTCTCCCCTTCCTTGTGAGCCTATTCAACTAGGGGCCACAGTTTATTTCAGCAATCTCTCTCCAAACATGTCAGGTCTTTAACAGTCCAGAGATTCATCTTCATGTCACCGGCATTGCATGAGGCTTTACATATCTTGTACCTGAATGTACACATGTTGAATTGTATCATAATTGGACATGATTTCTTATCCTGTCTTATTCTGTCCAATTCTGTGTACAGTGTCAATCAAGAATCTAAGTTTAGTTTTTATCATCAGGTGCAAGCCGAGACCGTGGGAGCCATGAACTTGAGGAATTCTTTTCATCTTTGATCTCTTTTTCTGTGATATTTGTGAGACGCATATTACATCTTCGGCTGTACCATTCACTTTTTTCACATCTAGTTTTCTGTTCTGTTTCTATTTTTCTGTTCAAAGCAAATAGAAAATATGGTCCTGAGAATATAAGTGTTGGAGACTGATTCTTTTATGTTTTTATCAGCACAAACTTTTTTCAGCTTTTTCTTTTGTCTATGCAAGTCTCACGAAGGACATTGCACCAGAGAAAACCTTTTATTGTTTGTCTTCACCTTTTCCTAAGTCCTTCTTTAATTCATTTTAATCTTTTTTGCCATTTTAGATGATAATAGCAATGAGTTTTACTTGCAGTACCAATAGTACCGATAATTCTGACCAGTTACTGTTCAACAAGTTGGTAAGACAGCTATCCTGAATAAAGAGCAATGTTGGGTACTTAGTTAGATGGTCCAGAGTATTTTATGATGCATCTGCTCCCATCTTGCAGGCCCCTCCCTATGCAAGGAACACCAGCTCTCATCTATCATCACCAGCATTCCCACCACTAACAAATATGCCAGAGGAAACTGGCATTTTACAATTCTATGATGAGTTTGGCAAATCACCTGAAAATTCAAAATAACAGCTTAGCTGTCTTGCAACTGCTAGAATATTTTTTTTTTTTTCCAATTATGGCAGTTGTTAGTACGACCTTGTGTGATAACAAGTTGGAATTTTGAAGTCTGTTTTTGTTGTCCTCATCCCATTCAAGTTTATGGGAAAGTGTTCTCAGACTTGTGGACCCCACTGTGTGTATATAAATGCAATTAATTATTTTCACAATTAAACAATTAATCTTCTGCCTGTTATAATTTCCCACAATGCAAGATGATGTGTGCGCATAGCGTATTTTGTTCCATTAATGACCTTAAACCCAAAAATATTCATATTACTATTCTTATTGACAAAGAAAAGCCTCAAAACCAGTTCCAAGAAGTTGGAACCAGAAAATGTTTGGTAGTTTTGCATGAAAAATGACAAATTGGTTACAAAAATAGTTGCTGCTTAATTTTCCATAGATTTGATTATTGATCAATTTACTAATCGTTGCACTAAACGACAGTCTTAATAAACAACTACATAATACAATATCAATACAAATAAATCCTGTAAACTACACAATTTACTTTAAAAGAAGGTACACTAAAGTATGGAGTGAACACAATGGAATCCACTCAGCCACATCCACTCACCTATAGCATTATAGCCAAGCCCATCATGGCCTCAAAGCTGATATGGGCAGTCTAAGTGATTGAATTGAGGCTATCTCCATAGAGACCTCTTCCGTAATAGTCAAGCATATTATATAATGGTCTTAGGGAAACCCTCAAACCTTCACAGTGTTTTCTGCTCTGAAATAAGGCTTGCTACTATTCCTTACATGCTGATTCAGTCTAACAGTAAAACTGGCTAGCTTTTCCTCACACTTGTAGTGGTTACAGGGTTGTAATGTGATGCTGAGGTTTGTGACAGGGCTCAGAGAGGCCCTAGCAATAGGCCACGGCATGAAACCGCTCCCTTTGAGATGCAGATCTGCGCTAATTAATTCTCATGTTTAAGGGAATTAAACATTACTCTGGAGAAAAGAGCATTCTGGTGGAAGCCACTTTATTATGCAGCACAGATAAAAGGAGGAGTGTATTTGTCTGTGACGGACACATATTTATTCACATATACTCAGCCAATTTCATTTCAGTGTAAAATAGGGAGATGAGGTTAGAAAACGCAGAGAGGAGAGTTAGCTAATAGAAAACAATGACTGGTGTTTTATTCACCAGAGGTTATTCTGCCGTTGTCAGCGCTCTCTCTCCCTGGCCGCACAATGCTCAGAGACAAAGAGGGAGCGCAGCAAGGCCAAGTGCCTCTTCTAAAACACACAGCAGCTTATTAACCCCAACATGCACACACACGCACACACACAGAGCACAGTGGCGGGCTGCAAAGCGATATCAGGTAGTAATATATTGAGGTTATATTCAGGTTGTAATGGTGTTATTAAAGCAACAAGCTGAGGCTGAATAGAGAGAAAATCCTATTAAAATAATTATAGAGGCCTGGGATATCTGTGTGTGTGTGTGTGTGTGTGTGTGTGTGTATGTGTGTGTGTGTGTGTGTGTGTTTGTATGTGTGTGTGTGTGTGTGCGTGTGCGCGCGCATGTGTGTGTCTGTACATGAGTGCGTGTGCGCGCGTGTGTGTGTGTGTGTGTGTGTTTGTATGTGTGTGTGTGTGTGTGTGCGTGTGCGCGCGCATGTGTGTGTGTGTACATGAGTGCGTGTGCACGTGTGTGTGTGCATGTGTGTGTGTTTGTTAAGAGAAAGAGAGCACAAGCGGAATTCCCTCATAGCAATATATGTCTGTGTGTGTGTGTGTGTGTGTGTGTGTGTGTGTGTGTGTGTGTGTGTGTGTGTGTGTGTGTGGTGTGCCCTTAGCTTACTAATGTGTAGTAATGGACTCTGCTAATAGTGATTGCCAGCTAATTTTATTGCTTTTCATCAGCCTCAAGATTAATTAGAATGCATTGCAACTACATACGCTCCTACTAGACCTCTTAAGAAATAATTATTCCTACATGTAATAATGCAGTTATATCATTACAAAAATAATAGTCTTGTTGAAGAGCACTTTGAATGGAATAATCAAAATGTACTTCAAAAATTAAAATTTCTTATTTGAACACTTTTGAGGACTAAAATATACACCAGTCATCCACAAAATTGAAACAATTTATCAGTATCAGTGGTGGGGTATATATATATATATATAAATGTGTATACATATATATATATATATAGTCTGACAGTGAGACAGCTTGGCTAAGTAGAATTCAGCAAATCATTTTATTATTTTCACCTGTGAATTACACACTGGAGAGGGTTGATACAACACACACTGATGTGATCCAGTTTTTACTACCATTTGCTCTCTAAGGTGGTTTTTACTGCCATTGGGCCTCAAGAGCTACAAAACACAGGAGACCACTGTTTGTTTCATGTTTCGAACCAATTATGAAATAAAATTAGCAAGCACTCACTGTTAGCAATGTGAAACACTTAATGTGATATCTATGTGTGGTTATCAACCCATATTTTTTTTTAAATATCAATTCATTCTGTCATCCATCATGCTTACTTGTGATAGAATTGTGTTATCTAGTGATTTAAAAATTCACATAGATAATCAATCAATTCCTTTTGCTACTGAATTTATAGATATAACAAGTTCTTTTAATCTTATACAGCATTTTACAAGACCTCCATATATGGCTAAATTTTGTAACGATTTTACTTATGGTGTTAATATTGGTAGAGTTTAATTTTATTGACTTTTAATTATCAGACCACTTATGTATTGCATTTGATCCTCTTGAGTGGGTCTGAGTGAGTCAAATCATCCACAGATGGTGCATTCTTCCATCTTTAATGAAGACACCCCATCAAAATTCTCTTCCATTCTTTCCAATAATATCCAGTGCATTAGATATTGATAATCCAGCGCATCGTTTTACCTCTCTCTGTACCTCTTCCTCAGATAAAGTTGCACCTTTTTAAATCAAGAGTGAAGTGTAGTAAAACAGCCATCTCCTTGGATCGCTGATGTCATTGTCATTTTAAAAGAACTCAGAGGCCAGAGCGTAGATTGAGAATGACAAAGTTCCAGGTACATTATCAGCAAATGAAGGACCTGATGACCTCTTTCAATGACAACCTCCTTCAAGGTAAAAATGCAACAACCATGTATTTTCCTGTTTTAATACAGTCTAGCAAGCACAGTCTTGGGTTCTTTTAATACTATTGATTGTCTAATAAATCCTGTCAGTTTTAATCAATTTTGATACTCTCCTGACAGATGCTACAAACTTTTTTATTAATAATGTAAATGGGATAAGTTCAAAGATCAAGGTTCCCACTTCTTTTATTGATGCTCCTTATCTCAATTAAACCTCTGTGTTTCATTTTACATAAAATCTCCCAAAAGGAAATTATAGACCTTATGTCTCACCTTAAATGCTCATATAGTCTTGTGGATACTATACCCCATGAATTCATCCACGGTGTACTGGATGCCATCGCCTCTTGGTTGCTCACTATAATTAATCTGTCACCATCCTCTGGTTGTGTCCCTGACTATTTGAAAACCACTTGCATACAACTACTCTTAAAAGAACCTGGTCTAGACATATTAAAATGCAGCAACTCTAGACCAATTTCTAAGATGCTTGTTGAGATGTTGATATGTAACTCAACTCCTTAAAAAGACTGCCGCTCTAGAACTTATGGAGGCTCTGAAAGATAACCATGACTTCCCATGATGCACCGAGCTTCCCTTTCCTCCGCCTCCTCCTCCTCTCCCTGTGCACATTAACACCTCAAAAATGCTTGTTACTAACTGTCCTCCCTCTCTTCTGCAGTTTTGTCCTTCCTCATCTCTCTCCTCTTCCTCCTGTCGCTTTCTGCAGGTTTTTCTGCCTTTGATGCTCCTGAGTCTGGATCCATGGTTGCAGACCATCTACTGCCCCATGAGCCTGATCAACACCCACTGCTTTAATTATTATGATTACTACTGTTACCATTTCATTTAGTTCTATCATTAATATCATTAGCCCAGTTAGTATAATTATATTATAAATAGCTATTAGTCCCATTATTATGCTATGCCATCCCGTGTCTCTTGCTCTCTCCCTCTCCCTCTCCCTCTCTTTCTCAATTTCAACCCAGCCGGTCGAGGCAGACGGCCGCTCACCATGAGCCAGAATCTGTTCAACATTTCTACTGGTTAAAAGGGAATTTTTCATTGCTGCTGTCGCCAAGTTCTTGCTCATGGGGGAAATGTTGGGTCTCTGTAAATAATAACTATAAAGAGTCTGGTCTAGACCTGCTTTATATGAAAAGTGGCCTGAGATTATGTCTGTTATGCTATGGTGCTATATATATAAAACTGAATTGAATTGAATTGAATAATCTCATATATGAAAAATTGCACTCTGTTTTGAGAAAACACCATAGCATCTGACTGTGTTGTCAGTGTAACAAATAATCTATTGAAGCCTGCGGACTCAGGTGATTGTTCTGTTCTCATATTACTCAATATGTTTGCAGCCTTTACTACAATCGTTCAAAACATTCTCATCAGTTGATTACAACACTGGGTTGGTTTATCAGAAAGCATACCAAAGAGATGTGGCAGGAAAACCAGCACATAACAGGCTACAGAAGCAAGAGGTCCCCATCATGTGTGAGGCTACACTGCCAATGAGCTACTTGAATTTTGCTTGCTTTGATCTCCTCAACAAAAAGTTCAGCTGTAAAGTCTGCTCCACCTCCAGAGGACCTGCCACTGTCAGTATCCACAGCAGATGTGAGAAGAGTCCTACTGAGAGTGAATATGAGTCCAGCTGCTTGGCCCGATAACATCCCTGTAATAAAAACATCTGCCAATCAGCTAGCTCATGTTATTATTGACATTTTTAACACATCACTGTCAAAGCAGTTGTCCCACCTGCTTCAAGACAGATGCCATTCTCCCTTACCTAAAAAATCTGCAGTCTCTAGTGTAAATGACTACTGCCCCATGGTGCTGACCATAGTGTTTTGAGAACTGGTTCTCCAGTACATCAAAGACAATACGCCAGCCAGCCTGGACCCTCACCAGCTAGCATTCAGGCCCTACAGATCCACAGAGGATACCATCCTAACCGCCCTCCACTCTGTCTTTACATACTTTGAAAATAACAACACCAACATCAGAATGCTGTTTTCTGATTTCAGCTCCACATTCAATACAATCTTCCCCCTTAAACTGATCAGCAAACTTAAGGCCAAGACTCTGGGCCCCAGTGACACACTCCATAAATGAATACTGAACTTCCTCACAAACAGACCTCAGACAGTTTTGACTGGCAGTCACACCTCCCCCACTCTAGTGCTCAACACTGGAGCCACAGAGAGTTGTCCACCCATGACTGCATTCCTAGACATGGAGAGAGCTCTTTTATGAAGTTTGCAGATGATCTCATCATGTGTTCAATTACAAACGGTGATGAGAATTCATATTGTGAGGAAATCAAAAATCTTAGGTGCCTGTGCCTTGGCCATAAGCCAAGGACTAAAAGATGATACCAACCTCAGCCACAGCCTGTTCACCCTTGATTCCATCTTGCAAGCAATACACAAGTATCCACTGCTGTACCACCATACTTCTGAGAAGTTTCTTTCCTCAGGCTGTGAGACTACTGAATTCATTTTCCACACTGATATTTAAATGGAATCCTGAATCTTAAAACTTGAATTTTGACTCTTGAATCTTGAATCTTGACTCCTAATGTAATATAGCTATCATTGATATGTTTTTCTCTTATAACAGGCCAAAATGTCTGCGTGGAAAAGGACCAATTGCAAACACATGGCCTCAAGCAGGCCAGTCAATCAGTGTTTCATCTTTAAAAACTGAAATCATTTGACAATTATATTCCAAAGCTGGACTTAACATTGTCCAGCTACAAAAAAGCAATTTACCAAAATACTGACATAGTCACAATTAAATCATTTTTAAGTGGGATAAAATCACAATGATGATATCTGTCTATTTTGCTGACTACGAATGGTCTTGTGTTGGTCACCTATCAGACCTTTTATAATAAAACTGAGTCTATCCAAAGCAGTAAAGACTTTAATGAACACTGTATTATAGATTAAAATACAGTGTTATCTTAATGTTATTCAAACAACATCAGACTATAATTACTTTAAAACTGCTTTAATGAGTTCCAGAGGGAAAATTCAAATCTCTGATAGCTGATGTTATCTTGAATAAAAATTTAGGCTCATTGGCACAGACCAGCTAGATGAACATCTTCTACTTAACTCTAATCAGTTTTTCTGTGTTCCACCCTATTGTGGTCTACTCTGTATATTTCTGTACTGCTCTTTTCTTTTCTTATCTTTTCTCTCACACAAGTATTGTATAGGGCTGGAATGGTTTTTGTTGGGGTGGTGGCGTTGTGGGGGGGGGGGGGGTAGTAGGGCTCTTTCTATTCACCTCTTTTTTCTCCTTAACAATCCCACCTGGTACAGTACAACATCTTTTCACTGACCCCTTTACTGCTGAATCCTTGATCAGCTAGAATGATTTCCACCATATATCACATATTCCATCTGAGTAAAATAAATATCTACACTCAGTTAAAGCTGCTTTATGACTTAATTTCCTGACAACATTTCATTATTTGTTGATGCATTCTCTTTTCTGTAAAGAGTGTTGATATAAACGGCAAAGAAACATATAATTAATTTATTAATTTAACAAATGAAGCACAATTAAATATAATCCATGTACTGTAACCACTTTAAAAAATAAATCAGGGGGGTTGCCTAAGACTGGCTAGTGTTCAAAGTGAACATCATTAACGCTGCAGTATGAGGTGTTTGTTTTGGTTTGTATTTTTGTGTTTGTTTATTTGTTTATTTTTTGTTTAGTTTCATCTTGTTTCTCTTTTTTTTTTTGCTTTATTTTGTTTCTTTTTGTTATGTTTTTCATTTCCAAAATTTATAAAGTTGTTTACATATTCAGCAGACACAGAGCAACATGGTTATTTATCTAGAAGGGTGTTTGTGTCCACCTAGTTAATCTCAGTCCAGTATTCCCTCTCTTTTAGCTCTGCTTTTGGTCTCTACCAGTTCCTGAGTGAAATATCTGGCTCTTTAGCTGCTAAATGCTCCACTGTGTTAACCACACAGTCTCCAAATATGTCTTTCAGCTGTTTGGTTCTGGATCAGGTAGTGAACAGTGGGTTTATCAGAGCTTGCTCCTACTGCTGGAAACCAGGCCAATTAGAGTACTAAGACTAAACCGGACTGATGAAGGTGTGAGCCATAAAAAAGGCGTAACGTGATCTTTCTCTGTGGGTGTGTCACAATGAGCAACCCCTTTAACATTTGTCATTTGATCCAATGTTCATATAATAATATTGGTGCAGCTTTAATGTTTCAGAATGAAGGAATCCTCCATTGTCATTAAGTGTGACTTAAGTGTCAGTAGTTATCTTGCTTACTTTCAGGTTTTCAAAAAGATGTTTGCTGTTGAACAGATAGCCTTTTCTGGGTTGCGTCTATGTTTTCAACATGAGAAGAGAACGTTATAGTAAAATAACACTTTGTCACCATCAGTATAATGAATTTTTAAACAAATTTTGCCATTGCACCATCATCCTCATTGCATTTAAGTATACAGAAACACCTAATTAAAAAAAAACTTTTTTTCAGCTTCCATTTTTCTTTTCTCCATTTCCCTCAGGTAAATGTCTATGTGTCATTTTTGTGGGAATGGTTACCTGATGCTTTACAATCAACTGGCATATTGCAGCTCCAGGCTTAACCTGCCTTTGCCTGATATCAGAATCGTCCTCTCGCCTTATTTGATCTGATCTGTTTTGTTTCATCTGCTCTGCTCTAAAAAGATTTCTTAGGTAGGTTTTTGTTTTTTGTTTTATGTTTTTTTGTTTGTTTTGTTCCATTGATTAAGCAGAAAATTCCAAGACTTTCTTATTTACAGAAAATATGAGAAAATGTTTCTGTTCCATTTTCCCAGATTGCTGGCTAGGTGTGGGTTTGTTGTCAGTGTGCAAATGACATAAGCAAGAGGAGAAAAATGTGTGTATTTAAGCAGCAGATATTCTGTATATGAACACGCACTTTTGTGTGTGTGTGCACGCGCATGTTGATGTTCAGGTGTGTGTGTGTGTGTGTGTGTGTGTGTGTGTTTCTGTGTGTGTGTGTGTGTGTGTGTGTGTGTGTGTGTGTGTGTGTGTGTGTGTGTGTGTGTGTGTGTGTGTGTGTGTGCATGTTATTGTGTGTATGTGTGCACTGATAGACATCAGGGAGCCAGATAGCTGAAGGCTGAAGGCATTAAGAGACGAGAGGAGAACATTAATCTAAAGAAAATTAAAATCTGGAGTGGTGCGTTTAGGGTGGGAAGCGACCGCCACTTCTGATAAGAAGTGGTTAAGGAGAGCACAGATTTAGATAAATGGGCAGGAGAGAGAGGAGAGGAGGAGGAGGAAGAGAGGAGGAAGAGAGGAGCGGAGAGCCAGAGCGAAGGAGAGGAGGAGAATTGAGTAGTGAGGAAAAGCAGATATTGAGGAGAGTATAGAGGGAACAAGGGATGGTAAACAGGAGAAGGAGGAATGAGAGATGAAAGAACGAAGGGAGGAAGACAAGATGGAGGGAAATTTGTGGGGAAGAGATGTCGAGAGGGAGGAGAAGAGAGTAGGATTGAAAACACCAGAGAAATAGGAAGAAAGTCAGAAGGAAGCATAAAAGACAGATGTAGAGGTTGAAAGGAATGCTCATGAGAGGTGAGAAGATCTAATATCTCAGAACTTTCAGATCTAATATCGTCTCTCTCTATCGTGTGTGTGTGTGTGCGTGTGTGTGTGTGTGTGTTATGCAGCACATGTAGATAGCAGTGGCTCTGTGGTCTTGAGCATCAATAACATCAGGTTATCTGGAGTATGGTCTGGTCACATGTACACACACACAGAGACACAAAATGAGTGATAGTGGTGCCACAGAGGTGGCTGTCTGAGGTTAGCAAAGCTGTGCTCAACAGAATGTTGTAGATTTAAGACTGTGGCCAGCAGACAAGATGTGGAGCAGATTTAGCTGCAGCCTGAAGGCTGCAGCCTCTGCAGCCCATTGACACACTACATGGCCTTTTACATGGAGAGCACCAGGGTGGGAAATGATAGGGCAACCTTCCTTGTGTCATTGATTGTTGAATATGTCGCAGATGTGAAATCTTCAAAAACACATATACCTATGTGATGGCATTTCATGTGATTAATTGTCATAATTTTTTGTAATGAGGAACTCCCAAAAATCTTCTTGATGCAGTTTGTTTTGTGGTGAGATTAACATTATTTAATTAAACATATTTTAGGTGATCAGCAATTATTTTCTTGAAAATACATGAAATGTTAACCATTACTAACCAGCAGCTGAACTATGCAGGGGCTAAACTATTCAAATTTAGCATTGATAGAAACATGTTAAAATTACCCAGATATAGCCTCTGTTTTCGGGAAATATAGTATATTGGGACAGCACAGAGAAAAATACCAGATGCCAAACCTACTTGGAACAAACTGAAATTTGGGTCAGTGGTTAAGGTTACAGTAAGTGCTAATATTGCATTTTACCATTCATCACTTTTAAAGCAATAACTAAATGCAAGGACAAATAAGACTTCATGAATCAAGTATAATATTTTTTTCTACAGTACTGAAAAAATATCATACATCAATAATATATAGCTATTTATTTCATATCTATGCATTAAAATATGTGTACATGGATCATGGAAAACTGGCTGTGTATGTTTTTTTACAAAACTAGGCTAAAGATGATTGACCAGTCCAATAGCATTAGAGGGAATTTGAGAGTTAAGAAAACATTCAACATATCCCAACATGTTGAATCATTTATTTAAGACAATCCAGTTTGCAGAATGCAATTAATCTTTGTTT
Organism: Istiophorus platypterus; assembly: GCA_016859345.1. NCBI lineage: Eukaryota > Metazoa > Chordata > Actinopteri > Istiophoriformes > Istiophoridae > Istiophorus > Istiophorus platypterus. The sequence continues at coordinate 26,997,825 of CM029134.1, read as the reverse complement.
TTTAGGTATCTGTCTGTGATAATATCATGTAATACTATATCATATTTTTCCACAAAAAATTATATTTAATCTTTTCATGTGGCAGTGTACATTAAAATTCCAGTGTTATGTAGCATGTGTTTACAGTCTGCAGATAATGTTGGTATTGAGTGTTGAATGGCCTACAGGAGACCTAAGCATCCAAACTGCAGCTGTCTGACACCTATTTACCACAGTCAATGTTCTGACCACTTTATTCAGTAAGAAAAGCTCCCATAATAGATTGTGGGATCAGTCAGGTACTCTAAATGTGTATATGTCAGGTTAACTGACACCTCTAAGCCACACACACACTGTCAGGCAGTCAGTGGCCAGTCAATCACTCAGAACAAAGCTTTGAAACTCTGAGTCAAGCCTGGTGGACCATGTGAAAAAATGATTGTATGAGGGTGTGTGTGTGTGTGTGTGTGTGTGTGTGTGTGTGTGTGTGTGTGACTGCAGCTGTAGCAAAGGAATGATCATTGGGCCTGCTCTGAGCCAGCTAGCCACTACTGGGGTTACAATTGTATTCTCTTATGTGAATTATCCACAAAACATATGAGCAATTTGTCATCTCTCACCTCTGTGCATTTGGTGCGGTTACGTTTACGCAACTAAAACTATTTTGTTAATTTCAATGAAAGATTGTGGTTATGGTTAAACGAAAGATTTTTAGGAGGAGACGAGATGTGGACCATAGTGTTTGTTATGAAATCAGACAGCCATCATTATCTTTTCATTGTGAAACTGCACTAATTCTGTCTGTGCTTCTTAGCGATAGCAGTCTTTTTTTGCAATATAGGACTCAACTGAAGTATTTGAGGTATTTGAACAAATGAGTAATTTAATTTTTCTCATTTGGACAGTCTCATGAAAGCTTTATTATTACACTAATTTTGTTTGACAAAAACAGAAATTGATAGTAATTTTATAAGAAATGCAAGGCTTGCACTTTTCATAGATATTGTGACTTCATACAAAAGCATGTGTTACTAATAACATTAACAATGATAACCCCAGTAAGGCATGAAAGTGGGGCAGTGAGCCAGCATGAACAATACCGGGACCCTGAAACCGAAACAGCTAAATGGAATTCAAACATTGTGTATTTTATTATTTACACCTGTGAATCGTCAAAATCTCTTCTGTGAAAAGGTTTCTTTTCAGACAGAATTTTCACGTTAGAAAACTTACAATGCCAACAAATATTTAAAGTATTTTTTCCTAAATTTCCACAATATCTTTATATGGATATAGTACAGTATAGCTGAGGTTAGGTGGCTAGATCACATTTTTAAGCTTAGGGTAAGATCAATTAAAATTTTAAAACCCAGAATTAATGGATCACTGAGAGCAATAACATTAACACTAGTATCCTGGTTATGATCAGGTTTTTGAAGTATCACGATCATTTTGTGCATGTAAACAGATTATCCCATTTTCAGAAATCTGGATAAGAATTTATTTTGATTTTGAAAAACCTGGATATATTACCAGGAGTACTACGATAGAAACCAGGACACTGTGACATGTAAACACCTATCCAGATTTCTGAACCTTCTCATGGTGACTGAGATGGTGAGAAATCAGGACACACCTGCAGTCACGTTATCAGAAACCCAGATACTTTCATGATCATGTATATAAGGATATAAAGATATAATCAGAAACTGGACAAGGCTCAAAACCAGGATACTAAAGCCCATATAAACACACTCTGTTATGAAACCTCTAGTCTTAGGAAGGAAAGCTGATGAGCTCACATGCCTAACCACTGTCCCAACCTCCACACTAAAGCTAGTTTCTCATGCCTCAAATTTACTTGAGCTTCAAACAAAACTTCAAACATACCTTGGCTATAAAAGGATCTGACTTTTGAAAATTATGAGGATTTGAAGATTCTTGTCTGATGTGCAGATAATGACAAAAATTGTGTAGCTTGCACTACAATAGTAAATAGATAAGTTCTAAATCAATGGCATTTAACATTAAACATTAAATATTAATCATGAATCATTCTTGACGCCTAGCATTATTAAAGGTTTACCAAAAGTGCCCAATATTAACATTCTGTCTGGTGATGGGATCAGTACAAACCTAAGTTTATAGTTGTAACAACAGGTCACTGTGTGAAGTTGAATTATTAGTATTATTTGTCAATGAGAGTGAATCAGCAGGAAGGTAAATAGAGATTCTGCAGGACATGCTGATAGCTGTACGCCAGGGCAGGTCATATGATGTGAATTACAGTGTGTAGAGGTATGTATGATGAGGTTTGTTTAGCAGCTATTTTGTGGTGTGCAGGTAATTTCCATCGATAGGGTTAAGGTTGGCTAGCTTTCCATTAGTCTGGACAGCATTCAGTCACCTTCACTTTCACCCTTCCTCAGGCCATACATTAACATTCACTCCATCTCTGCCCGTTGTGTGTATGTGTTTGACTTTCTGTTATTGGGCTCGTCTGTGTGTTTCTGTCATTGTGTATAAGTCACTGTTCTTGAGTGTGTGTGTGTCTGTGTGTGTGTGTATGAGTATGTGTTAGTGTGTGAAAGTGTGAAAGTGTGAGTGAGTGTTAATCTCCTCAATATTGCCTCCATGAAATTGACATTTGACAGTAATTGTGTAGCGACAGCGATCCGGTCCATCCCGTGCTCTGATTGGACAAGGATATTACACACACACACTCACTGACTGGTCACACTTCCCAATGTTTAACAGTGCCAATATAACAGCAAAACAAATCCCCATAGTTTTGCCCAGGATGAGGGATGGAAAGAGGGAGATATGAATGGATTTATATTTTTTCTGAACATCATGAATCATGACATAGTTTGGAAAAACACAAGGAAATTAAATGAAGAAATGAAGAAAGCCCTATATTAGAGACAAATCTTTACACCTAATTTTGCCTGTTTTTAAAATAAAAAAAAAATGTATATAAAATATTTTCTTGCTTACTTCTCTCTGATCTAGTTATGTTTAATTTGCTGTCGATGCAATCTCAGACCTCAGCGTTAATTTTTATCAAGATAAATTCAGTATGATGTACATTTCATCAGAACTACTTCAATCAGCACAATAGTCATATCATACTCGTCGCTCTGCTGCCTTAGGTTTCTCTTTTTGACAGAAATATTATTTTATATTATTATATACATAGTATTTCCAGTTGCTTCCATTCTGCTCTTTTTTTTAACACAGTTATGGTAGTGTTGAGTGAACTTAATTCTTCACAATAGAGGTTTTCTAGTAGCTCAAAGGGATTATAAGAATAGTTATAAATTATGGAATATACAGTTATTAAATGGTCTCTACTAGTTCTGTCTTGGCAAAAGGTTCAATAATTATATTTATACTATAGTTTTTACTGACAAAATGAACAATGGACTAACTAGTATTTGTTCATGCTTATGAGACTCCTATATTATCATTTCATTTGTGGATTTTACTTCAGGATTGTGGTATTTGCTTAAAAAAAAGTTTTAACTGAGGCTTTAATTGGTTGATAAAATACCATGTTCAGCAAACCAACATCGGGGGGATGGGAACATACCATACCATGAGGCATGCAATTTTAACATCCTCTGAAGCTTTCAGGGAGAAAAGAGGGAGAAAATAGTGGCAGACAAAAACAGCAGATTTGTATGAAACTATAATTAAAATTCCCATGATGCTGTCCTCATTGTTTTCACTGTTTGTGGTTTGGCTAGCACCTTTTTGTTCGTAATGGTTTTAATGGCATGCTGGAGAATTAAACAACCAGCTGTTTATCTTAATGAACCACCTCCTCATATTCACATGACAACAGTGGATGGAAATGTGCATTCATTCACAGATACTTTTGCAGATTACCAAAAATACAGCTAAGCTTTGTACTACGCTGGATGGGCCCACCTTTTGTCTCTTTATGTTTACTACCACTTCTAAGAACCTTTGACAGGACCCACAGCCATTCCACCACTGATTAAACCTAATAATTAGCTGTGTGTGTGTGTGTGTGTGTGTTTGTGTGTGTGTGTGTGTGTGTGTGTGTGTGTGTGTGTGTGTGTGTGTGTGTGTGTGTGTGTGTGTGTGTGTGTGTGTGGGGAGGGGGGGTTGTGTGTTTGTGATTTTTATCATAGTTTTGAGGACATCTTATTCTTCTCCAATCATCAGCCAGCTCCCTGTGGGCAGACACTAATTAAAATCAATAGTCTCCTCGGACTGACACTGAAGATACACAGCTACAATGAAGCAACACAACCAATAGACCATATTCACTATCTACAAATTTCACTGTTTCACAGGGATAAGTCTTTGCAAAGAAAAAATCCAGAGATTACATGCTTAATACATCAGGTATTTTCAGTTCAAATCAGAACCTGTGAGTGTCGGTATTAATAAAGCTTGGTTGTGTGTGAAGTCTTTGTTAACCCAGCAGAGTGAGGGGATGAGGGGGGAGGATGAGGGAAGGTGTAGAAGGTCACAGGGACCTTGTTGACCTGGAGATGTGCTCCAAGATAAACACAAAAACCTTTAGTATACACACAACAGCCAATAGTACTGAGTTACATCACTACAATGCTGCTAACAATACACAGTACACTCTATAGAGTCTGAGTGTACCTGCAGGAGCCATGTATTACTCATATTGTTCATTCCCTTTTGAATACATTACTTTGATTCAATTCAATTTAATTTATATAGTGCCAAATCATAACATACATTGTCCTCTGCACGTACAATATTACAGAGAGAAACCCAACAGTTCTGACCTTTAGCAAGAACTTGGTGACAGTGGAGAGGAAAAACTTCCTTTTTACAGGAGAAATCTTCAGTGACTCAGGGTGGCTGGCTGTCTGCCTTGACCAGATGAGAGGAGAGAAATAGGGGAGTAGGGAGACAGAGGCTAGGTACAGCTGTATATACTGGTTTATTCAAGCACTTTCCAGACCAGTAGTCAATAATAATAATGATAATTATACTTACAGGTGTGATAATGTCATTATTAATATCAGCAGCAATGACAGCAGCCTAAATAATAATAATAATAATAATAATAATAATAATAATAATAATAATAATAATAAAAGTGAGTGCTGAGTAGTAGTGGCAGATCCAGGTCCTGAAGCTCTGGAGTCAGATATACCTGCATTAGGAGACAATAATCTCCATCATTACCTCTATTAAAAATCCAGTGAGGTCAGTGGGGGTAGATGGTAACTGTATAACCATATTAGAATGGCTTTATCTCAGAACAATCCCTTGGTACAGAGGAAGTGACATGAGTGTACTGGCTAGAATTGTAAGGAATTAGGGCACAAATTTAAATCTTTGAGAATTTATCCAAACCATACACAGTTACAATGTAAAATAAATCTGGATGAACTATTTTTTCACAGTTTTTCTCCTTGTGTGAAAGGGCCAATTCAGAGTACCCAGTGGTACTTAGTGCTTGTGCCTCCCTCTGTTCATTTGCAGGGAATGTACAACCATTGTTGATTTTGAGAGATAATACTCTTTGTGGCAACAAGAGGGTAGTAAATTACAAGATGCATGCGAAAAAGCAAAAGTCCTTTTGTGGAAAAGAACGCTACTCTAAGATTTAAGGAAAGAAATCGATTTGACTCTGATATCAATTGTTGTCTATTTTTAGCTTTAACTGGTCAAGACCTGCATGCCTTGCTTGTCCTGATGGAATACCCAGGGCTGGCTCTAGCCATTTTGTTGCCCTGAGCAAAATTGGGATTTGGTGCACCCCTACCCCACCAGCACCACATTACCCCACCAGTAGTTCCTTTACAACCTACTCATTCTAAATTGGTATAATGGCTACAGTGTTAACTATTACCACTGATACTGGTCAGCAAAATTTCAGCACAATACCTTACAGTCTAGCTAGGCAAAGTTAGTCAAATAGCTAGCTACTTGCTTTCATGGGTGGAAAGTAACTAAGTACATTTACTCAAGGGCTGTACTCAGGTACAATTTTGAGGTATTTGTACTTAGTAGTTGAGTACCTTTTAATTTACTTTACACTTCCACTCCACTACATCTCAGATGGAAATATAGTACTTTCTACTCCATGTTTTTATTGACAGTTTTATTTACTTGTTGCTTTTAAGATGAAGATTTTGCACAATTGAGAAATAACAAGCTTTTCAAATACAGTACACTGTTGAAGATTAAAACAGTTGTTTCCAGGCTTTTTGGCTTCTGACATTTGACTTCTGACATCTTACAAACAGCAGTATGTAGGTGGGGTAACATATCAGATGTCAATGAATTGTTAACACCTCAATAGTGATCTAGTATTTCTTACAGTGTTTTATTTCAATTTTTAAAAATTCTCACAAATTAAGAAAAAAATTAAAATACATTTGTGTATCAGAGCTTTTATTTTTTTATTCGTTCCTCTCCCATTAATCATCTAACAACCCCTCAGATTTATCTTGTGTCCCTGTATATAAAACAGTATAAAAAGTAGTTCAAACTAGCTCCACCTCCAGCAGCTACAACAGCAGTATACTGTTTAGACACAGATGCTTCAGTATCAATCATCTGATAATCAAATATATTTAAAAAAATGTATCAGTCAGAGGCACCAAACCATTTAGGTTTTTAAATTTTCCTGCTATTACATATTTACTTTTATTCTTAGGATTATTTCTTAGCTGGCTAGCTAATAAAAATGAAACCTCAACACACGAAACAGCATTTTAAAGTTAACATATGGCAACATATCTCATTATGTGGATATCTTTTCCTTCTCCTCTTTCCTCCATTTTCATTCTTGCGCAACAGGCTTTGACCTTTTTTTATTAAATAATTTTAGGAAATATTAATTTGAACATCCCTCTGCTGATCCCATCTAACATTTTCTATTAGTCAGTTTATGTTAAATCCCAGAATTGGGCTGTGTGATGCACAATTGCACAATTGCACATCAAAAAGTTCCCGTCATTCCAATCTTTCATTGCACAGTGAGCATGGTACAATTGCATTGCAAGGCAAATGCAAAATTGTGTAGAGCCCAATTGTTTATTTATCACGTCATCCATTTGTGAATGAAAGGCAGAGATGGTTATTTCTGTAAGTAAAAGGATGTTTCTATTGATAATGTTTTTACTTTAACCAGGATTAATAAGATTATGCTAGTGACATATTGCACTCTTTTGGTGGCCTGTTGACATTTTTCCCCCTAGGCAACTGCCTCTGTCGCCTATGCCACAAGTCGGTCATGGGAATGGCACAGATAGAGACAGATGACTCAACTGACTCTGACTGATTCTCAACATACTCTGAATTTCTACCATACTCTGAATTTCTACCTGAATTCTCAGAATTTTAATTAACCTTAGTTATTAGTACAGAAAAAATAATTATTGTAGGTGATTTCAATATTCATATTGACGTTAATAGTGATGCCTCAGCATTGCATGTATCTCACTTTTAGAGTCAGTTGGCTTTGCCAAAAGGGTAAATAAAGCCACTCATTGTTTTAAACCTTGTTTGACCTTGTTCTGACCCATGGCATAGAAATTTAGCACTTAATTGTCTTTCCACAGAATCCTCTTCTCTCAGACCATTGTTTAATAACTTTTGAACTTTTGTTATTGGATTAGACAGCATTAGGCAAAAATGTCTTTACTAGATGTCTATCTGATAGTGCTGTAGCTAAATTTAAGGAATCGATTCCATCAGTGCTACATTCACTGTCACATCACAATATAACGGAGAACTCATATGCTAACTTTAGCCCCTCCCAAATTGATCAACTTGTTGATAGCACTTCAGGCTCAATGAGAACAACACTCGACTCTATCGCTCCTCTAAAAATGAAGATAATAAAAACAAAGGAGGTTAGCTCTATGGTTTAAGTCCTAAACCCGTATATTAAAGCAAACACCACGAAAACTTGAAAGGATGTGGTTCTTAACTAAACTGGAACAATCCCACTTAGCCTGGCATGACAGTCAAAAAATTTACAAGAAGGGCCTCAGCAATGACAGAGCAGCCTATTACTCATCTTTAATAGAGGAAAATAAAAACAACCCCAGGTTTCTTTTCAACATTGTAGCCAGGCTGACCAAGAGTCATAGCTCGATTGTACCATATATTCCTATAGCTCTCAGTAGCAAAGATGTCATGAGCTTCTTTAATGATAAAATTCCAACTATTAGAGACAAAATTCACCTCCTCCTGCCCTCAACTGGCACTAAGTTTTCCTCAATCACAGAAACATTAGAAACCGCCATAAAACCCGATATATACTTAGAGAGTTTCTCTCCCATCAACCTTCACCAACTAACTTCAATGATCTCTTCATCTAAACCATCTATTTGTCTCTTAGACTCCATCCCAACCAGGCTGCTTAAGGAAGTTCTACTCTTAGTTAGCACTTCTCCATTAGACATAATCAATCTGTACTTATTATCAGGCTATGTATCGCAGTCCTTTACAATAGCTATAATCAAACCTTGTCTTAAAAAGCCTTCCCTCAATCCAGATGTTTTATCCAACTATAGACCCATATCCAGCCTTCCCTTTCTCTCTAAGACCCTTGAGAAAGCTGTCACCAACCAGTTGTTTTACTTTTTAGATAATAATAGTATATTTGTGGATTTTCAGTCAGGATTTAGAGTGAATCATAGCACTGAGACAACACTGGTGAAGGTTACGAATGATCTACTAACTGCATCGAATAAAGGACTTGTCTCTGTACTTGTTCTGTTAGATCTTAGTGCCAAATTTGACTCTATTGACCATCAAATCCTATTACAGAGACTGGAGCATTTTATTGTCATCAAAGGACTTGCTCTTAGCTGGTTTAAGTCCTACTTATCAGATCGATTTCAGTTTGTGCACATTAACGATGAATCCTCCATCTACAAAACATTAAACAGTCTCCAGCTGATTCAGAATGCTGCCTCAAGAGTATTGACAAGAACCAGAAAGAGAGATCATATATCTCCTGTGCTAGCTTCCCTGCTGTGGAACCATCTTCCAGTTTGGGTCCAGGAAGCAGACACCCTCTCCATGTTTAAGAGTTGGCTAAAATCCTTTCTTTTTGATAAAGCTTATGGTTAGAACTGGCTCAGCATTAGCTCGGGCCATCAGCTCACTATGCTGCTATAGGCCTCGACTGCCAGGGGACTTCCCATGATGCACCAAGCTTCCCTTTCCTCCGCCTCCTCCTCTCTCCCCGTGCGCATTAACACCTCAAAAATGCTCATTACTAACTGTCCTCCCTCTCTCTTCCACAGTTTTGTCCTTTCTCATCTCTCTCCTCCCCCCTGCCCCCCTTTTCTCTCGCTTTCTCTCTCTCTCTCTCTCTCCTATCACTCTCATCCAGCCAGTCAAGGCAGACGGTTGCCCTCCATGAGCCAGGATCTGTTCAACGTTTCTACCTGTTAAAAAGGAGTTTTTTGTTCCCACTGTCACCAAGTGCTGCTCATGGGGGAATGTTGGGTCTCTGTAAAAAATAACTATAAAGTGTCAGGTCTAGACCAGCTCTATATGAAAAGTGCCCTTGGATAATGTCTGTTATGATATGTTGCTATATAAATAAAATTGAATTGAATTGAATTCATCAGCACAATTCAAACACAAGGTAATTAGATCAAAAATAATAATTCATTTCAGGGTTAGGTACACATGTAGTCCAAAAATAGGGTGAGCTTTCAAAAATGCTAGTCAAAGCCTAGTCAAAAAACAACAGAAAGACTGAAAGACATACACATTAAGCTCCTCAAGGAAACAACAGCTGGAATGCTAGACACACACAATAGCACTAATATGACCTAGCATAAAAAGGAGGGAATACAGAGACAATATATTCTAGTAGAGGGGAGACAATTAGAGGCAGGTGAAACGCATTAAGGTGGATTAGGTAATCACAAAAACGGGTAACAAATGGGGGCTGAAATGAAGTTTCTGAAATGAGACAAGAGATGAGTATTTCAAAATAAAACAGTAACCAATGACTGCAACAAAAGCAGTAGGATTGAAAAAAGCCTAGAATTGTATTCCTGAAATGGCGACATCCATTTTTGATTTAATGAATACAGAATGACAGCCATCAAAACTGTCAATCTAAAAAATTTGATATCACTATGACATTTAGCTCTATAAGTAAAAAGTTAAGAAGTAACTCGAATAACAGTTAATAATAGGGCCTGTAAAGCATATACCTCTGTGAGTCGTGGCCTCTTGCACTGTGTATGTATAGCTGATGTGTTAATAGCAGGATGTGTGTAGGTGATAGCAGTGTAGCAGTGTTTAGTCCCATCCCACATATTAGCAGCTGTTTTCTATCCATCCATCACACAAAGCCAGTTTGCCTGAAACACACAACCAAATAGACACATTTATCAAAGCCTCTGAAGATGGCAACACACACACAAATGCACATGCTCACACACTAAGATGCACATACATCACCTCAGCCAGACCTACAGTAAATGCTTCTTTGGGATGGTTGTAAGTGCAACACATATACCCCCCCCACCAATAGTGTTATGGTTGACAGAGTTGTATGTGATGAATGTATGTCTCTTCCAGACTTCTCAAAGTTAATTTTCTAAAGACTGCTGCCCATTGGAGAGAAGAGGAGATGATAGGAGACTGGTCAGACTGTGTGTGTGTGTGTGTGTGTGTGTGTGTGTGTGTGTGTGTGTGTGTTAGTGGGTGTGTGTGTGGGGGGGGGGCAGTATTATTCAGCTTGTTTTCTATCTGAAGACTTTAGCCAGCCCTGAAGGCTCTTTAGACACGAGCTTTAGTCTCATTCACACCATTATGCATCACCAAAAAAAGAAAGGGGATGTTTACTGGAGTTAGAATGCAGCTGTGAAATAATGTTCAAAAGGGCTTTTTGTGATAACAGTCCTAAGATACACAGGAAGTAGGGTAATTTACACTGTGCTGTGCAAATAATAGAAGAAAAAATAGTCACATTTAGTTTGTGGTCTCCTGAATGTTCAGAGCAAAATTAGAAGGACATTGAAAAGGGGAACAATATACAACAAGACTGCAAAACTGAAGTATAGGCCATCATGGGTCCTCTTATATTATGCAATAATTGAATATTGTTGTTGTAAAATGCTTTTTTACTCTGGTCTTTTACATCAACCAAAAACACAGTGGAGCACTACAGAGGATACACTGGAGGAAGATTTAGAGTTTTAATGAGTGAAGGAGTGAGTTTCATGAGTTATTATATTGTAAGCTGTTAAACAGGAAGAGAGAGAAGAGAAGGGAATGAAACTGAAAAAGAAAGAAATGATGAAAGGCAGAAAATAAGGAGGGAAGAGAGAACTCAGGGAGGGATGTTTAGCAAGAGAAGAAATGATAGAAATCTGCTTCACTTTTTCTCTTAGGAAGGCTAGTCTACTAAATGTTGGCCACCTGTCATCATTTTCCATGTCCCTCTCTCTTTCTCTCTCTCTCGCAAACCATGGCTTTTTGCCTGCCAGCTTGCTGTGTGTGTGACAAAGTGCTGCCATTATCCCCCTCTGACAAAAACCTCTCTGAGGGCAATTTCTAGAAATTATTTCAACAATGGAGCATGCCAAATGTCAGCATTCACTAATTATGTTTATGCTAATTGTTAATTAGTGTCTTAATGGGATGATCTTAATTAACAAAAGGTTTGTGGTTACTGCTGGCAATGGGGCTGCCATAAAGGAGATATAATTGCTGCACATTGCTTAATGAACATGGATTTATTAGGCATTTTAACTACAGTGCTTGCTATTTAATTCTATGATGGATATGTAACGGGTCTAACTGTGTGTCGTGTTGTAAAGGAAGAAAAGGCCCACTTCCTTGGAATGTCTCTGAGCAATTTATTTGCCCACCTGCAACAACAGCAACTGCAGTTGTGAAGAAATAGGACATTCACAGTGTTTCTCTTGTGCACATGCTCTCAGCATGTGTAACATTGTGAGTAAAGTCACTAATACTCCATGCTAGCAGTCTCAAACAGTCTCAACAGTGCATTTGAGCATGACAAACTACACTGCCACCCCACATCGCACACAAACTTTGACACACCTCTCCCCCCATTTAGCAGATTTATTTACAAAATGAAACACAATTTCTTCTTTAAAACATACCAAGGTTACTACAGTACCATTGCATTGTTTTTGATAACTGAACTTCCCATTTACAACCAAAAAAGGCAGAAGTGCAGGGAGCAGTGTGAAATGCATACCTTCCCAAAAAAAAGTTCCCAAGAAGGAGGAAGTAAAGTCACTGGATGTTATGTCAAGTCCAATTCAGAAAATAAAATGCTTGCAATACTTGCAGTGTGACGTTTTTATGCCATGTGAAACGCAAATATCATATATTTCACTATTTTAAATTAACATAGAGACAACATATCCACACAATAAAAGTCTGTGTTTTGATCTTTACAGATCTCTTCCAAAATGTACACGTAACATTTCCCTGGTGACAGCAACACTTAGAAAAGCTGCAGGGTTTACACACCTTCCAACTCTGAACAAATCCCAGCTGATTCCTGAATATAGGCATACTAGTGCAGTGGCCAGCTAGTACACAACCAGAATGTGTATTCTTCCTCATGTCAATAGCAACTTTCCTGACAAGTTCTGAACCAGTCTGCCACACATATAGTTCAAACTCTGATATTAGAACATCTATCTGAGCCTTGCTAAGAAGAGCAAACAAGCTGACTCCCCAAACTATTATAGATAACTGAGCATCAATGGAATTATTAACTCTAATGTAGAGAGATAATTAGGTTGTAAATGTAAAATCTAATCCTAATCTGCAGGATCCAGATCTACCCTTACTTCTCAGCACTCACTATTCTTCATGTTCTTCTTCTTCTTACTATTATTTTTATTATTATTAATAATAATAATAATAAATTCTTTTCTGGTCTCCTTCTCTTGCCCCTGCCCCTTTCTCCTCTCTTTCCATTTCTCTCCTCTCAACTGGTCAAGGCAGACAGCCACCCACCCTGAGTCTGGTTCTGTTGGAGATTTCTTCCTGTAAAAGCAAATTTTTGTCCTCCATTGGTTTCTCTCTATTATATTCTTAAACAGAATTAAATTGAGATAAAACTTCGCTGCATTGTTTTGTTTAAAACATTACAATTTTACATTATAATTAACCTTTAGGTAACATTTGAAAATGTTCCAATTTGGTGACTCCTAGTGGTAGAATCAAAAAAGACAGTACAGGACCGTAAACATTCTCAGTCCAGTCATGCCTGTGGTGATGGTGGTTGTGTGTGTGTGTGCGTGTGCGTGTGTGTGTGTGTGCGCGTGTGTGTGTGTGTGTGTGTGTGTGTGTGAGTGTGTGTGTGTGTGTGTGTGTTTGTGTATGGTGTGTGGTGTGTGTGGTGTGTGTACAGGTGGGTGGGGGGGTGGGGGGGCATAAACAGTAGAGTGGATACATTGTGTTGTGGAGATAAAAGATTCCAGTGGACAGATCAATAGGCCACATCAGCCTACTGTTATATTACTGATAACACTATTTGCTTTATTTCCTTTTTTTAGCTGCTGCACTCATGACACATTTCTCTGCCTGGAGCTCTGATGTTATACTTGACAGCTCTGTTGTTGTATATTATAATAAATTTCCTCCAAATTTTGGTCCATATATGTACAACTTTAGAGCTTAAACTGCAGTTTCATTGCACTGGCATCTTATTACAACATAGTAAGTACTATTTGTTTTTTTCTTTGGTTTTCTTTATAATATCACCATCATTCTGGTTCTTTGGTTTCCTTTTCTTTTGTCTTTTTGATGCCTGTAGCAGTATTTGACCCCCAGTGTCCATATGCATAAACACATCAAAGCCCACGTCACATCAGCAAAGTTTATTCACATGCCACAGGCGATGCCAATACAGCTGGAATTTTGCTTCTCTGAATACTTCAGTAATCACACCTATGCAATGAGCAGGCAAGTTGCTTCATCTCCTGTCAGGAGGCTGATTTTTAATGTGGATGAAGACAGATAGATAGATAGATAGATAGATAGATAGATAGATAGATAGATAGATAGATAGATAGATAGATAGATAGATAGATAGATAGATAGATAGATAGATAGATAGATAGATAGATACAGATTTATATAGATATAGATATGTTGATAGATATACAGATATAGATACTATATACAGGTATATGATAAACAAACATACAAATATAAAAGATAACGCATGGGAAGGTAACTAAGCAATCCTCATTCACATTTGCCTATTTACAGCACAGACAAGCATAATTCCAGTAAAACATATTAGCTAGCTGGGTACATGCTAGCAGTTGACAGTCAAAATAGCAGTCTAAGCTAGGTGGCTTCATTTAATAAGATAGCAATCTTATAAGTGATCAGTTTAGTGTAGTTTTACAGAGATGCAGATTGCAGGATTGGACAGGAGGAAAGTAAGCATGTGTGTGTGTGTGTGTGTGTGTGTGTGTACACCTGCAGGCACACATGAATGCACTGGAATAGGATTCTCCCTGTTTTTGATTTGGTTTCAATGTGTTTAATGCTTTCATTCCCCACAAATGGCAGCCAACAACACAACTGATTTCTGCCTAAATGAAAAGACAAACAGGTTGCCTCTTCTCAACTTTTAAACAGTGTAGAAAAACTGCTGAAACATAATTTGTCAATAATTTCTTACATTTTCTAATAAAACCCTATTTATAGATTTATTTATTCTTGAATGGCTTTCATGATCCATATACTTTGATTAGAATACATACAGTATATACACTTAAGAACATTTGCACCAATTTGGATGGAGTTTAATGTTAGCCACTGCTAAAGAACAGCACCATGGACAGCACCCATTCCAGTTTGGCAGTCCTGAAAACTTCCTGTAAGTTCACTGCTACAAATATAGGCAGAAATGTGATGATACAATTATTGGCACCCCTGAATTTAATCTGCTGGTAATTTCTGCTACTCTTCCACTGTTGTACATTCAATCTATTGTAAGTTTGGAAATCCTTTTTTGCAGTGGCAGATTTCTGCTTTCTCCAAAGGTTTTCACTGGGATTTAGGTCAGTAGTCCAGTTTATAACGGTCATTTTTTTCCTTCTAAACCATTCTTTTGTGCTGCTTGATCTGTGCCTTGGGTTGTTTTGCTACTGACCAAAGACCTCCACCTCAAACCTAGTTTTCTGACACTGAGTAATGCATTTTACTCTAAAATGACACCAACAAAAATGCAACAGAAGGAAAAGAACACCTCACCTACAATAAAACATGGTGGGTCCTATCATGCTGTTGGGCTACTTTGTAGCAGCAGCATTGTATTATTGTAGGTGGGTTGTTCTTTTCCTTCTGTTGCATTTTTTTTTATATTTGCTCAGTAACTTTGTACATATTATTAAATATTTTGATCATATAAACTGATTTTCTGTAGCTGTTGGGAATTAATAGAGTAATTCACCCCAGAATGTATTATACCCCATATTTTTTTTCATCTAATCTATGGTTAGAGCAAAGAGATTAGAGCAGCATTTATTGCTATGTTTAAGTACAGTAATACAATGCTGTTCATTCAATGTCCCATCTTCCTAAAATTAGTTACTTCTTCATCTAGTCTAACATTTTTAACTTCACCAAAGTGACCAAAATGTTATCTCTAATTTGAATAAAATGAATTTGAAAGTAGAGGTCAAATATTTAAATTCCTTATTTGAGTCAGCTTAATAGTAGTTTGTACCAATTCTCACCCCACTATGAGTGTATAGAGTCATGTGGCACAAGTAGGAGAGCGGGTCCATTAGTCCAAGGATGATTTGAACACCACATTCTCTCAGATAATGAACCCAAAGTTGCTTTCAATCAGCAGACCAGTGATGGCACAGAATGTTGAAATTCCAACACTGTAATACTTAACAATTAAAAGAAGAAAGTAGTGTATTTCAGAAAAAAAAAACACTCAAATCAACTACATTGGGCCACATTACATTGACTTACCTAAAATTTTTCAATATCCAGTGCATCAGTTTTTTAAAGTTAAGTCAAAGTTTACTTACATCTACTGTACATGAAAGTACAAGTTTATTTTAGCTATTGTTATTAAACATTTCTGACTGAATGATGTTCATACATTTTCTCAGAAAGTGAAAAGTGGAGTCTTTTGAATTTTGTTGCTTTTCCTAGGAACATTCTCATCAATGTGGGTTTAAAAGTTGAGCTTGATGGTTGAAAGGTCCCTAACAAGTGTAACATGACATTATAATTGTCAGAGAATATGCTTAATTATCCAGGCTGCAGCTCTTCAGATTGAAACATCGTCTCCTAATTATGAAGAGTGGAAGTTTTTCTTCTACTGTGATTGGATGTGACAGAAACCAGATAGCTGATGACAATGGGGACATGAAGTAGGCATACAAGAAAAGAAAGTTAGTGATTTTTTTTCTGTGAAGACTACATTTGGTCATATATTTCATAGTACTAATTACCGCATTACTCTAAGAACACCTAGGCAATCTGATGCACTCTCCTGAAAGACATCTTATCAGGCCAAAGATAACAAACATTATGGACTGATATGGTAACCCTAGTTCTCTGAGTGAAAGCTGGACCCTCATTGAAATTTTGATGTACCTGCACAACCAATCAGGCTGATCTGTAGTCCTTCCAGCTAGCTATGACCAAAATCATCATCTGCAAAGTCAATGACGCTATAGAGGGTTAGCCAACCTTGTTACCATAAACATGTATGCTGGAGATTGGATTTTGCTCTCACTGCCAACATTTTTGAGATTCTTACTCTCTAAATCTACGTTATCTGCACATGCCTAGGCTTAGAAACTAAAACACTTAGTTAAGCCTAGGGGAAAATCATGGCCAACATTACTGAAAATGAGGATGTTATTTGCAGGTCTGTGATAGGATGCAATCTCCTGTCTCAAGTATGAAAATCAAACTTACTACATACCCATCCACCACCTGACTTCTGTCTTCCACAACTTTTCTTGTGTGTGTCAATACATAAAGGACACACTTTCTGAATTAACTATGAATGCTGACGTTAGATGTAAACTACATTAAAATTTGTACAATATGATGATAAAGGTGAGAGGGCTCTATGTGTGCTAATAGAACTAGGTCTAAAGTGAGTTAAATTCATTCTATTGTATCCCACACAGGGACAGAAAAACTAGAGATAGAGTAGAGGTAAATGGCTTTTTATAGCCTAAGGCGGTTACAAACATATACCAGTCCCATAACAAAGTGGATCTGGTGCTGACCTGAGAGAAAGGACCACACCCACACCCCGAGACCTTCTTGCCCCCAGTGGCCAATACAGACATAATTTCATACAGAACTCTGGGACAAAACTTGAAATCTACTTGTCATCAACAGTAACCACAGGTATTGCTGAATCAAGGGAATATAACTTTAAAGGCTTAAAAGGTTATTATCAAAGATGCACAAACAATGAAGTTACACAACAATTTAAGAACCACAGAATGTACTAATCTATTTGCAACAGTAATGATGAACCTTCAAAAATATGTAATCCTGAAAAGGTGTCAGAATGTGTGTGTGTGGGTGTGTAAAGTTTGTGTGCCTACCTTCTCCTATGTTCCTGTCTGTAACATGTGGCTATAGGACAACAGTTTCATTAGTTGAAGGAATGCGAGTGGAATCGAGTGGAAAGAAGATTTCCCTCACTATGTCCTTATAAATGTTGTCAAATGTCCAGCTATGACCCAATAACTGGCTACTGTGTGTGTGTGTGTGTGTGTGTGTGTGTGTGTGTGTGTGTGTGTGTGTGTGTGTGTGTGTGTGTGTGTGTGTGTGTGTGTGTGCACTTGTGTGTTCATGTGTGTATGTGTCTCCTCTTGGCAGTAAAGTGTGTTTTATTGGAGTTAACACTAAGGTCAAATAAAACAGATTTATTTCTACGGATTACTAGCACTCTGCTAGCCAGTCCATAAAACAGAAACCAATCACTGACACACACACACTCACACACCAAAGGACTGTGCAGCAAAGATATCATTGCTACTATGTGAAGGAGCCACTCTGAGAATAACGTGTTCTGTTTAGCCATTTTAAGCCATGAAGACCCACAAAAACCTTAAAGTGATTTCAAGCTTTTAAAGCTGGACAACTGCTGTCATCACCTCATAACCTTGTGATCATGGATAGGTCTTTTGCACTGGTAAACAATGTTAACAGTTTTGCCAAAATCCATACTACTCCAGCCAATACTTTTCATGTCATTTTCTGTTGTATTTCATTGCAATACCACTGTGAGTAGAGTGTGATTGTGTTGGTGTAGATGGAAGCAGCTAATAAACATGTTTTTACCACCTGTCCAAACTTATTACTGAACACCACTGATTCCTAGTGTCTGAAGGAGAAGAGCACAAATTACGTATATTCAAATGCAATAAAATGTGACATCCGTTTTGGTGGAACATTTTTCAGTTGTTTCCTTTTTTTTCCTCTTCCCGCAGGTGGATCCTTGGCAGATTCCCATGAAGATGCTGACTGTTGTCTTATTTGAATGAAAACCAGTTAATTTTGGAAGGCTTTTCCAATCCGGGACATCAACTGTGTCTCCAGTTGACTGTTTTGCCATATTGGTCAACCAGAGTCCACTTTAAAACTGATTATGAGATTATACATGGATTTTGATCTTCACTGTATCCACGATCTGCTTGTCAGTCAAAGCTCCTCAGGCGAATTTTGGATCTGATTCTATGACTCATTCAAAGCAGTGAAAGCAGCTTTATCTGTGTTTGGGTTTCTTTGGCAAGGGGTTGTCATTGTTTTTTAGATCAAGCAAAAGCATTAACACTGAAGTCAGACATTTTCTAATTCTACATATAAAGACTTTAAGGTTGATCCATGTATTTTGCAGCTTGAACCATGGAATAGAGTGAGATTAGATTTGGAAATGTATGATCAGAGTGTCTCCTCTGTATTCATTTGCAGCATCACTCAGGCTCAGGCTCAGGCCCTATTTCACCCTAGTAGCAAGATGCAATCTGTATATTGATGCATCATCTAGATGATGACATCTGATCACAGGGCCTTTTTATTTATATCAAGTATTAATAAGCTTTCTTGTTACCACACTGTGGTCTCAATATTTACAAATTAGATAGGTGGAGAGTAGACTTAACAAAATCACATAAGGTGTGCCCAAGATCACAGGAGCCAATGATTTTAAGGGACTGAGATTCAAGATGACAGTCTCATGCATCTGAAGGCTTCATGAGGCTACTTTTCAGAAGTCTTGATAGCTAAGCGAATGTAACTTGTGCCAGGTTCATGCTTAATAGGTTGGATGAAATGAGAGATGGGAAAGATTCTCATGTTTATGAATCGCAAGTTTTCTTGCCAATTTAAGTCAAACATATGATTAAACAGTCATGTAAGAGTTAAAATACAATATAACAGTATGTCGACTAAATCTGGGTTTTGTTAAAATGAACAACGGACTGATTTTAGGCATTCATGTTTGCTTGGTTTTCAGGTATTATAAAGCATCAAGTCAGGTAAATTGGCACTTTCAGAGAAGGCTAACTTTCCCAGTTGTAATTATGACATAGATGTTGACATGAACCATATTAACAAGTCAGAAAGTTGTGATTACCATAAATCCAATGCAACCTGAACACAACATTGTATTGTTAATAGGATTTTTTTTTCCAGTTCTGAAGCTTGCAAGCAATAGTGCTTACATGGCTTACCCTAGCATCGCATATTGTAGTTATCCCTCCTGAAGTGATACTGCTGTATGGGCTCTACTTCTTCTTCCTTTGCAGATGAGAGGCCTTTCTGTAGCTTTCTAATGGACAGCGTCTGATAGCAAGAGTACACAAATATCACAACTGGTGGATTTTTCTGAAATGATTATTGACAAGATTATTGGAAGGTCATGGTTCCAATAACATGACCCCTATTTATTTGATGATTCTTCTTTTGTAGCACTCTTACAACAAAATTTCCACATGCAACCATGTTGACACATTACACTGTCCAAACTCATTGGCTTAGTTTTTGTTTATTCATACCAATTAGAGCATCCTTCATGCTACAATTACAGGAAATACAATGACATATTGTTTGACAGAGACAAGTAAATGATTACTGGTGTTACTTTCAGCTAAGGACTGAGTCTGGAGCTAAACTTACTGCTTTAGAACACACACTGATTACCAATAGAAACTGATCTGGTGCCACTGCTTCACCCTAACCTCAGGGTTACCACAGGGATCACAGAAATGACCACCACCTCTCTGTCATCCTGAAACAATGCATCCATCCATTTATGTGACTACCCCTAAGCTGAAAATAGTCCTCAAGAAATGTATTATTCCCAATGCTGAGTCACATTTGTTAAAACTACAGTGACCACCTGTTTTGGAAATTAACTGTGCATCTTAAAAAATGAAGCTATACATATGTGTCAGTTGTTTTTAAAGATTTATGTCTTCAGTGTGTGTGTTCACAGTAATGAAGCACTCACCACCCTGTGCACCAGCATGGCTTATTGTTGTGTCTTTTATAGTTTTTGGACAACAATGTAGGTCTATGGCACAGGGGAACAGATACATCAGTCTTTTATATACACACAGTACTTGTTAGTAGGGGACATTCAGTGTTGATTTTCTCTGCCCAAGGGATTTGTTGAATATTAGAAAATATAGAATATCAACAGCTGTATCATTTAAGTACTAATAAAATCACTAATGTAAAACTGTAAATTAATTTAATAAAATATAGATGATAAAAGTAAGAAAATCTGGTCAGAGAAAGACAGAGACACACAGAGAGAGACAGGCAGAGAGGCATAGGGGAAGACAGAGACAAGCAGACAGTGGAGTTTAATGATTCCAGATGAGCTGAGTGGTCTGCCTGACAACTGAAATGAACAGGAATCAATAGTGAGAGCGTCTGTCTGCGGCAGATAAGACACACACACACAATGTTGACTATTAAAGGGGACAGCTTGAGATATTACACTATTAGTTATGCTATTTTTAATCAGCTATCATATTTAATTAATTCTTCAGGTCAGATGCTATCTGAGTGTCTAACTGTGGATATGTATTGTGGTTGGTCGGTGTGCATTGGTGTGTGTGTGTGCATGTGTGTGAGTGGGTGGGTCAAGTGTGTATGAGTGGAGGATGGGGGACTATTACTCCTGTGATGGTTAAAGGGGGAGGGCTAATCTAACATACAGAACCTTGAAAAGAGACAAAATAGAAAACCAGTGGGGATGGAGGAAGCAGAGAGATGTACTAAAAAAAGGAAGAAGGCAGGAATGAGGCAGTGTAAAAAAAATTGAACTGCACGTTTAATAGGAATAAATAGGGTTTTTGAAAGCCAGTGTTTTTGGACTGATGTCAGGTATTTATTGAAAGTAGATAATTTGACATTTTGCCGGTATTCAGTATTTTTACATTTACAAAATCTACTGTATATCTAAGAAGTCAGTGTTTCTGAATTCTGCTTCTAGTCAAACCAGTCAAACTCTGACAGTCATTGGAGACAACATTTAGATTGTGAGATGCTAAAACTCTGAAAGCTGAAACTGTTAACTCAAATGCTAGCACACCACAAAGCATTTCATTAGTAAAATACATATGACTGCTGTGAGCACTGATACTGATTAGCATCATTCTTCTGCCACAATAGTGTTTGAAAATAAGTGAAATTATAATCATATGAAAACACATTGCCCTTAGGTTTGGTTGTATTGGATGTACTGGCTCTAAAATGATTGATGTTTGAGTTTGTTTCAGGGTTAATGCATTAAATAACTCACAATAATTAATGTGTCATTATAATAGGCTGATAAGCATGTAAGAGAGCATTTTGGAATCTGAGTAGAGTTTGTCCTGTATACAACAGCTGAAATACGAATGCACAAAAAACCAAGAATAAAAAAATTGGCTTGAATTGATATCCAGTATATATCATTAGATATGTAAATATTTGCATATTTCTCCAAAATAATGTATGCAGAGCTATCCATGTATAAAAATATGACCATTAAACATAGCATATGTTTTTAGAGTTTTAGGTGATCCATGGAATACAAAAGACAGGATGGGTTATGCCAGAAAACAAACAAAAACATAATATTAATAAAAATAATAACAGGAAGACATATTCATGCAAACTTGTGTGGACTTAGTCTCAGAATCCACAATAAAAATAAAGTCAAGCGCATAATATCAGAGGTTGAATATGAGATAAACACTGAGCGGAGACAGAGACAGTTGAGGCAGCGGAGGAATGAGGAGATGAAGGCTGGAGGTCTGATGAAATCCTCTGTATCTTAACCTCACTCTGACCAGTCACCAGCGTGAGATCAGGCAGCTCAAGCTGCTTATTATAGTAATTATGATTCATTGCTAGGTGAGATTAATCCAATAAGGAGGAGGTTGAGCAGAGCTCGTTAACCTTCATTAGAATAATTACAGACAGACACAAGACACATACTGGCTCACTCTCACACATACATGACGACTGGTGAGAAGGAAAGGCTTGGGAATGTTCACACTGTGGGAACAGGGACTGCATGTGTGTGTGTGTGTGTGTGTGTGTGTGTGTGTGTGTGTGTGTGTGTGTGTCCGTGTAATATGGCACTACTACCAATGTGTGCTAAATGAAGAAATTTTGCAGATCCTCACTTTAAGTTAGTGACTAATTATAATACACCCCTCACCCACATGCATAAACACTATTTTTTACAGCATTTTACCAATACCAAAGACTTGTATATAATATGATATACAGTTAGGGTTATAAACATTTGGACAACAACACAATTTTAACAATTTTGCCTCTGTAAACAACTAAAATGGATTTCAAACAAATGAATCAAGATGTGATTGAGGTGTAGACTTTCAGCTTTAATTCAAGGGGTATCACAAAAATATCACATTAACTGTTTAGGAATTACAGCCATTTTTATACATAGTCCCTCATTTTCAGAGGTTCAGAAGTAGTTGGACAAACCAACATAATTATAAATATAAAATTTATTGTTAATAATTGGAAGAAAAACCTGAGCAGTCAATGACTGCTTGAAGTCTTGAAACCATGGACATCACTAAATGCTGAGTTTCCTCCGTTGAGATGTTTTGCAAGGACTTTAGTGCAGCTGCTCTCAGTTGCATCAACAGCTCTTTGGACTGCATATTGAGACTTCCCCTGGGCAGCTACCTATGCAAATTAAAATGGTAGATGTACTACACTTACGTAGCACTTTTCTAGTTTTATCAACCATTCAAAGTGCTTTACACTACTGCCACATCCACTCCTCCACACACATTCATACAGCGCTTTTCTATACATTCACATCCACACTCACAAACTGATGATGGGGCAATTTATGTTCAGTATCTTGTCTATGGACACTTGGACATGCCACCCTTTGGAGAAGCTGGGGATTGAACTGCTGACAGTTGGTGGACAACCCACTCTACCTCCTGAGCCCAATGGCTCAAGAGGTAGAACCCAGAATCAACCACAGACCTTTTATCAGCTTAATTTGAGATGAAATAATGAGAGAACAGGCCACATCTGGCGATGAAATTAATTATCAGTCAACTTTCCAATTACTTTTGAATGCCTAAATATGAGGGATAATGTATAAAAATGGTTATAATTCCTAAATAATGCATTTTCTTTTGTCAAACCCCTTAATTTAAAGCTGAAACTCTACACTTGATCTCAATCTTGATTTGTTCATTTTAAACCCATTGTGGTGGTGTACAGCGGAAAAAATACAAAAGTTCTGTCACAATTCAAAAGGTACCTAACTGTACCTTTATTGTACTTTTCAATACTTTTGCTATTTTTGCATTATACATTATTTTTCATTATTCATTTATATTATTATTGCCTTAATACTGACATTCTTCATGTTATATTTTCATTATTAGCCTATATCATCAAAATTTCTGAAGAAAACATTGCAGTTGCTACAAATTTCTTTATATTCTGTCATAACTTTCAGGATATCAGATGGACTAAGTGCTCTTTCTAACTGGCACAAAACACACACATTTGACCGTGTGTTCAAAGATGTGGTGTGTAATTGGGTCAGATAGATGTTTAAACTACGTCAGTTGTACATCTTTTTAGTCTTAGTAGTTACGTGTCTTGAACTTGATGAGGCAACCATGGGATTTATTCATTCTTGGTTAGAGGCTGTCTGACTGCTTGGAAATCATCTGCAGATAAAACATTAACAACAATAGTTAACACTCTTCCATATTCACCTTTATAACTTACTCTACCTTTTCTCTCCTGTTCAATCTTCCTGTCAGAGTGTGTGTGCTGGTAGGGCTTTATAGTTTTCTTACACTTCTTAAAATGCTAATATTTCCCAAGGTGAATAAGCTGCTGTGACATTTAATAAAGTTAATACACTGACTATTTTAAAATAAAGTCATAAAGCCCCCAGGCGGAAGCAGGAAGTAGATCAGAAGGCTCGTAATGGGTTCAGCTCTCTGATTGGCTAATCATGTCTCATTGTTTCAGTCATTATTTTGCTCAACTTTTAATTTCGTCCCCCTAAGGATCATTGAGCAAGGCAATTACATGGAGCTGACCTTGTGTATTAGGGCCGGGAGGAGGACAGGAAAGATGTCCTATTGCCTTTCTTTCGTTTTTTAATTTCTTCCACAACATAAAAAGTGTGGCGTCAGAGCCTCATCACTGTTCCCTCTCCTTTGTGGTTCAAAATGAGAGTCAACGGAATATTAAGTCCCTAGCATTAGAATAAACACGTCGTGTGTTAAATCAAAATCCAATTCTGTGGTCTATTATTTTCTGGCATAGTAATGACTGCCAAGGATTAGGAATCAATATTTCACTGCAGCGGGGACATTACCGGCTTTATTCAGGCCGTAATTGAGTTTTGAGGAGAGGCCCTGCCCTGGAATCTGCATCCAAGATAAGAGCTGCGTTCATGTCTATGCACAAGTCAAGCTTAACGCATCGGCTACACATCACTTCCATTGCAAAGCAGTTAACCCTGCAACGCACCAGCTGCTGTAACTTCGCTGCACGCGGGTTAACACTAATTTTGTGTCTCAGGGCTGCTGCCCGCCTACTTGTACACACCTACAGCCCGACATTTCACCTGCCAAATCATGTGCACAAACAAAACCTTATCATAGTGTCTGAGATCCGCCTCGGCGGACTATAAACTGAGAGGAGCCAGCGCGCGTTTTCCACTCTCTGTCTGGTTCTCCTCGTGCTCGGATAGCGAGCCGGCCCGGACCGCACCGTTCCGAGCGCGCAACCCCGAGATAATGGACTATTACTGGAAGTGGGATTAATTTGTAGCCAATTACAACCCGCGGAGCTGAATAGGAATGACTAAATAAGGAGGGGGGCGGACACACACACACGGACATATGTGCGTGTATACGGTAGAGGGTCCTCGAGAGGCCAGCTAAAAACCAAAAAAGGAGTTGAGAGCTGCACAAGCTAAAGGAGAGAGAGGAGGAGGGGGGTCTTCACTTAACTAATGGGCACACCGAGAGAGAGAGGGGGGAGAGAGAGAGAGAGAGAGCGCCAGAGGGAGAGGGAGCTAGTTTTAACCATTAGACAGATCAGCGTCCGTCCCGCCCTCAACTCCTATCAGGCTTCCAGAGCGCGCACCCAGCGCTGACCAGAGAGAGCGCATGAGGCTGGAGGTCGGGACGCGTCTGTACCACCAGGGGATAACAGTGCCACACAAGACAGACACATTAGATCACCTCACACGTCGTGTTGCCGCGGTGGATGCGTAGGATGAAGGGCAAAGAGCCGGAGGGAAGAAGACGGAGACAAGAAGTTTAAACTTTGACGGGACCACGTCCGGTAATCGAGTTAACCCCCCGCATCTGTCCAGACTCTTACCGATGGGAAACTTTACGTGGCCGAAGACATCACCTCAGACTGGACGTTGACCGGCCTGTGGTGTGAAATTATTATTTTGACATGAGCATCACACGATCCCTGTAAAACGGTTTAATCAGAATCTTTTTCATTTACACCGCTTCTGCATATATATCCGGATTCACAATTTATGGGAAAGGGAGAGTAAAGTGATGAACCGGGACAGAGCGGTACCGGGGCCCGGAGCTGACGGGGTCCAGACCGTAATAAACCGGGACAGAGCCATAGCAGGGCCCGTGGCAGACGCGGTCCAGCCCGCGATGAACCGGGACAGAGCGATACCAGCGCCAGACGGGGACGGGGTCCAGACGGTGGTGGGCCCGGACAGCGGAGACATACTGGACGGAAGTGCACCCGGGGAGAAGCGGCTCTTCTCTAACGCGGTGGCTACAGGCAGAGATGCTCAGGCCGTGGAGAACCACTCGGAACCCCCGCCGACGAACCCGGTGATAGCGCCGCCACAGCAGGTAGATGCATGGGATCAAACTTTGTGAATTTTCTCTGGGCAGAGTGTGTGACTGTAGCAGCAAATACGAACAAGACCGGGTGCAGAAACACAGTGTAAGCTACAGAAGAACAGATCAAGAGGGATCACTGGAACAGACGTAAAAAGTAAAACATAATGAAAAGTAGTAGAAAACAAGCAAGTGCTCTGATGCCAGAGTGAGTACACTACCCCGTGTAAATGTATAGACTCGGGACAAAATGAATGAGAATTAAAGGGGACATGTAAAGTGGAGTTTAGGAATTTTTTTTCGATGATGATGTTGATAGTTTTCGTCTTGTAAAACGTCCTGCGGCCCTGTGCTGGCATGTAGCGGCTGTTCGCTTCCATCAGACAGATAAGGCCTTAATTGAGAAATATCAGTAAAATTAACAGCCATTCTGCCTCGGAACTGTGATAGCAAGCAATAAAAATTAACTATATAGATCCAATTAAGCGCGTTTCCATGAAAGCAGAGTAAAATAGACTTCTGCCTTATTCAGTTGTGCTCGAATCGATAGAATGAAAACATGCGAATTATGTCATTTAAAATGAAAAGCAGATTGTGAATAATATAATAGTCCAACGTCCCGTAATTTCAATAATTTTCGGCTAAACGAACATTCCAATAGACCTTTGAAAATATATACATTTTTTAAAAAAAGTAGACCTGTTAGTTGGCGGGAAAGCCCGAAAATGTATTTCCTGGAAACAGATTCATTTGCGCAGTTTACAAGACGGGATCATTATGAGGTCCATATTTAATTTCTCCTAATCCCAGCCTTGATCACGGTATTTTGTGGTTATTCGTATAATCAAAAGTTAATAGGCCCAATGGTCCTACCCG
Organism: Istiophorus platypterus; assembly: GCA_016859345.1. Classification (NCBI taxonomy): domain Eukaryota; kingdom Metazoa; phylum Chordata; class Actinopteri; order Istiophoriformes; family Istiophoridae; genus Istiophorus; species Istiophorus platypterus. The sequence continues at coordinate 26,970,565 of CM029134.1, read as the reverse complement.
CATTCTCCCTCGGATTAAATAAAGAGAGATTAATAATATTATTAATGTGGGATTATTAATGTAGACATGCTCCAGACTGGCCTCATTAATAAATGAATGATCCTAATCAGGATGTAGTGCAGGGGAAAGCCACACTGAACCACTGCACAACCTTTTATCTGCTTAATACACTTGGCCACCTTTTTGGCTTGACATAAATCTTAAGGAAATAAATTCAGTATGAGTATCCATATCATACAGAGTTAAACTGACGTAAGTGATACGAGAAATGGGCTTTTTTGTTGAATCCACGGATGAAGGCTTTCACAAAATTCAGGAAAAAATGTTCGTGATTGTTTTACGGTTCATTAAAAATAATAATAAAATACAGCGTTTACTTCCTTTTTGTCTCTACTCTGCTTTTCTTTTGACAGTCGACCTGTAAAAATAGGGTTGATTCGTTTGCCTTCTGAAAGCCTGCTGACCGCTAAATATTGGATATAAGAAATCTGGTTGATTTGTAACGTGTGTTGATTTGTGTTGGTGCCGTGGGTGTTTTCTTTATGAATACTGTTTACTGTCCGTTTTATTGGCTGTTATGTGTACTGTTCGCATAGTTTGTTTCGATGGGCCTACTTAACACTAGTTTTGACGCTAGCTACAGCTATTATTATTGTTATTATTATTGTTGTTAATGTTGTTGTTGTTGTTATGGTTGAAATAATGGTGGCAAATATTTTAAATTCATAATCATAATAAATAACTACGAACACATTTATGACTCAGACAGAAAACAATTCAAAAACCACGTTGCAAACACAGAGCATCGACAGTGAGGCGATGCAGTGCCTCATCCTGTCTGGAACAACTTCAGTACAATCACTGTGATACTATCGCAAATTAAGCTTATAACAGAAAACAAAAGAATAATAAAGATAAAGAATGAATACAGCGAATGACGAATTCCGGTGTTATGTGTCAGGGCCCGACCGGGCACCGGACCACCTCTTTCTCCGTACTGGACATCCTGGACCCCAACAAGTTCACAAGCAGCCGGCGACACCAGCAGCAGCAGCACGCGAGCCACCGCTGCGAGCGCGAGCTGAGCGCGTACGGAGCGGAGAACCGCAGAGGAGGAGCGGCGGAGCGCGAGCCGAGCCTGGAGTCCAGCAAAGGCTGCTACGGGGCTGATGAATACCAGAGCAGTAAGTCTAAGTTTGCACGGAATTGACCTTTAAACCCAGCCCCTTTCTTTTTAGTTTGGTTTATTTTCCCGCCACTTTGATGCCCCGTGTCCTCTGGCCAAACGTCTTAAACGGCAGCGCACATTTGTCAATCTAACTGCTTTTGTTCAGGCTTCATTTTGATTTTCGTTTCCCTAAATCTCAGTGTGTTTTGGATTTGATCTGAAGACTGTGAGGCAGTATTTAATCTCTCTAACTTGGTCTTCAATAAACCAAATTTAGTTCAAAATAATCAAGATTTTTTTTGTCTTTTTTTCTTTTGATGATAACTATATTTTTGTGTGTGTCATTTATATGTGTTTCGATTTTTGATAACATACTATTTCTAGTATTTATATACATTGAGTTTTCGGCGGGAATACTGGTTTCAATAGGCTTTCGGAACAATCAGTTTGGCGACATTTTCTTTTCTCTCTGTATGTGTCTATTTATTAGGGGGGGGGGTCCGAAGTGTCTAAATCCCGGGTTATTGATGTGTCACACAGAAAAGTTTGTGTTCAGAGTCAAATGATAAGGAGAATCTTGTGACACCCCGATAATTCCCCTAGTAAATAAGCTCCTCATGAGTGGCGTTGTTCATAGACCACATCAGACAGTGGAATGAAATGAAATGAATCTGAGAATCTGAGAATCTGAGAATCTGAGAGGAGTTCAGTTATCGGACAGTTAGCTCTCTGCCAACGAGAAGAAAAACTGTTCTCCTTTAATTGAAGCTCATTTAAAAAAGAGAAAAGGCACAAGGTAATTGGCGACGGCGCTCGTGTGCGTGTGTGATCGGTATTATCGACTGGTGAATATCTGTTTCATCCAGCAGTCTCTGTACTCAATGTGTGTGTTTGTGTGTGTGTGTGTGTGTGTGTGTGTGTGTGTGTGTGTGTGTTTGAGAGAGAGAGACAGACAGACAGACAGAGACAGAGAGACAGAGAGGGAGAGAGCCTCCATTCCAACCCATTAGGTGCAATCAACTCCGTTTCCTCTGTTTGATCTAATATTGTTATACACGTCTGTTTCTGTTTGTTCCTCGGTTTCATCTTGTCCTCTTCTTATTGTGTTTTATTCTCTCTATTGCTTGATTTAATTTTATTTTTAAACATTTAGATTTATAACCATTTAATTGTCCCAACGTTTGGTGATTTTGTTGGACTTTTTCAAAAATACAAGTTTACATATTGAACAAATTTTTTTTAAATTGAATAGACACACATACTACAAATAAACAAAAACATAAATGACAAGAGTTGAATCTGCTAGGCCTCAGTTTGTTCTACAGTAAAATATTATCTCATACAAACGCATTAAAAATAAATGAAAGAAATAAAATTAATAAAATAAAAAATAGATAAAAATAAAAAATAAAATATACAGAGGAAAGAATATTGGTTTACATGTGGAGGTGTCCGGCTATGGCTCAGGAGATAGAGCTGGTCGCCCACCAATCTTTTCGGTCCTCGGCTCCAAGTGTCCTTGGGCCAGACACTGAACATCAAGTTGCTCTAGATATGCAGGCCAGCGCCTCGCATGGCAGCTCCGTCGCCATGGGTGTGTGAGTGTGTGAAAGATTGAATAAGTGCAGTCCGGTTACAATTCACCAAATCAGATTTAAATATCTACTGAAATCTATTTAATTTCCCCCTGCATTGTCCAAAATAAAGGCCTAACGCGTCCTGTCAGATTTTACTTGTAGTAGTAGATCATGTCGAATATTATTAGAACAAGTCAAACTTTCTAACCGCTGTGCAAATTACTCCTCTCATCGAACACATGTTGAGACTATTATTTTTTTATTTTTGACGTAGACCACGAGACTGATGATCAATAAATAAATGCGTGTCATATATGCTGAATAAGAAAACGTTTTTAAATGAGTTGAACTTTGACAATTTCTGTATGTCTTTTAACAGGTACATTTGTTTAAAATGCTATAGCATGTATCCACAAATGCTCTCCTTACCATCAACTTACCATCAACCATAGAACTTCAATAGTATTTTTGGCCCCATACAGTGAAACTGCTTTGCAAAAATTTTTGTTGTAGAGGAGTGTCTGTTAACTAATAAAATGAAGTAAAATGCTAGTGATCAAATGTAACTATGTGTTTTGTGTGTGAGAGGCTCATGAAAAATACAGAGTGAATAGGTATGGTAAAAACAAAAACAATATTTTTTTTTTCACCACTCCAATAGCTGGACTATTTCTCTAACTTTATCGAAAACAAATTCCCCTCTATTGATCCAACTTTCTCCTTTTCAATGAAGTCACGAGTTAGAATTTTTGGGCAACCTCAAAATAATCATTTTATAAATGAATGTGGATTAAGTGTTTTGTTTTGTTTTTTACTCTAATTTTCAGCTGATTGATGTGTGTATGTGTTCTCCCCGTGTTCCCGTTCTGGTAAAACATGCATTTTATTCCCTCTACTGTTGAAGCTTTCTTTTTTTAAAATTGTGCGAGTTGGTCAACTAAATCAGGAACACACAAGATTGAAGGTTTTATACATTCAACTCCAATATCTGATTCACTGTGGTCAGGCCTCCTGCCAAATGATGGGAACAATGCTCACAATGTATTTTCAGGAGAGATCAGGTGAAAGTTTGATGGAAAATGGCTTATTAAAAGTTATATTTAACAAGAATTTTTTTTATTAATGTTCTTTTTATGTTTCACTTGTTATGCAAGAAATTAGAATTTCCAGATTCCACCTCTACTTTAAGGAGCTCTTTGTTTCAACTCAAAGTTTAAATTATGTGAACACTAAGCCAGGCTGGATTATCAACCAGCCAAAGTGGGCAACTGCATGGCCTCTAGCCCCTCTGAACTCTGAAAGCCTTGGGTTCAATTTGTTTGTGTTATTTGAGTAATTGCAAATTTGTCATGGAATAGTTTGTTTTATAACACGTTAATGCACAGTATAAATTAAACTTGTTATGGTGTTAAGGCAGCTGTTGCAGTTTTAATGATTATTTCACATTTTGTATGGCCCTGTGCTAAAATGTATTCCTAATAACTATATTTATTCAGTTGGTATTATATTTCATATTGTTAAGTAAATATAATTTAAAAAAAAACAAAAATAGAAATCAACTGACCCACCGCAAACCAGGATAAGCTACTACTCCATCTTACTTAAACACAAAACACTAAAGTACACATAGAGAGGAATGTAAGGGCCCACAAGCTTATTTCTTTGCCTCATGAATTTTTTTGGCCCTGTCCCTGAGTGCAGAGTAATCTGGCCTTCCTGCTCCTCCTGATTAATTTGCCAATGTGGCTGATTGGATAATTTCATAATGTTTGGATGATAACAACTCAAAGAGAATCATATTTACAAAAAAGACTTTGACTGAATGGTAATTAGTTCCTCTGGGAGAGATGCTTTAAAAGTTTTAAAGATTTGCAATTAAATGATCTAATTTAGACATATAAGGAACAGAATTAATAGAGCATGTGATTTCCACACTGACAAGTTAATTAATTAATTTCAACTGGCTTTTTGTTATATCTGCTCCTCTGAGGTACTCTTTGAACTCGTGTTATTTCCTTTTTTACCTTGAAATCACTAGCCCGTCTGTCTGTTGATTTTCTTTAATTCCTGCCTTTGTTTTACCGTCTTTGTGATTGTCTGCCCAGATGTGTTTCACCTGTTCTCAGTTATCCCTGCCTTCCTTGTATATTTAAATCTCTTTGTTTCCTGCACTCCCTGTCAGTTTGTCCGTGTCTGTTCCCTCAGTTGTCAAATGACTTTTAATATTTTTTTTTTAACCTGCATCGGATTTTTTTTCCCTGAGGGCAAAATCTAGATAGCACATTAAGCCGTGATTGTTAAAATATCCTGGGTTTGACAGTCTGCCCAGCTCCTCCTGGCCCTTTACGTTTCTTCAAAGCTAAACCAGGATGAGTAGACGCAGCTGTGTAAATCCAGGTTTGAGTAATTCTGTAACATGCGCGATCACGTCTTTTTCTTCAAAAGACGCTGTGAGTCGATTACAGATTCACTGATGCTGAGATGGAGAAGATATGTGCGCCTTACGTCACACAATATATTTCACTTTAATTCGTTGTGAAGTCTTCAATTTTTCAGTCATGTTTGTTCTGTATGAATAGAAATTCATAGATATTTCCTGAGAAGCCGAACATTGACATCACCTTTACAGCGAAGTGTAGGTACAACTGTTAATGTGGGAAAACGACAAGTAACTCCTTAAAGGCTAAGTATGACAGATTCAGACAAGAATTGTGGTTAGGGAATTTATATTTTTAGAGTACTTGTGCAATAAGTCGGTTCGCTATTGTCTACCACGCCTCTTCTCGCTCTTTTGTAATAGCAAAACCGTGCCTCTTTCTTGTAAATAATACACTTCAGTTCCTCATAAGCTCCATCAACAGATGTTGCTGCCATCACAACGATCAAAACATCAATGGAAATAAAGTAATTCAATGTCAGAAACACAGCGTTTCAGTGCAAATTTAACCCAGAACAGCCCAGTCTCATATTCCCTTAAAAGAAAATTACGGGGAATATTGGAAAAATTTAAATGGCCAAATAATGCATCACCATTTGGGTGTTTGGAACCTATGTCACCATCGGTTCTTATGGGTTAATTGAAAAGCAACATATTAATATACCATTAAGTCATTATTCTTTTTAGTTAACTACTTGCTACATAAGCTGCATAGCGGTAGTTGATGCTCCGTGTTTTAAACTCCGCCAGTGGGCGTTGCCCCCTCCAAAAAGTCTGAAGTCTGACGTCAGACATGCGTCAGATGCCACTAATGCACGTGTGCCTTAACACAGACCAGTTAACCCAGTGTCGCTGTTATCCTGGTCCGGAACCAGGGTATCTGAGAAGTTCATATTTGATCCGCTATCTGTGTTTTGTGAAACAGCCCTATGGTCCGGACCAGGCTGACAGCCAGGTTTAAATAATCTGTTTGTGTCAAGGCCAACACCGATTGGTGGCGTCTGACGCTTGTCAAAAGACCTCAGTTCTGTTTAAAGAGGGCAACGCCCACTGAGTTTAGCACATGGAGCATCAGGCCTATAGAAATGATTTAGTTTTCAATTAGATCCATGTATTTTTACCATCTTCAACTATTTCAGCGAACCTTTTTTCCAGCATGACCCTTCTTTCCTCTGTAATCATTGCCAAAAGTAAACAAAACTAACTACCGCCATGCAGCATGTGTAGCAAATAGTTAACTAAAAAAAAATAATGACTTAATATTAATATATTGCTTTTCAATTAACCCATAAGAACCGATGGTGACAAAGGTGCCAAACATCCTAATGGTGATGCATTATTTGGCTATTTCAATTTTTTCAATATTCCCCGTAATTTTCTTTTAAGGAATCATGACACTGGGTTGTTCTGGGTTAAAATTGCACTGAAACGCTGTGTCTCTGTCGTTGACTTTCGTTAAACTATCGCAAAAATATTTTTTTTTCAACGTTTTGATGGCAGCAACATCTTCTGGTTACGAGGAAGTGAAGCACATTATCTGCAAGAAAAGTAAGTAGCAACAGATATAAATTTACAAACCACAGGTCTTGTCTCATCTGTCATAATTAGCCTTTAAGGAGTTACTTGACATTTCCCACATTAACAGTTGAACATATATTTTGCTGTAAAGGTGTAAGTCATGTCAGGAAATATCTACGAGTTTGTGCTCATACAGAACAAACATGACTGGGAAATCGAGGCGATAGCGACAAATTAAAATGATATACCTGGTGTGACGTAAGGCGCACGTCTTCTCCAGCTCAGCATCGGTGAAACTGTGATCGACTCACAGCGTCTTTTGAAGAAAGTTGTGAACACACATCTTCCAGAATCACTTACACCTGGCTTGACATAGCTGCATCTACTCATCCTGGCTTTGCCTTCGTGAAACGTAAAAAGCCAGGATGAGCTGAGCAGATTATCAAACCTCGCTTTTTTCCATTATCCGGGGTTTTGAATGTGTTCCTGGATTCTTGCCTGCCATCTAATCCACCTGATTGAATATTAACCTGTTTCAGTTATCAAAAAGATACTCCACTCATCCAGTCTGCATTTCTGTGAATCTGCATTTGGGTCCTTTCCTGTGTTCCTGGCTTCTTTCCTAAAAAGTGGCTAGTGGCCATATTTTATATATCTGCAATATATAATATATATTCCCAAATGGGGCAGAGGTACCGACTGGACAATGCAGACAACAGATTCCGGACTGGTGGCTTTCTGGACCTTGAAAGCCCCAGGAGGTAATGTGATGAATTAGAAATGTGTTTGTTAATGTGCAATACTAGAGCATAGCACAAACTAAAATGATAAAAGGCTGTAAGACCATTCTTGAATGTTAACCTAATCTTGAGGTCCTGTATTTTACTTGCTTTTATTTAAATTAATATTATGGTCACTTGGTGAATATTTCTATATATATTTGCCTTCAAATGAATAATCACACTGATGTGCCATAACTGCCAACATGAGGCAGAATGGTGTTCTGTGTACCAAAACCAACAGGATATGAACCGAGTGGGAGAAAGTGGACAAAATGTCTCCAAAGTTAATTTTTTCCCTGCGGCCCCACAGCAGATTAATCAAGTCCTGGAGGAAAAAAATCCACCTTTTATGGAGCCAGCCTGCAACATTTTCTTTACTCTTTCTGGTCTGGAAAGACTCAAAGGTTCAATATGTGTTTGATAGCATGTCATTTCCAGTAGTTTGTTCAGTAGTTTTCATGGGGCTGACACGTAGCAGTATGTTATACTTACTAGAGGAATGGCAGCTCAACCCAAACTGGCTATATTACCCCTCTGATTTCTGAGGGGTATTTACATCAACACCTACTTCATGCAGATAAATTCTGATTTGTAAACAGTTATAATCTGAAATTGTCTCTCATTGTATTTTCAGAGGAAGGCTTTGTATATAGAAGCCCAGATGAGGATGACTACCACAGATCTGGAACCCCAGACTCAGAGGCTCCAGATGGCCCCTATAGCAGTGAGGAGAGCAGTTCAGCCCTGCCCAGTAGTGGAGAGAGGGATCTGAGCCAGCACAGTCACCAGGACACTGCCAGAGACACCAAGAGCCCAGGAGGAGGTCCTACAGGCCAGATAACCAATGTCCAGACCAATGGGGGCCAGGGGGCAAAGCCCAAGAGGAAGCGCTCTGGCTCAGACTCCAAGTCAGGGAAGCCCCGTAGAGCCCGGACTGCCTTCACATATGAGCAGCTGGTGGCACTGGAGAACAAGTTCAAGTCCACGCGTTACCTGTCAGTATGTGAGCGGCTTAACCTTGCCCTGTCTCTCTCCCTCACTGAGACCCAGGTCAAGATATGGTTCCAGAACCGTCGCACCAAGTGGAAGAAACAAAACCCTGGGGCTGATACCTCTGCACCCACTGGTGCAGGAGGAGCAGGAGCTACAGGGGGTGCAGGGGGAGGAGCAGGAGGCGGCCTGGGGAGCCTCAGTCCTCTCAGCCCGTCCCCTCCGGTCAGCGGGCACCTAGCCATGCATGCTGGCTATGCCGGCCACCATCACCCACCCACCGGCAGCCTGGTCCAGCTGCCTTTCCTCACCGCCAGCCACGTCCTATCCCCCTTTATAATGGGGACACAGAGTTATGCTGCCCCCGCCTTCTACAGCACACACCTGTAGATTGACACACACACACACAGACCTACACACCCACAGAGGGGTTCAAAGCTACACACATACACTCTCAAATCTGACAGATACACCCTCAGCACTCTGAGTCCAGAGACTGAAGTGTTTCGGTGTATGAATAAACTGCAGCACAGCAGACTGTCAGTGTTCAGCTCTGCTCTTTTCCTACCAACATTTGAAGGCTTTAATTTAAATGGATTATTTTGATAGACTGTGGATATCTACCAGAAACTGTACATAACTCTATGTTCTAGCTCCTTATTCTGAATGCTGTGTTAAACTATGTAATAGACAATTAGCTGACTTCTTTGTTTTTAAGTCTGTATGAATATTGAATGTTTATGACTTAAGGAATGGCTTGATCTATTGTCAGTACTGTGTAACTCCAGCTGTGATTTCATTCTGACTGTTATTTATTGCATTTGACAGTTTCCAGAAATCCTCAGATGTATTGAATCCTCAGATCAAAATGATATTGTCTTTGATATTAAAATGAGAAACACTGAACCTGTCCAGTTAACTCATTTATAACCTTAAATGTGCATGGGGTTCAGCGATTAGCACCCTCAGGTTTCGGGTTCTTGTCTGCAGGACCTGCTGCATGCCTTTTTATGGAGCAGCTTTTTCTCCAGCAGAGTGGACAGGAATGAGGCTTTCACTTGTTGTTGGTTTGCAGCTGAGCAATGGCATGCATTCTGTGATGGAGTTCTAGTTGAACACTACATGAAAGCATTGCAAATTTTCACCGATTGTAGCAAATCCTTTATAAAGACTTCTAAGTCTCACAAAGACTTTATTCCAAACAGGCCCTCAGAGTCCTGGTCACTGTCACCCTCATGTCGTCATGATTGTTAATGAAAGGGGATGGCTGTTGAGAGTAAAGAGACTGGGTTTGGTTGGAACTAGGTTGGGATTCAACTAAAATTCTAGTGACAGATCACAGCAGTAATAATGCTGACAGTCCATGAATGGTCAGAATAAATTAAAATCAGGCATCCTCATCAATGGCAGGATGAATGAAATATGAAAATAACCGCAAAATTTGCCACACATTAGACATACGCCACACGCTAGGTGTAATGTCTTGTTATCAGACAACAATTTGAGGCAAGGCAAGTTTATTAATAAAGCACCTTTCAAAGGCGGGGGCAATTTCAAAGTGCATTAGATAGATGTCAAAAAATGCAATGAATTCAACTTAATTTCCAGTGGGAAATAGGAGACTGCTTTAGTAAAATCAAAACATAAATTATTTACTAAATTGAGTTGCTTAACTGCTGGGTGACATCAAAACAGACTGTGTAAACACTTTATATTGTGAATCATTGGTTAACCTACATCTTAGTGATTTTAAAACGAAATGCTGCAGTGAAGGCTGCGACAAAGCTATATCCCTTATTTAACAGGCACCAAATTCACGCACTGAAACACTACATGATCTATCTAAGCACTGGTCATAGAACACTGGACAAAATGTAGCTCCTTACATTAAAGCACATAATACACATAATAAATGATTGAGATGTCTCACCTTTTGATCGGGCTTAGATTATTTCCAATGTTTATTAAAATGCATTGTACCCAAAAAGGCAACTACTTCTGGAATTAATAATTACAAACTAATTATATATCATTCTCATAGTGAGGAGAGGTAAGTTGGCAAGTGGGCGGCCAATCAGATGCTTCAGATGGCTCCTGTGAGTCAACTTTGACTGATCAATGTCTATATGTCCCAAAATGGAAAATTAGTGCATGCCTGTACTTTGTAGTTGGTTTATTGACACAGCCCAAATAGCACTACCCAATTTTGAGTAGGAACGATTGAATACAGTTGTGTAAACCACAGCCAGTGGGTTTTGAAATCATGCATGTTTGCATGTATTTAGTTAACCACTTTGTCTTGGAATGTTTCCCTCTTGGAATATTGAACCTTTTTTTCACTCATTTGTGATTTGAACAGCTCACCAATTTCGATCCTCAACACTGCTCATTAAAGTGCTTTAATTCTGTAGTAGGTTTTTGCCCCTCGTGACAGTGTCATTGGAAAACACTCTCCCATGCACCAGCCTTTACAGATTACAGTTTACACCACCGATCAAATGATTTTTGTCCAGTGCTGATGTTTCTCTACACACCTTCAATATGAACACGAGAGGTACCCTGCATATTTGTTTACTTTTCAAGAGTGTGACACAGTGTTTTAATGTACAAATGCATAGTAACCCATATTTTTACTTAAGACTGCTGATTACTCATTACAAGACCTTGGCCAGCCTGTCATCTCCCACAATAATCTACCTGTGGCTGCATCCCACTGAGCTAACTTTTGAGGAGGTGCATTTTATTTTTGTCTCTTCATTGAATGACACTGAAGTCAAAGCATGTCCAAACTTTTTTGTGTGTGAATTAACCATGAATTACCCTAACCAACTGGAGGACAAGACAAGGGCAAGAATACAGTAGGCTGAGCAAAGAAGCTTACAGTTTACTTCTGGTACAAAGTGTGTTAATCTACATGATATTCATTTACATCAAATTGCCTTACCCCCCCCCCCTAAAAAAAAAGCAAAACACATATGAACATAATACTAGATATTCAGTGAGTCATACAAAATGAAAATTAAATTTGGCAGATATAAAGGCATTATTAAACTGAACAATTTGGTCATTAAATGAGACCAAAAGAAATGTAATTATAATTTACAAGACATTGTGTTTTAAATATTTTCATATGTCTGTTTCATCTTGTAACTAGAATTATATACAGCATTTGCATATTAATAACTTAAAAGTTTTCTTAAAGTCAGGAAAGAAAGTATGTTCATAGTCAAAGAGAAGCACTGTGTCCATTTCATTTTAAGGAATATTAAACTGGCTTGAGGTCAGTTGAGAGCATAGTTGAACTGGTTGGAGAACTTGTCATGTTTTTTTCTGTCAGCTTTACTCATAATCTGAGCTACCCGGCGCATGGTGCTCCTGGAGGGAGAGATAGAGTGGAAAACAGGAGAGGAAGATGGGAAATGAGAAGATGGAGATGAAAGAAAAAGACATTTTGGTTATCTCCTGAATAAGCAAACAATGAGGAGCAGATGGACTCAATGTACACAGTAAACACAAATATTACTTTTCTGAAAAATAGAATAAATAGTGGGTGCTTTTATGGAATGTTATTACTGCTGCTACATGAAACATTAAGTTTCTGCATGTACTTGTTGAAGACTTTTTTCTCAAGCCTGGAGCGGGATGTGTTGGAACTCTGGTTCAGATCACTGAGATTGGGGAACTTCTTCTTCCTTTTCCCTTTTTTACCGACTCTGTCAGAACCCAGATCTTCTCCTGTTGCTGCCTCAATTTCCTGCATCAGCCCTACATTACGCCACTCTGCAAGATAAAGAAAACATTTACTTAGTTACTTAGGTACGGTATTAAGGTACTTATTTCTGTTACAATTGACAACTTTTCCAAGATAAAAAGAACATTTAAAAATGAAAACTCTGACAAAATGATTTAGTTTTATTCAAAAAAACAAATAGGCACCAAAGGGGGAAAAAAAAAATCAACTGAACAATAATGTGAAAGATGGGAAAATAGCCTGCTGTGGCTCAGGAGGTTGAGTGAGCTGTCCACTGATCACAGAGTTGGTGGTTGAGTCTTCCTGTCCACATGTCAAAGTGTCCTTGGGCAACACATTGATCAGACCAGCATCTTGCAAAGCAGCTCACTGCAACTGGTGTGTGAGTGAGAGAATGTGTGTGTGTGAATGAGTGGCACACTATGAGCCTCTCTGGAGCAATGCGTTGTGTAAATGCAGTACACAATACTGCTTTAATTTGTACATACTTGTTGAAATAATGAGCAGCATCTTCCATTTCTACAACATTATGTCTCCTCCAATAATGTTAGCTAAATGTATCTCTTCTTTATAGGAAAAAAAAAAAAACTTCTTCTATAATCCCACCAAAAAAATTAGACAAGATGCAGCAAAAACACAGTTGGGATAAACATATTTAGCAAAGGTATTAGAATAAACATATAGGTCAAAATTTAAAAAACAAGAAAAAACCAAGAACATTTATGTCAAAATTCTTACACTAGACTAAATCTGAATCCGGTGCTAAAATTCAAATTAAGTATTGACAAACTAAAACTTAAGACTGAAGCCCACAATAAAGAAAAAGATTCACAGAACCAAGTCTTTTGTAGGTTTACATCATTTGCATGTAATTAATCCTTCGTTAAACAAATTTTCTATGATTCAATAAAGAAATTCACAAAATAATTTGACTCAAAAGTGTAATGAAGTAATTGCAGCTGATAACATAGATGAGGTCATACTGCCCAGTCTTACAGGCCATATAGTAAACAGTGTGTTGCACAGGCTCATTTGGATCCAATTTTGGTGTTAATGAAAAGTGTAATATCATAATTCTGGGTGATAAAGTAAAGTGGCTATAATGCAGAGTAATAATGGTCTAAACAAAGAGACACTTCTACTTAATGATGTACTGTGGTGGAATTAGAGATAAACCTGCAGTAATGCAAAGTAATTACACTGTGATTGTGATGGGATTGAAGAAGGGCTCTCTGTGCTGTCAAAACAATGACCCCAGCTCAGTGTGCAAGTGTGTGTGTGTGTGTGTGTGTGGTGGGGGGGGGTTATTAATCAAACTGGCCTGACCCTAGGTCTGACTGGACCTTCAACTAGCCCTCATTACTTGCGTGCACACACCCACATGCTTACAAACACACACACAAATACTCATAAACACACAAACACACACACACACACACACACACACACAGGCAGAACAGCAGTAATTGAAAAGCAGCTGGTGTATTTAGGAGAATCATTACTGCTAAAAGAAGAGCAGCTGCATTTACATCGTGTGTTTGTGTGCATGTGTGTGTCAAAGGTGTGTGTCCTCTATTTGTTATTGTGATTTTAGAGGAGTTTGAAAAAGAAAACATGAAGGAAAGATGAAAGGAAAAAAGAAAAATGAGAAAAAGGAAATATTAGGAGACAAGGAAAGGAAAGAAAGAAAAAAAAGAAGAGATGCCCAAGAGAGAAAGACAGTCTTCTGAATTTAATCTTCGTTGCAGGCGGGCTCCTCTCTCTGTCAACACCTCTTAGCCTTTCCAGCTGGGGTCTGCATGTGTGTGTGTCTGTGTTTTTCTGGGCAGGGGCCAGGCCACACACATCTACTAAGGCGTCTGGGGTCTTTGGTTTGTTCAGATGTCTCTCAGCTACGCACCACTAAGCACAGGGACCATGTGTGTATGTCTGTATGCATGTGAGTGTGAGGGAGAGAGAATGAATTAAGAGATGCACAGTGCAATGGAGCATCAATTCCTCATATCTCTGTCTGTCAGTCAGCTGTATGAACTCTGAGGCAAACATTCATGAGCAGACAATAAGACCCAACATCAGAGTCATTCAACACAATCTCACTTTAACACCAGTTAAGATTAGAAAGACACCAAGCAACAACAGTACAATGCGCATGTACAATATACTGTATCAGCATTTCTTTTCTAGGGAAGTGATGATGGAAAACATCAAAGTGGTCTGTACTGTCACTGAGCAACATGTCTCCCTGTCTTGACATGTGTCTTGCCACTGCTTTTATGGAGTTTAAAGAGTGAGTAACAAGGCTGGCTCTCCTGGCACTTGTGCATGCGTGTTTTAGACTTACATGTATTGGAAGGACACTGAATTTAAAAACTGGAAAAGAATAGGTGGGGTCATCGACCAGGAGTCAGTGGACAGCTGGAAGAGCAGGGAGGACATACACATCAAACACTAGAGATCATCTTTGACAGAGACAGAGGTTAGCATCTCCCACCACATTTGATCACCTGTTACATTGGGACTGCAGTTTCACAACTCAAATGATTATAGCCTGAGAGATAGTATTAGCTTCAAAAATTCACTAATATCTATACTTGACAGTTCAAACAATTATTTTGTGTAAATTCATAACCAAAACTTTGTTTCAGCGCTCTCTGGTGGATAAACTATTTAATGGTAACAAGCTTTCTAAATAATGTCTATAATGGAATTTATCAATGGAATTTATCATTACTTATCCTCTGACATATCTACCACATATCTGACATATCTTTGCACAGTCTACAGACCTTAATCATTTAAGCTATTATTATCTGTTACAGTATCATACTATCACTCCACCAAACATGACTTTGAAGACACTGGAAAAATGCTTTTAATGTCAAATATTGGCCACTAGAATCTTGGAAATGAGGAACAAAGGGTGTCTGACTTCTTAGGAAGATCAGTTCTACTGATGTTGATGGAATTCCTACTGGTCATCAACATACATGTAGGTAATTAAAAGAGTCAAGTCAATAAAAACAAGAGTCAGCTACAACACAGGAATTCAAAATAGGTTACAAAATCTTAAAAAATCTAAGTTTGACCATACAGGGTTTAGCAACAGCCATGTTGACTCCATATCTGTTGCTATGGGAACTTGAATCAGCTCATCTTTACAATGTGAATGACTGTTTACATTCCCTGTATATTTAGTGGTTGTTGGTGTGTAATTTTAGTCACATGTCACTTTATAAGGGAATACGAGACTGAATAGGTGAACAGGCAGAGGGAGCTAAGGTTGAAGGTCTATCAACTCGCTCAGGCCACTGCCCCCCTTACTGTGAGATTGATTCGTGTTTGTGTGTGTATGTGTGAGTGTATCTAGTTGTGAGATTGACTAGTGGATCAATAGCGCCGTTGGTAACAAAAGATGCTATTTCACAACTCACTGGAATGCATGCCATAGCCACACACACACACACACACACACACACACACACACACACACACACACACACACACACACACACAAACACAAACACAAACACAGATCTGTCGGTTAACAAGACACTGCTTGCAGCTTGTGGACATCCTGTGAACTGGGGACTCACTCACACACATAACCAACAAACAAACACACACTGTCAGACAGTGAGGTGTGTAATGTATAGAGCAGATGGTTACCTCACAGATGATTTGATCTTTTATTTTCCTTTACATACATTTTATCCACTTAGTGCAGTGACTGAACAAGCTGTGATGGACATCATCATTAGTGCAAAAAAAGGAAAACATATCATCAAACCAAATCTATTCATCAATGCCAGTCACTCGCAAACTGATTCAAGGCATTTATACCACCAGGAAAAATCACCAAAGCCATTAGAGCATTGAAATTTCCAGACTAATTCACATCACTGTAATTTTTTGGGGAAAATGACCAATGGCTACCAACAATGAAGCTACTTGTATTGTGACACACACACACAAAAAAAAAATAATAAAAAGAAACTTGTCTGAAGCTCCACTTAATAGCTTTTCTCCAGTGCTCTCAGTGGTATTTAACAGCCTTCCTTCAGTTGCTCACTGAGGAAACTGGTATAGATGAGTTACTTTTAGGGACATTTCAGGGCTGCTTTATTTCCTCAAAATTGATTAATTAGATTAATTAAATTTAATTAATTTTCAGAATTGAATGTCTGTTTTTTTTTTTAATACAAATCACATTATATGAGCAAAATACTTAGAATACTTAGAATTTGTTAACAGCCCTAGTACATGCCGTTTTTTAGCCTCCAAAGTGTCTCCCGATTCTTATTTTTGGGATTTTCGCCATTTTCCGTTCTTCCTTACAACAGGCTTCTAATTCTGTGAGATTATTGGACACTCTCTCATGCACTGCTCTTTTGATGTCTATCCACAGATTTTCAATGATGTTTAAGTCAGGGTAATATAAAGGCCATGGCAAAACCTTCAACTTGCGCCTCTGGAGGGAGTCCCTCGTGGATTTGGAGTTTGTTTAGGCTCATTATCCTGTTGTAGAAACAATTCTCATACCTTTGCTAAATGCAGTCAAAAAGTATTTTTCACTTCATCAATTCACAGGACTTGTTTCCAAAATGCATGAGGCTTTTTAATATGATCCTTTGCTAACTTCTAACACTAAATTTTGTGGTGAGAACACAGGAAATGTTTTCTTGTCATGACTCTTCCTTCATAATTGTGCAGGTGTCGCTGCATGGTAGAAAATTGCACCACTACTCCGAAGTCAGCTAAATCTTCCTTAAGGTCTTTTGTAGTTCTCTCTGAAAGGTTTCTTGGTCTTCCAGACCTCAACTTCACCTCCACCGTTCCTGTTACCTGCTAATTCTTAATTACATTATGAACTGGGGAAACAGCTTCCTGAAAACACTTTGCTACCTTCTCATAGCGTCCTGCCTAGTTAGCATCAGTTATTTTAAATTTACGAGAGCTAAGGAGCTGCTTAGAGGATCCAATGGTTGTTGATTGTTGGGACAAGGTCAAACATTGAAATTTGCATTGACTGGTCTTTCCTAACAATGATTATGAACATAGGCAAGTTAATTAAGGTCTGAGACCTTAGTAAACTTTGATGCAATAAGTAAACTGTGTCTGAACAATACAACCTCTCAGGAGGTAGAGTTCACAAACAGGAAGGTTGGCGGTTTGATCCCGGCTCCTCCAGTCCGCCTGTTCAAGTGTCCTTGGGCAAGATGTAGAGTCCCAAATTGGCCCGATGAAACACTGGTGTGTCAGTGTGAGTGTATAGAAAACACCGCATGTATATGTATGCATTTATTTAAAAAAGCACTGTATGAATGTGTGTGTGAATTGGTAAATGTGGCAGTACTATAAAGCACTTTGAGTTTGCAATAAGACTAGAAAAGTGTAAGTGCAGTCAATTTACCGTTTAACATGTCCTTTTCTAAATCTTGTGAACGTGTATACTGCCTGCCACTTGGTGTCAACATGGCATACATGATCCTCAGGATATGCACAAGGGGAACTCACTCATCTGTTCCAGTCATGCCAAACCATCTGCAGGTAAACAGGGTGTTAGGTGGCCCAAGTTTCATTGTGGATTTGAGTGGGATCGTCCACAAGCGATCGAACAAACTGCTTTGACTTCAGGAGTCTGTCTTGTAGATACATTTCCTGGGAAATGTGTCCTATGTGTGAATGACAAAAAGTGTGGGACCGGCAACATTTGTGCAACATCAGAGGAGGAACAAGATGCAAAAAAAAGATATTTATGCATCCTCATGTTCCCTCTGAGATTTACTGTTGGCCCAGGAGGGAGTATATCTGTTAGGTCCCTCTTGTGTATAACCTGAAGATCATTGATGCCCCACTTACACCAACTGGCAGGCACTGTACACTGTTCAATGGATTTGGAAAAGGACATCATAGCATTGTACAAACTCGGAATTAGACAGTATTTCTTTAAAGCTTTTAATTTCTGACACTACATTAATTAAATTGTAGCACTGTTTTTATCAGATTGTCCTTTTGTTGTAAAACATGGTGTGTTTGATACCTGAATAAATATAGTTTTGTTTGCAGTACCAACTTCATATTTTGTGAAATTAATAACTAAAACATACTCTTTCCAGTGCTACTATTGTTTTTAGGGTAGACTTTGTCATACTTGGATAATATATATGTATATGTGTAAAGTTGTTGTTTTTTTTTCATTTTTACTGCCTCAAATTCAAAATTTTGTTTTCTTTCAGACATGCACCTAGGTGCTAAGGAGGTATTTTTTGTAAAAATGTAAAAGATCTGATGTGGTTTGGTGTGAAGATATAGTGGGCTCAAGAGAATGAAAGATTTTTTTAAAAACAGTTTTTCAGTAAGACATAACTTGGAAAATATGAAATTTTAGGCCAACCATTTTAGAAGTTAAAGACATCTAATAGTGTACAGCAATCCTTGAAAATTTCAAGCATGTAGCATCAATAGTTCAAAGTAATGACTCATGGAACTTTGCAATTTTTTAGCACCAGTCATTTATTAGGGCCACAACCCCTTTTTCAAAGCCTCTATATCTCAGAAAACTGTTCTATGAACCTTCAGAAATCACACCTTATGGTCTTCTTTTTGGATCAAGTGTGCTCACATTTTGACAATAAATATAACTCAAGGATCAGTGAAGAACCAGTTACTCACGGACTTCTTACCTTTCTGAATATTTTATTCTGATGGCCAGTGAGTCTTCTCATTCAGACTGTAAGAGGCAAATCAAAACTCCAGAAAAAGCTAGCATGAGGGTTTTGAGTTCCAGTTTTTTTTGTTCTTGTTTTACAGTCATGAATTGACTTCCACACTCAGTAAATATTAAATTTTATCAATGTAATGAATAATTAGTTACTTTGATTACGTATAGTTGTTCAAAATTGAAACCAGACACACTATTTACATCATGTGAGGTTCACACTGGCATGTCTAGGTGAATTTTTTATCACTTTTTAATTTGCAGCTTTAGCCTTTACTGCTGATCTATTTGTTTTAGTCTGTCACTGTACACCTTTTGCAGAACTTTGTCTCTGTTGTGTTTGTTGTGCATTTTTTGGTATTTATGGCACTCATAGAGCTCTATATTTGTTGCCTTTAAATATTAATGTACGTTTGCATTAACTGGCCACAACAGAAAACCAGTATTTAGACTCTAAACCATTGGATAAAATTACCCCTGACGGAAATCATGACTAAAGGCACTGCTATTGGACAAGCATAATTTTAAAGCAGACTTGAGCCTCACCAATTTTTGAGCCTGTGCATATGGATGCAGCTTACCATTTCCTTTTCTGTCTGTGTTTGAGCTCAGTGGTGTTTAGTGTACTACACTGTATGTGTGAGTGTGTATGTCTGTATTGCTCCATACCAGGCTGCTCCTCCCTCTTTCTCCTCTCCTCTTGCTCCTCCCTCAGTCGGTCCTCCTGCCTGCAGGGTCGACCCTCATGGTCTCGAGGAATGATCCGGCCATGGAAAGGACACTGGAAGAAAAACACAGCTAAAACACACAAGAAACAGCAGGAAGCAGAAATCGATATGCATGCGTGCAGAATCCCTCTGTATTTGTCCTGTTACCTTGAGCCGGTCCTGTCTCTGACACAGCTTTCCATTGTCTAGCGGAGCTCTACAGTAATGGCTAACAGGAGTGAAGCTTCCAGGGAAGGAGATGTATCTGCTCCTGCTCTCTGCCAGCAACTGCTCATTCTCCACCTCTTCCTCCACCTCACAGGGAACCCAAAACTGATGCTGAGAGGCTGCCCTGCTCACGGAAAACACAGGAGAACACATATAACACATAGCTTCCAGCAATCTACATGCAAGACATTTCAAGGCAGTTTTATTGGTATCTGGAATTAAATGTAAAAACTGGTTAAAAAAAAAATTAACTGCTATTAAAACAGCATATTTCTTATTCTACATCCATTGTATAGCACAATGTTTCAAACTAATGAGAGTTGACAAGGAGTGTGTGAAATTTAATTTCAAGATGCTAGGTTTATTATTATATTCGATGAGAGCTCAAACTGTAAATGTAGTGGAATTTCATTGTAGACACTAAATTACTTCCATTGAGACAAGTGCACTGACATTCATTCACACATTCTAATGATGCTTTTACAAAACAAAGTCAAGAATCCAGTTACAGATGATGATTCTACTATTATACCTCTTTTTTCTTCTGATAACATGAGACACACAGCTTAATGAACAAAACAGTCATGCGTATGGCTACCTTTGTGTCTATTAATGATTAACTGGTGTGTGATTTTATTACTTGATGATCTTCCCAGCATTGGGCTGCTCTTGGCCCCAGTAGTACAGGTCTAAACCAAATGGAACCACAGGAGCATCAATGGGTTTCTGGTCTGAACTGGACTGAGATGAACTGGGAAATGAGTAGCTGCTGCTGCTGCTGCTGTAGGAAAGACATGTAGTGGGGAGAGTTAGAATAGCTTCATATTAAAACAAATTCAACACAGTGCATGTTTTTAACAGACACAGCGACTTGGTGCACTCTCAGCATTACCAGCTGGAGGTAACAGTAACTTTTTACGTACTAGCTTGACCGAAAGAGCACTGATATCAAATGGAGCTTGGACATAAGAAGCAGTAACAGAACATCCAACAAATTCAGACAGTGTTTAACTGCTTAAAAAATAAACTGACGTTACTCCTGTTAATTATTTATTTGAGGTTTTCATCAGATAGTAGCATTGCCCTGAGCAGCCATACATCTATACCACAGGTTTTTTAATTGAGTCAAAAATGGAAATAACAAAATAAACTGTTGCTGTGGCTGAACTTGACTAGTTTCTAGTTATGTTTAGCCAGATTGACTTAATTAGCACATTCATTAGGGGCTAGGTTCTTGAGGCCCATCATAATGTGTGCTTTCAGAGGTCAGTGTAGTTTTGGAAACATCACCAGGGGAAACAGAGGCTAATCTCTAGCCATGTCCTAAATGATAATGTAGAGATTTATACAATAAATATCAATCATTTACAATACAATTAATTAACTTTCATAATTACATTCACAATAAATGTATAAGTTAACTTTAATCATGCTTGTTGAACTTTACTTTCTAATATTATAATAAAATCTATCTAATAAAGCCATGCAATTTTACCTTAATGTCTGTTAATGTCACTGGGCCAAAACTATCAACTAGAAATAGAATTTTCCAGCTGGGGCTAGATTGGAAATACATTTTTCAATGAACTGGCATACCCTTTAACCTTATAAAACTTGCCTGGCTTTATGGCCATCCATAACCATGAACAACTGTCACTGAGATGATTCCTTAAAATACTACAATTTACCTGAGAGGGGAAATAACAGTATACTTTGCCTCTAAGTACTTACATATCTTCTCTTTCATGTCTAAGTTATGGATCATTAATACTTCTAGGTTTTGGGATTAGTTGACAAACTTGTATACCTTTACTTTTCTTGAATGAAAATTTTAAATTAAAGTGCTTATCATATGACAACATAAATAATTTTTTAAATGTGAATCAAAATAATCCCAATATGTTTTTTTTCTTCCTATATTGTCCATATTGTCTGCTCTTTTCAGTCACACATATATCAAAGTTTAGCTCATAATGCATTTTAGTTGCACTTACACAATGTGACTCTTACTCAAATTACAGTATAGCAGTAAAAAGTAAAAACCTACAAAAACTTTTAAGTTGGTATATGTTAGACCTAAAGATACATTGTTTTAAACTCAAATTGTTTTTCTGGTGTCTGAGGTATAATAGAATGAGCTGAGAGGAGCGAAGAGAAAAAGTATGTGAAAAGCTGGGCCTTTGTGCTGATGAGTGATGGTGCTTCAGTTGTACCCCGAGGCGTCTGGAAGGAGGAAAGGAGGTGAAAAAAAGGGTAGAATAGGGAAAACATGATAAGAAGATGTAATGAAAGATGGGAGAAGGTGGACTCATGGGATTTTAACTTGAAATTAGAGAAAGTGCAAGTGTTTAGACAGAGGTTATGTGAGAGAACATGTTACCTGGAGTCCACAGACAGAAGGAGGTTCTGTTTGAGGAGTTGCAGTGTGGCAGCTGCGCAAGTTGGATCTTGCTCCTCTTCTGTGAGTCGCTTCAGATCCCTGGAGGAGGAAGAGGAGGAGGAAGAATGAGCTGCACATCTCTGAGCAGGAGGTTTTCTTCTGACAGGTGCTGCTGAGGTGGACGGAGTGGAGTCCAAACCTGCCAACGAAGACAAGAGGAGATTAAGATCAAACTGTGTACCTTACTGTGATACTGCCTTATCACGTATGGAACACAAAAATCATTTCAGTTCAACAGAATCCGTATTTGTATAATTACGGAATTATCTACAAATATTTATATATGTTGTATGTATATGTATTGTAAGTTGTCAGACTTTATAAAATCAGCCAGACTGTAAAACATTCACAAGTGATACATTTATAGTACTAACAAGATTGATGTAAGGAACACTCCAACATCCTAGATAAGTCATATCAGTCACTAACTCTGGATTCTTTCTTTAGTATGTACGCTTGTGCGGTCAAACTTCAGGGTCTCTGGGGAGTCATCAAGACTTAAACACACACACCCATTAGCACTCATTGGAGATGAGTTCAGAGGGAAGCAGTAAACTGAAAGCTGCCAGCATACTGATCCCACACATAATTAGAGCTGACCCTGGATGATTCAATCTGTCATGGTTCACTAAGAAAAGATTCACACAGTGGACAGTTTTCTCACTTTTTTTTCCCAAATTGAACAGTAGGGTACTCTATATGCATATTTCACCGATGTTTTGACTTTGAAAAAACTATTATAATACAAGAGTCAAATAAAAATTGAACTAGCTAATTTCTGTCTGAAGATCACTGAAGAAAGTTGTGTAAGTATATAAATACAGAAGAAGAAACAAGAACAGAAACACATGGATTCTTAGAAACATGTTTCTTAGAACCCATGTGTTAAATACAAGCTTTGTATTCAAAGTAAGTACAAAATAGGATATAAGTCTTTACCAGACAACCTCCCCAACGATTTCATGGAATTCGTGGTCAGCTACTATGTGAGGCTGGGCTCAAAAGCCACATTTTTTAAAGATTTTTTAGCTGTTTGCACTAAATTTCAACTCAAGATGATACATAGTCACAGAGATTTCTGTCACGGTTAGATGCAATAAACAAGACAAATAGCAGGACTCCCCCTGCTAGTTCCAAGTTTCACTACAGAAAGTCCAAATTAATGTTGCTGATATTATTTCAGCTAATTCAATTAGAGATGGAACCATTAGACGATTACTTGGCGCCAGAGATATTCCCATCTAAAGTTTTTGTGAAACACGTTTAACTTTACATATAGTCAAATTATACATTATTAATGTGCTATAATCAATTAGTGATGCTTTAACACACACACACACACACACACACACACACAACACAATAATCAAATAACGACCCTGTATCCCAGTGTAACGCTTCCTCACCTCACCTTTTCCTCCCTCTATCAACCCTCCTTCTCTCTGTCTGATGGTGAAATAGAGACTCAATCTGCTCTTCTCAGACCTTTTCAAACCAAGCAAAATGGCAGAGGTTTGTGTGGATTTCATGGATGTTAAGACACACAGATCAATGGGAGGAAAGTGGTGTAGATATGTTTGTGGGAATTCTGGTGGGACTGTGGGTGTGCATGTGTGTTTGTGTGTGAACATGTGTGTGTGTGTGTGTGTGTGTGTGGGGGGAGGGGTTAGGGGAGAGAAAGTGAAGAGGAAAGGCGGAAAGAGGTATTGATTTTCTTGGGTTAAGCAGGGCCTGTAATTAAAATGTTAATTTGAGAAAGAGAGAGATAGTGTCCTGACAGCAGAGAAAGGGATAAGACGACTGATAATCAGAATGACAGAACAGGAGAGAGAGGGGGAAGGAGGTGAGAGAGGGGAAGAGATATACACTTACCGAGCTCTTTATTAGGAACACCCTACTAATACTGGATAGGACTGCCCTTTACTCTCAAAACAGTGTCAATTTTTCGTGGCCTGGATTCCACAAAATGTTGGATGTTCCTTTTAAGATTCTGGCCCATGTTGCCATGATATCATCACAGTATTTCTGCAGATTTGTCAACTGGACATTCATGCCACCAATCTCTTGTTCTACTACATCCCAGGTGTTCTTCTTTATTTACATCTGGTGACTATGGAGGCCACTGAAGTTCACTGAACTAATTGTCATCTACATGAAACCAGTTTGAACCTTGACTTTGACACAACGCTGTTGATGCCAAATCTAACCCTACCATCCTTTGCCTTAGTAGAAAACCAGATTCTCTCAGACCTGGATACATTTTTAAAGTCTTCAGCTGTAATCAATGTGTAGAAGATGGTCAAAAGAAATATGAGCCACCTAAATTAAATTTCAAGTGTGATAGCAAAGGGTCTGAATACTTGAATCAATGTGATATTTAAGTTTTTTTCCCTTTTGATAAATTTGCAAAAAAAAATATTTTTTTTTCAATAAGGTGTATTGAGTTTAGATTGGTGAGGGATATTGAATTTACAAGATTTTAACAAACATACTGCAACATAACAAAATGTTAAAAATTTAAGGGGTTTGAATACTTTCTGAATGCACTGTTTGTAAGTGGATGGTGCAAAACAGCTCATATAACTGTTTCCTCTGTTTTGGACTTTAAGGTTCTCCACTACTTAAAAAGTGAGCACTGTACAGATGATTTCAGAGTTCAACTGCTGATCTCTACAAGAAATTTTGAACTCAAAATGATAACAGCGATTCTGAACTGATGTTGCCCTGAAGCTGTTGAGATTGCTGGTCAGATAGAGTCCAAAAAGGATTTTGATGTGAGCAAAACCAATCATACTGATTTCTGCTGTCAAGATATTTCATTTACAAATTAACTATACTGTAATATATTACTATTTTATTCTTATGTGCCTTTCACTTTTCCACCATACTAGACATTTTGATAATTACTGCAAAGGATGTGCGTTATCCTGAATAAGATTCAATAACTTTTACAAGATAGGTACAACCAGTTTTATTAGTTATGCATAGAACCACACCATACAAATACTACAATAATTTATTTTTGTCTTATGGGTTTGGAGCTGAATGCCATAGACAGAGTGAGGAAGTCACTAAGTACTGAGAGATGGACAAACGCATTTTTGATTTGGTCTTTTTGTGGAATTTTTTTTAACAGTAAGAAAAAGATCTGCATAATGTAAAAAATGATAAATAAAATTTTAAAGTCTACTGTTAAAAAGAATTTATATAGAAAAGCAAACAGTAAATACAGCTGATATATATTAAGGTATTTCTTCTCCAACGGAAGCTGCAGCATACGCACATAATGTTTTTGAGGATTTCCTTTTGTTCTAAGCTGATAGAAAACAAGTGTATTTTTATACCAAAACTTTTGCCGTGTCCCCTGATTTGTCTTAACACTGCACTGTAGAACACTCCATGTCTACTCCATTAAAATTTTTGCAGGGAAGGTGAACAAACAGAAAATGACTGCTAATTTACAACACAAAAAAATCGATTTGTGTTTTTAGGCCTTACTAACATTCAGTATTTCTTTATATTGCAAGCAAGATGGCAGGTGTGAGCATGATTTTGTGTATGGGTGGTAAAATCTGTGTGCAGAGCTAATAGGGGCTCATTAAAGAGGTTGCATTGTTAATTTGGTATGGCCCCTGTAGATCGTAATGATCTACCCCACTAATCACACTGACACACACACACGCACACACAGCTGTTTCAGAATGATCAGATACAATCTAATTACTTTTGTGTCTAATTGATTAGTAATGGAGAGAGGTGGGAGGAGAGAGGGATAGGCACACAGGTAAAGAAGAGGCTCATTGTGAACATAATGACTCAGGAGGTTGTAAACACCAGGTTTCAAAAGCCACCTCACCACAACAACATGGCTGACCTAGCAAAAACAGCACTACCGACATGTTTCTCTTATGGTGTCATTAACCCAGACATATAAATACAGACACATGCCGTTAAGTAAGTTACATATAAATCTATATGAGTGATAGTGAGGGGCTTGAATATGGCTGATAGAGCAACACTATCTGAGTTTTAGTGTCTACTGTTGCCTAGAGCCTTCACATTCCTACTGATCATGATATTAACAGCATTCAAATTCGGGTCTAATATTTAAAAAAAAACATGTTGCTATGTAGCTGACACAGCAATAAAATGAACAGGCAATTGGTTAATGACCTGAGGATTCAACCTCTAACCTACTGTGCTGCCCGGAGGCTAGACATGATCCATACGAGCCAAATGCAAGCACGGTGGGAGAAAGAATCATATTTTACAGCCACTCATATGTTGCTAGTGATGACTGTGCTAGTGATGTGTGTGTGAAGGTAAAAGAATGTGTTGACAAGACAATATCCATCAAAGATACACAGGAAAAATGCTTGCAGAAAAGAAACTATCTGTCTCCATTAAAAGGCTCTGCTATATTCTAAATCAGAAAACAACACATACTTAACCGCCAGAACCCAGCATGTAAGACTAGGCTAGATCAATAACTCACTCATTGTGGGCTGGCTAGGCTCAATAGTTATTTACGGTGGTGTCAATCCTGGGTAAACACAAAAATTTGTTGCAAAGGACTATCTACCACTTTCTTTTACTGTAACATTAACCTAAGTGGATAATCACACCGGTTGTTGGGCTTTGCTTGGTTTTTGCTTACGTTTTTTTTTCTTTAAACTGTACTAACCTACTAAATATTTTTGAATTAAAAATGTAATAATACATTATCTGTAGTTAAAATTTTGAATTAGAAGTTACAGTTCATTTAACCCTACGTTGTTGAATTATGCTTAATGTTGGCTTTGCAATATCGTGTTTAAATACTACCATATTGAACTTGTAAGATTATAAGAAAGCACTTAATTTGTTCTCAAAATACAGTTGCTTGTAATGGCACTGTCACTCTATATAGTTCTCTATTTTCAGTCATTAATCTGATAGTTTTGTAAAAAAAAAAAAAAAAAAATACCATCCAGACTTCTAAATGCCTATTTCTGATTTGTCCAGTGATTCAAATTAAGCAAAATGACATGATCACATTCTTGATATCTCTAAGATACAGCTCCCCTCAGTTTAACAGAGCTTTATAGCGAGTTTTATCTTGTCGTCTATTTGCCTGGACCAAAACTCTACTGTTCTGGTTCACCCTCACCACCTTCATAGCATTGAAAACAGCAGCTGTTTTCAGAGAAAAGCTGTAAAAAGCCACAGTATATTATCTGCTCAGTAGCAAACAGCAGACAGACACAGTTAAAGACAAGTTGGTCAACAGTAAAGGAGCATTTAGCAGCCACAGAGCCATATATTTCCCTCAGGAGTTGGTGGAGACCAGAAACAGAGCTGAAAGAGAGTGAATATTGGACTTATGTAGAATAATCAGCTAGACACAAACACCACTCACCAAACAAATTAATGCTGCTGTGTGTGGATGTGGAAATAAGCAACTGCAAAAAAAAAACCACTGTACCAATATAAAAAGTGATGATATATCATCACTTGTTTCAGTTGGTGGTCAAAAAGGTCAGTTACTACAGGTTAAAGCCCCCTGTCAGGTAATACTTGAGTCAATGTATTTCATTTTTCTTTCGAACCATGAAATATATAACTAAGTATAACCCGAAACTAGAAAAAACACCACCACCTGTTTATTCATGCAGTTATCCAATCAGCCATTCACTTGACAGAAGTGCAATGCATAAAATCCTGCAGATAAAAAATCTTCAGTTAATGTTCAGAAACCTCAGAATGGGGAAAAAATGATATCAGTGACTTTGACCATGGCATGATTGTTGGTGTGAGAGGGGCTAGTTTGAATGTTTCTGAAGCTGCTGATGTCCTCAGATTTTCACACAAAAGAATATCGCGAGTTTACTCAGACCAGTGTTAGAAACAAATAATATCCAGTGAGTTCCTATGGACGGAAACGTTTTGTTAATGAGAGAGGTCAGAGGAGAAAGGTCAGATGGGTTGGAACTGACAGAAAAGCTACAGTAACTCAGATAAACAATCTTTTCAACTGTAATGAGCAGAGAAGCATCTCAGAATGCACAACATGTCCAACCTTGAGGTGGTTGGGCTACAACAGCAGAAGACCATGTCAGGTTCCACTCCTGTCAGCTAACAATAGAAATCTGAGGCTGCAGTGTGAATAGGCTCAGCAAAACTGGACAGTCGAAGACTTGAAAATGTTGAGAGAATTTGGTTTCAATAGCTTGAATCCATGGACTCAAACTGCCTCATGTCAATAGTCCAGGCTGGTGGTGGTGTAATGGTGTGGGAAAGGCTATCTTAGCACACTTTGGGATCCTTAATATCAATCGATCATGTTTGAATGGCACCACCTAAGTAATGTTGCTGAGCATATGCATCCCTTCATGGCTACAGTTTACCATCTTCTAATGGCTACTTCCAGCAGGATAATTCTCCATGTTACAAAGCAAAAGTTGTCTCAAACTAATTTCATGAACATGACAATGAGTTTAGTGAACTTTAGTGGCCTCCACAGTCACCAAATCTAAATAAAATAGAACACCTTGGGATGTTGTAGAACAGGAGATTGGAAGCATGAAAGTGCAGCTGACAAATCTGGAGAAATGACATGATACAATCTTGTCAACATGGACCAGAATCTCAAAGACATGTTGTGGAATCCATGCCATGAAGAGCGGAGACTGTTTTAGTGTTCCTAATAAAGTGCTTGATAAGTGTACATCTCACTAGATTAAGTTTAGGTTAGGGGTTTACTGTAGACAACCAGATTTTATAGATTAATACTATGATGAAAGTATCACTAATTGAACTGTATCACTAAATGAAATCCTATTAAGGAGATTAATAACACCCTGCACACCCAACAGACAACATGTTATTCTGACTGTGGATGAGTCTAATAGATGCCATTCCCTTTGGTTTCTTGGGTATTTTCCATGCATACTCACGTCACTAACCATGGTTGTTTAAATAAACCAAATGAAAAATCAGTTTACCAGCTGCTGAAGGCTGGTTCTTAGAATTGTGTGTGTGCATGAGAATCTTAAAAGGTTAGGATAGGAGCAGGTCTTCTATTGTAGCTTAACCTCATTATATATGCATATGCCTTTTGGTTTGAGGTAACAATTGCACGTGTGTGTAGTTGGACTCACCATACTCTGCTCGTAGATGCTCTGGAATGTGCGGCTCATATCCCTCTTTCTCTGGAACTTCATCGAAATCATCGTCATCATCATCCTCTCCCTCTGAGGAAGCCTTCATCTGAGGAAGACAAGGTAGGATTTAGCTTTTGTTCATCTCTAAATTATAAAAACACTAATTCCAAATATACAACAATTCTTTTTTTACAGAACTGTGTATATATGTGTATATATATATATATATATATATATATATATATATATATATATATATATTTCTTGCAGTGTATTGTTTTGTGTGCAATGACAGTCCACTTAATTGTCAAAAATAAGGCTGACCAATTTGCTTTTTCAGAAGCTAGCATCCACACTTCAAGGTCATCATGGGACAGAGACACTAATAAAGAGTAAGTAGAGCTTAAGTTCAGATTAGTTTTAAGGTTAAGAATGAACCTTCCCACTAAACTGATGTGTTTTTGCAGAACTTTCAGCTCAGAATTATATGCTAGTTCTGAGCCAAAACGGCAGGGCAACGGTTGCCCACTAAGTGCAACAAAATAGTTAATGCACTTCAGCACTGCCTGCCACCTGCCTGTGTACTCTTTGCATATGCTGGGTGAGAGTTTTCCCAATCTTTGTCATCTTTCACCTACCATGTTTTAAGCTTAGCAGTCTTCCCTCTGGTGAGACTGCAAACGTGTGTGTGTGTGTGTGTGTGTCTATATGTGGGAATTGGAATGTCAAGGATATTAACTCCAGAGTGCAAAGCAGCTTGATATTCTCATTGACAGATGCAAACTAAGAGTACAGTGAGCTAGTTATTAGAAGATTCTCTGAGTGTGGGGAACATAGAGAAACCAAAACCAAAAACACATTATACATACACGGATATACAACATGGACTCTGTAACCCTCTCCAGTTTTATCAACAATCATTGGTGTTCTCTTTCTGTGAGGCATGGTACATATCAGCAGATACTTATGAACAGAAAATTCAAAACGGTTGAGTGTTTTTCATAATACAAAGTTAACCAGTACCTCCAGTCTGGTTTCACTGATAGGAGTTAGCAAACCTGGACACCAGACTCCAGTTAGCATTTGTTAATGTCACTAGCCAGGTTGTTCACATACTTTCTCCCGCCTGCACTGTAACATTTTCAATATGGAAAAGAACAATACAATGATTTGTGTTTTATTAGTTCAAATAAGTTGTGTTCTATCTTATATGAAGGTCAGACAATATCTTAAGTCAAATTTATACAAAAATGCAGATTCCAAAAGGTTTGCTTACTTGCCACTGTACAATAACAAACTAATGCTTTCTACTGGTGCAAAACAAAATTGGAATATGATTCATGGGATTTATTGACAATAAGAACATTACAGAATATTGCCTATCTTGTCTTTCTACAATGCAGAACACAAAACTGTTATACATAAAATGGTCATTTCTACGACAACACAAATTTGAGCGTGTGTGCAGCTGTGTCCTCAACTGTTGAGCTTGTCCGTCACCACTCTCACACACATACACAAATTTAAATACACTCTAGTCTAGTATAATAATCCCTGAGATTAGCGTTCTGAGGAGCAGTAAAATGTGTGTGTGTGTGTGTGTGTGTTTGAGAGTGACAGAAGCCTGCTGTGTTACTGCTGATAAAGAGCATTCAAATCTAAAGAATTAGTTCATGAATGATGAGTCCTTATATGATTACTGAACACACACACACACACACACACACACACACACACACACAAACACCCCTGAACTGAACATACTGTCAGTCACTTAACCATGGCACAACTCTGCATGCACATCTTGATCAAGCACACAGAGACCAAATAAAAAACTTCATATTATAAATTTCAACATTCAGTTAATCTGCTGCTGAAAATGAATGCCTAATTAATTGTCATTGCTGCAGCTATGAAGAGACATGGTGTGTGGTCCAAGAGGGAGAAAAAGTAGGCCTCATTCATAAAATCTGAAAAGGAATATTTGATATTGAAGTGCACATATATGTGTGAAGTGGATTCCATTTATTTAAAAAAAAAGAATTAAATTAAAAATAGCTCATTGTCCTGGGTTTATTCTTCCTCTGCCTCTCTTTAGTCAAATGAATTAGCCAAAATAATGTAATGGCCTTATGGAATAAAGACTAACTCAATAAATTCTCCATTACAAAAGATTACAAATACTGATACAAAAGTATTTGGTTGAAAACCTGTTAGTTAGCATCTGACAACTGCTTCTAACTGCCTGCTAGTATATCTAAGTGAAACAGCAATCCCTGTGTTTCTGTTTATGGTTCAATACATTGGTCAGGCTTTTGAGTAAATACTCAAGATACTGATCAAATTCATAGATTACAAAAAAGTTATTTTAAATTAAACAATAACATAAATAATAGCTGCTATTTGAGCCGCCTTGAGTCATGACAGTCCTGTAAACTGTGAGGTGAATAGTTAAAAGCTATGCAGATCGGCCGCAGTTTATAGGACCCTGGTGACTGACTCTGGCATTTACAAGAGGGACAGACTGAAAAAAGACCCTGAACACTGATCTGAGCTCTGAGCACAGACAGGAGAGAAACTGAAAAACTGTTCACTAATTCAGCTGCACTGTTTGTGTTGACAGGACATCAGCCTGGTATCTGCAGTCAGCTGTTAGCTGGAGTTTCACTCCCTGTCACTGACAGATTGAATAAAGTAGAAACCATAAACTGTTCACTTGACTTCCTCGGCCACATATCTTGTAGCCAGAGATAATATCTCTTCAACAAACAAAAAAGCGATAATAAAAGTGGTTGTCTTTACTTTGGTGAAGCATCTGCTACTAACAGTCCATGTGTTGCTATGAGGGTATATATTTTTTTTTTAAATGTCCTCAATGGTATGGCCATTTACATTTGTAGACCTTAAAAAAATGAAGCTGTACCATGTTTTAGGCTTGCATTTTCCAAGGAATCACTGGTCCACAGTTTTGTAACTAGGATGTGCTTACAATTTAGATAATCTGACCTTACACAATCTTATATTCAAGGAAACAAAAGTATTCCCCACTTGTTGGATGTAGAGAAAATGCAAGTTCCCAGGTAAAATTTTGAGAAGTGCTGTACACAACATTGGGATTAATCCAACGTGACTTAAACATTGAGAATCGATTCTGGACTTTCTGAACTGAAATCGAATTGGGAGACCAGTTCTGATATCCAGCCCTCTTGGCAATTTAATTTGGCATCAAATTTCAAATGTCCCCACTGTTGTTATGTGCCACCTAAACATTTGATGCAACTGGGCAAACTTAATCTGCTTGAGATAATTACAAGATGCAATCACAAATTTAAAACAGCTTCTAAACAGACCTTGTGATGGGATGGTTTTGTCATTGTGGTTCATGTGAAACTTGTACCCATGTTAATGTGTAAATGCACAAATCCTCTCCCTTTTCTTTGCATTAGGCAATAAAAGTAACAGCAAAATACACTGAAGTCATCAGGAAATGAAATTAGTAAATTCCACTATTACCATATAAAATTAAGTGACTTCAAACTGCGCCAAATGTAAATCTGCAGAAAGTAAAAGATAGTACGATAAAATTCCCCTGACTAAGATAAAAGTTATTACTTATTACTACAAATGGTCCTTTTTTTCCTCAGAAAAGAGGTTGCACAGATTGAATGTGAGCTATGAGCTACTGAGACTGGTTCTTATTTATTTCTTAGAGAAAACCTAAGAAAACGCTCTTAAAGAGAGGAGTAACATTTTAAACACCAAACCAAACTTTCGCCATTACTCCACTGCTCCCCTTATTCATCCTTTCAGTACAATGGATTCTAACCCACACACACACACACACACACACACACACACACACACACACACACACACACACACACACACACACACACACACACACACACACACACACACACACACACACACACACACACACACACACAGATATAGACTATAGGTTTTGCGCTTGTCTGCTTTAATCCTGGCTGGTTTATTCTGCTCTGATCAATGACCTATGACTAAGAAGTGATCACCCAGCTGGTGGAAAATCCTGCCCTAACATCATCCCTTTTTCCCCCTCTTTCTGCCGCTTTGTCTCTAATTCACCTTAATATAATCCTGATAGCATCGAGTGCTGTCGGCTGGCCTGGCAGAGCTGTAAGTCTCACAGTAGAATTAGCTTTCCTCGAGAAACATTTTGCTGACGGGGAGCATGGCTAAAATATGGCCTCCATTCCCCCACATGGTTGCATGGGGGCTGCTTTGCATTTTAACAGAGCTTTGGTTTATTCGGCAGGACACACACACTGGGAGAAAATCACACAGTAACACAGAGTTCCCTGGAGGAGATAAAAATGGCTTCTTTAAGTGAAACTCAAGATTTATCAGACAAATTAGAAGTGATGGTTTCAGTAAAGTAGGGCCATGTGTCACTGTAATAGGAAAAAGACAAAACAAATATTGGTAACTTTAACATTACAAACCGGCACAGATAGAATAAAAAGTCTCTGAACAGAACAAAATAAATAAAAAAGTTGTAAAGTAAAGCCGGGTTATGTGTTACTGTAATGGCAATGTTTACTCAAAGATAAAATATAGGAGGCTTCAACAGGGAAAATAGAAAAGAAAGAAAAATAAGCAGTTCTTTAACAACCAAATAAAGAAGAGATCTGTTGGAAGTGTTTGCTAAAGTCATGGCCGTACCTTACTTGGGCAACAATACAGTTTCAATGGGTGGAGCAGCAACAAACATCTACAACTAATCAAGAACAACTGATCAGGAGGACCATGGTAATGTTAATGGGTTGAGGTTGCTACGAACTATTCTTGTCATTTATATTTTCACCTTTTTCTGATCAAGCAACATCAAAATATCAAAACATGCACACAGAGGTTATTTTCTGTTAAGAAACAACATAGATGATTGGATGAACTGGAACGCTGGCTACAAGCCAGGCCTTATCATTCAGCATCAGTGTTCAACCTGGTTTAAAAAAAAAGGCTGAACCAGATTAGACAAGTATGTTGCTGTTTCCACAGGTGTCTTGCTTATTCAGTTTCTAAGGCATTTCATCTTCTCTCCTCCTATCCCCTCTCTGTTAATAAGACTCTTATCCTTTAAAAAAATGATGTGAGGGAACTGGCTCAGACAACTGCTCCCCTAACTTCATTTGTCTCTTGAAAGTTTGATGGTGCTGCATTTAAAAACCCATTCAATCTTATAAACCAAAAATTAAATGTAGTCGACTGTGATGGGCGCTCAGTGCATCTGCTATTTATATGCTAATGTACACTCAACCTGCCATAGTCTGGCAAATTATTACTGCACAGCCATAAGTCAGGTGTATGGCAGAGAGGGTTAGGGGCATGTTAACCATCTCACACACACTCATATAGAGGAGAAGAGGAATAATGGGAGGAGGAAGTGAAAGCAGAGGGAGACGGGGGGGGGGGGGGGGTCTGACAAGGAGCTGAAAAAAGCTTTCGAGATTTCTCAGTTGTCATTAACCCTAACACTAACATAGACTTACATTCATTTTCTGGAGACTTACCCTAACCCTAACCGTAATGACTGCTTGCCTTACCCTAAACATCATCTGAACCATAACCTTAACCACTGACCAAAAATCATCCCTTCCCAAATTGGATAAGTCACCCCCGATTAACTGGTCTTTATTCTGAAATTTGTACCCAAAAGTAGCCTATGACAAAAGCATGCACATACACATTAACACACAGAATTGTACACCTGATGACTAAATTATTTCATTCTACATTTGGGACTGAAATGGAGAATGTCTTTAGGGATTACTGAGTGTCCTTAATGTCACAATTATCACAAGACATTTCCCTTTAGAGAGAGCAAGTTAGAAAGAATTTGCTTAATGAATTCATGAAAAGTAATTTTAAATTCTTGGCAGTATTGTAGCAAATATTAATTTCTTGCTGGTACAGTACACAACTGCGCATGAACAGTCACGTACATGAAAGGCAGCTGGGCTCCGTCAAGCACAGATCAAAACACAGCAGGGACGGTTCAGAAAC
>CM029134.1:26807559-26930059 GCA_016859345.1 Istiophorus platypterus | reverse complement strand
CTTTCTTTGTTTATCTCCAGTGGGAAACAGGCGGCCACATCCATTGTGCTGTGATAAGATGGGTTATCAGCAGTAAACAAGGCCTGGGCCTGTTTGAATGGAGCCCAGAGTGACTGAATACACTCCTAAAAACAGATATGTTCAAATAAGTCTGCATGTCTTATCCTTTTCTAAACACAAGCCCATGTTTTAAGTTAGCAGCACTCAATGAATGCATATAGGATTCTCCCACCGTAGCTCTTACTGAAAACTCTTTTCAAGCATATTCAGTTTTTTAAAAATTCAGTTTACAGCAAAGCTTTGTGATTAAACCAAGATAGAAAATATTTTTTTAATGAAAAATTAAAGAGATGATACAATATCTGCAACACATCTGCAATAAAAAAAAATCATATTACTGCAAAATTATTACTGATTTCGATGAGAAGATAAATTGAATTTAATTCCTTTTTATAAAAAATTCAAGGCCCACTTACTAGCTTTCTCCAGAATTTTAACCACATCTCGCCTTGATCAGGGGACAACTGTGATTGACAACTCAACTGAGATTAGCAGTTAGAAAAAGCTAATGAGTAAACCATCAGAATTTTATAAATGACAGAAAGAAGGAATGTGACCTGTATTTCTAAGCTGTATACATCTCCAAATAAACCTCATTAGCTGGTTCTGGCTATTCAATAGTTAATTTTGTTAATTCAGTATTATTTCTGGTTGGACGAGTTGAAGCCATTGAGGTTGACTCAACAGTGTGAGAATTTCTTTGTTCAGTTAATTCCTACCAGTCAGGTAGCTAAGGCTAGCTAGCAGCTGTCTACAGATATCAGGCTAGTGTCCAGTTCAGTTAAGAAATATAAACAGCTGGAGCAGATGAATTAATTAGACTTCTTGCCCTGTCTGTGCTGAAACTAATTGTTACAGTGGCTGCCCATTCTCTGTCTAGTTAAAAGCAGTCCATCACTGTATGGGATAACACTGTGTGGTATTTTCTGAATATGCAAAATGCAATTGGGTTCAAGTCTGATGCTCCAAAAACTATGATATTTCAATCATTATTTAGTTTCCCTGCAATTTGCAGTTAAAAAAAATCTTTTAAATTATGAATCAGCCACAAACTTGAAAAACTAATATTTTGCTCACAACATAAACAATATGCCACCAGCAGAGGGTGTCCGAAGTTGATGAGCAATGTGTCTATCCCTACAACCTGTGGTAAATAAAGTCCTAGATTTTTTTTTATGGGAAGAACAGAAACCCATATTTATCTTACAAATAAGCTTATTGCTCAGCTACTATTAAGCTTGAGCTATGGTTTAGACCAGCTGGTCAGATGGTGTTTTTCAAAAGAAACACACAAAATTAATAACTGAGAAAACTTTATGCTTCATCCTATTTTTCTTTCACAGGAACTTGTAAAACCACCATTACATACTTTAACTAACTATCAACAGTCTAAACACAAATTTGGCTTGCATAAATTCTAAGCCAAAGAATTCACAACAAAAAAATGTCTTGTGTATTTCTATTTTCAATAACCTTCCAACTTCTTTTAGATGCCTCTTCACTCCACCTTCCCTCTGTCTTATTCTATCATTCAATAAACGAGCCTCTTTATCTGCCCACATAACACTCCTCTTCTCTCTCAGCTCCCCTGTTATGGGAGACTGTATTCAGAGGCCCGTTGAAAGAGAAACCAATCGTGTGGTGTGTCAGCAGCCCGATAGAGAGGGACCCAGTAATGGAAGGCCTTTTAAGGCTAAAAAGGAAAAGCTAATTATGATAAAGGGGCTGTAAGTTGTGTGGTTATCACAGTGCTGGGCCTGCTGGTGCAGCAGACTGGTCCCTGACAGTGATAACCAGGCAGAGCGAGACGCCCAGCGCTCTGTCACTGTCACTCTGCTGTTCTGTTCAGCTAAAGATGGATTTACACACTACAACTTTTATGTCTTTTTTTTTTTCAAACTCATGAAGCAGTTTGCATACACTGGTCCTTCAAACCTGTAAAGGCAGCCTGCTGGCGATTTGTGTTTAAGGGTTTTTTTTTTTCTTTTCTCTGTGTTTAATACTGCAAGAATGCACCAACTATGCCATCTCTTACATACTCAACATCAATTATCCCCTAAAATAAGCAAAAAGTTTGACTGAACTTTTTGACACAAGATCTATTCAAAATATCACTAGTGGGGTAGTTTGTGCCTCCATTTTGAGCCAGCTCAAACAACAGCAGAATGACGATGCTATGCAAGATACAGAGGCGTCCAGATTGACATATCAGCTGTCAAAGCATGGGGCACATTAGTGGCAGTAAAGTGAATGAATGGGTACATACTCCCTCTTGCGTCCCAATTTCTTTTCTCTGTCTGTGATGCATTATGCATTATGCCTGTGCCTTGCTATCTCACTTCTCCTAAATGTTTTTACTATAAATATTTCCTTTCCCCCACTCTCGTTTTCTTTTATGATCCTTCTCTCTGGGAGCCCATGGGAATGCATGAATGAACAGACATATTTAAATAAGAAAACAGGGAGTGGACACATTTCAGGGCAATGCAAACTACCAAACTATCAGAAAAACTATACTGGGGTGTTTCAATAAGTCTGATTGGTACAATACATAATATAAAAGGTCAAATGCACTCGGAACTGGATTTGGTCATTTAACTTTCTAGCATTATGCATTTCATTTGCCTGGATCTGTCACATAATAAAACTAGTGACTGATTTTAATACTCTGGCTGATCAGTGTATCTTTGGTAGAAAGTAAACAAAGAGCATTATATTATTTTTTTTCCAATTCAGCCTGAAGACTATTATTTCTGAAATTGGAATCAGGCTATATTTCAAGACATATCTTTTGGCAGCTCAGTAATAGACTGATTCCACTCAAGCAACAAGCACCACAGCTGATTGGCAATGAAGCTGAAGTTCATAAATGACCAACTGACAGTGTAGATGAAAACTATGCCCCACTGGGATTAATGTAAAATTCCCATTCAAATTTTTTGAGGTAATTTTACACCAGGTTTTTAATCGCTTTTTAATTCTGCTTTTTAATTTTTTTAAATTATTTTCTAAATTTGCAAAAATACATACATGGCAATTTTATCCTTTTCTGACACTTAAGTCCACACCAAAATGAAAATTTATGTACAATTTGGGTTTTTTATAATGTACTCCTGGTATTATTCCAGATTTGTAGTTGAACACATAACCAGACATAGGTGTGGCTGTGGCCACATAGGTGTGGCTTATTTTTCAGTGAACCCAACCAAAATAGTTCGGCTCCTCGGTACCTGAAAAAAATCCAATTTAGACTTAAACTGAAGGTTTTTTGAGAGGGAGCCAGCAAAAAAATGCTTATGTAGGACTCTATTAAAAAAAATTAAACTTCTTCAAATATTTTTTCAAAATGTAGATTAAAACAGGACTTCCACTTAGTCTAATGTGTGCTTTACCGACAGATCAATGAAAAGATATTAATTTTGAACAGCAACAGAAGTCAGCTGTAGTATGGGGGAACTAA
Organism: Istiophorus platypterus; assembly: GCA_016859345.1. NCBI lineage: Eukaryota > Metazoa > Chordata > Actinopteri > Istiophoriformes > Istiophoridae > Istiophorus > Istiophorus platypterus. Next base: position 26,926,539 of record CM029134.1, on the reverse strand, counting down.
CAGGAATATATTAAACCAACTGCCAGATTTCATGTGCAAACACTGAGTTAATCCAGGCTGATGAAATCCAATAAAGAGGGACCTAGTTATCAATATGCCACTTCTTTGAACTTTACCATCAGAGTACAAGGATGTGTTAAATCTTTACCATCATTGTTAAGTGATTTTGTTGCCCCACCTCTGATTTCTGGTAGAATGCTGCCATCTGCTGGCCACCTCAATACTAACAGTTTAACAGGTTGACCATTGGCCTGGACAGTATATACTGATTTCGAAAAGTACTCAGAACATTTGACTTTTTTTTTTTTTTTTTTTTATAAATGTTTTGTGATGTTGTAGCTTTATGCTTAAAAAATTTATTTTTTAAATAAACAATTTTTCTCCACCATAATTCTACACTCAATACCCCATAATGACAAAGCAAAAACAGAACTATAGAAATTTTTACAAGTTTATAATAAATTAAAAACCGAAACTTCATTTACAAAAGGATTCAGACCCTTTGCAATGACACTTGAAATTTAGCTAAGATTCCTCCCATTTCTCTTGATCGTCATCTCTGAGATGTTTCTATACCTTGACTAGAGTCCACCTGTGGTAAATGAAACTGATTGGACATGATTTTTTGAAAGGCACACACCAGTATGAGGTCTCACAGCTGACAATGCGTGTGAGAGCAAAAACCAAACCACGAAGTCAAAGCAACTGCTGCCTGCAGAACTCAGAGATAGGATTATATCAATGTACAGATCCATGGAATTTTTTTTGTTCTCAGACTTTTGGACCACACTGGATATATATACATATATGGAGAATATATACAGTAGATGTGGACAGAGTCAAGCCCAGAAGTATCTGGACAGTTACATTTTTTGATCTTCAGGCTACGAGCGTAAGCACATTCCATTTGCAATAGAAGAATGGATACTAGATTTAATTGCCAATTCATTGCTTTAGGGGTTCAAAAGTAATGGAGACACTTGGCTACTAAATGTTTCTTTAGCACTAGAGATGTCAACAACACCAAAAGGCCTGGAAGCTCAAGGAAGATAACTAAAGCGGATGATCACAGAATTCTTTTCTCGGTTAAGAGTAACCCTTCACAACATCTAGCCAGGTCAAAAATATTCTCAAGGAGGTAAGGTGTATCATTGTCAATGTCTACAATCATGAGACCCCTTAATGAATGTAAATATTGAGGGTTTATCACAATGTGCAAACCACTGGTAACTGTCAAGAACAGAAAGGCCACAGAAGACTCTTCCAGAAAACATCTTAAAAGCCTGACCCGTTCTGGGACAAGGTTCTTTGGACGGATGAAACCAAGATTAATTTGCACCAGAATGATGGGAAGAGATGAGAATGGAGAAGGAACAGAAGGCTCTGCCACATCCTCTGTGGGTTTGAGTTACTGCTGAGGTCCTCTATACATAGTTCGTAGGGGTGTTGTTCAGACTAGATATGTCAAGGTTTGCCCTGGCAACACTGTTGGCTAAGGTATCTCTTGATTTAAAAGTTGTGTCTCTTGCCATGAACAGCAGTTTGACTTTGCTGTTAATCCATGGTTTCTCATTTTGGTACACTCAGATCCTTTTGCTAACAGTGACACTGTTCATGCGGTAGTTACTGTCTATGACAATTCCATCCTCCGTCTACGTAGCAAGAAAAGAGAGTTGTCTGAGGAGATATGGAAAAAAATAATTGCCAAGCATGGTGAAGGTAAAGGCTCCACACAGTGTTATGTTTCTATGACCAAAGCTACTAATATTATTAAGAAGTGTAAGGTCCACTAGACTGTAGCCAACCTCCCTGGATGTGGCTGCAAGAGGAAAATCGAGCCCAGATTGAACAGGAGGCCAGTGTAAATTGTGGAAAAGGAGTAAAGAAAAACATCAAAACAGATAAAAGCTGACATCCGAGATCAAGGTACATCAGTGTGTAGTGGCAACATATGTCCTTTTCTGAGTGAAAGTGGGGTCCATGGAAGAAGGCTCAGGAAATTGCCACTTTAGAGAGAGAAGCAAGAAGCTTGACTGGAGTTTGGTAAAATGCATGTTGACTAGCCAAAATGACTCTGGAAAAAAGTCCTATGGACAGATTAAACAAAATAAGAGCCTTTTGATAAGTCACATCAGCTCTGTTCAATATGAAGCTTTCAAAGAAAAGAAGACCATCCCTACTGCGAAACATGGAGGGCAGGGCACAATGAAATCAGAAGATAATCAAGACATTCTGGGGCAAAGCATACTGTGTGAAGGCTCCACCAACAGTATAATGACCAAAAATTAATCTTGGAGGTACCCGTGAGTGGATGTGAAAAGATCAGACAATCTGAACCTGCTGTGAGTCCTTATCTTAATCCAGTTGAACATCTATGGAAAGACACTCACACTCACCGCTTTGAGGAGGCAAACATCAAACCTAAGAAATAGAGCACAAACTACCAAAGAAGTCTCATTAAGAGCTACAAAATATTAGAGTAAGGTTCCTAATATTGTTTTTTGATACCATTTTCATTTGTTTCATCTACAATCAAGAGGTGTGTCCCTCTTCTTTTAACTATGAAAGATCAAATAGTGGTTGACTATTACTTTTTACAGTTTCAACTTATCTCAGAAAAAATCCAAACCATTTTTTCTTTTTTTTTTAAGTGGAAGGGGACTGACTGTTTTAGACATTTAGCGGAGAGGTATAGGGGGTGTTTTTACCTTAATAAACTTTTTTAAAAGTAAATCTAGTGATACAATTGTTATTTCAATTTATCAGAAGTACATGAATGGGAAAAACAACAATAAACAACACTATTCTGTCCTCCATTTGTCATATGTTAGTACTTCATGTACTTCATGTACATGAATAAGCTCAACTAAGAGTTAGAATGTAATATTGTATGTAAAACTCACCACTTTGCGGACCCTGGACTTATAGTCGATATGAAGCTCTCTGTGTTTCTGCAGTGCAGCTTCTAAAGATCTCTTCAGATCCAGTGCTCTCCTTAACAGATGCTGTTCCACACCTGCCTTGGTGAAGACCTAAATGTACAGACAGGTTTAACAACCTCAAGGCTTTCGTCAACAACCAAAGAGATAAGACAGAAAGAAAGTGTTTGTAAATTGCAAAAAATACTAAATTAGTGATTCTAGTAGAAGATGGCAATGTTAGTGTTAACTTCTGATCTTTTAAACAGGTGTCTATCCATCACATGCTTGAGCTCTGTGTGGTTTGTCTGTACTAACCTTAACCCAGCCCTGCACAGCTGGTAAGTGTTTCGTTGTTATGACTCTATGGAGGTCTATCACTGTGGAAACCACTGCCTCATTATCTTCGGTCTCCTTCACATGAAAACCTGAGAGAAAAGGAAAAGGAAAGGGAAGAAAAGTAAAACAGCATTTTACTGATATATCAAGTTGAGAAAAAAAAAATCATTTTTTCCCTGGTGAATATTTTGTATGTCTTATAGAATTTATACACACAACAAGCACTTTATTAGCTACACTTGGAAAAATATAAAGTAGGGACCCCTTTTGGCCTCCTAACAGGCTGAATTCCTCAAGCCATGGTTTCAACAAGGTACAGGGAACATTCCCTGTACTTGATGTTGATTTAACAGCATGATGCATTGAATTAAGCTCAGGTTCCTGCTCATATATAACAATCAGGAAATGAATATTTGTGACTGTACATAACATGATGACATCAGGCATCATTTATGTTACATTAACAAAAACCCTCGTCACTCTTCTGGTTCAATTGGATCATTATGGGCGTGACACATAGTAGATATTTGTTCTTTTCCATTTGTCCCCGATGAAAGCATCTCTAATCCCTACTATCTCAATAAAATAGTATTAACAAGGCAAATTCTGAGATGACATTCACATCAATAGGTCAATTTAGTTGCTGTTCTTGAGCCAGATCTTCATTACCTAATGGAGGTCAAGAATAAACTTTGAACCTTGGCAAACTTTTGATTTAGATCAGGAGCTATCTGATCAAACACAATTATGATTCTGACCTGACCTTCAATGGCAACTGTCAGTTCTTGACAGTTTTTGATTCTCAGTGATGTGGACATTTTTTGTAACAAAAAGGTCTGGATTTTCAAAACCCAGCCTTATGTATAAAGTACAGCATATACATACACTCATTCATAAAATACTGCAGATACAGTTCAGGAGCTTTGGTTAATGTTCACATCAACATCAAATGGGGAAAAATGTGATCTCATTGACTATGTTGGTGCTAGACAGGCTGGTTTGAGTGTTCCTGCCGATCTCTTGGGATTTTCATGTACAGTCAGTCAACAGAGTTCACTCAGAATAGAGCCAAATATCAAAAACATCAAGTGAGTTGAAGTTCTGTGGACAGAAACATCTTATTGATGAGAGATGTCAGAGGAGAATGACCAGACTAATTGGAGCTGACAGAAAGGCTATGGTTACTCAGGTAACTACTTTTTACAACTGTGGTGAATAGAAAAGCATCTTTGAATGAACAGCACATCCAACCTTGAGATGGATTGACTACAGCAGCAGAAAACCCTGTGGGTTCCACTCCTTTCAGCCAAGAACAGAAATCTGAGGCTGCAGTGGACATAGGTTCAGCAGAACTGTTGAAGACTGGAAAGATGTAGCCTGATCTGATTGGTGTGGATTTCTGCTGAGGCAGCAGATGTTTGGGTCAGAATTTGGTGTCAACAGCATGAATCCATGGACCCAACCTGCCTTGTGTCAACAGTACAGGCTGGTGGTGTACTGGTGTGGGGAATGTTTTCTTGACTCATTTTAGACCCCTTAATACCATTCAATCATGGTTTAAATGCCACAGCCTATGTCAGCATTGTTGCTGACCGTATGCCCCCCTTTATGGCCACAAGTTTCCCATCTTCTAATGGCTACTTCTTTGTTTTCTTGGCACACTTTGGGCCCATAATACCTACCATTCATGGTTTGAATGCAACAGCCTGAGTATTGTTGCTGACCATGTTCATCCCTTTATGGCCATGATCTTTTAACAGCTACCTCTAGCACAACAATGCTCCATGTTACAAAGTAAAATCCTCTTAGACTGGTTTAAATGAACAGGATAAGGAGTTCCGTCAACTTCAGTGGCCTCCAAAATCACGAGGTCTGAATCTGACAGAACAACTTTGGCATGGCTGCATGAATTTGCAGCTGACAAGTTATGTCAACATGGACCAGAATCTCAAAGGAAATTTTCCATTCTCATCTGGAATCTATGATACAAGTTACTAAGACCGTTTTGAGATCAAAGGGAGGAACTATCCAGTATTAGTATGGCTTTCCTAATAAAATGCTTGTGCAGAGTATGCCCTTAGTTGGCAGTTTATTAGGCACACCTAGCTACATGTTATAACATCCAAAAAAGGAGTGATGCAAGAAAAGCAACCTTCATAAAGTTCAAAATGTTAATTTTTTGTGACTGAACTGTGTTAAAGTTTTGGAAATTGGTTGCATTATGCTTTAAAAAAAAGAAAAAAAAAGGAACCAAAAATATTTGCCCATTTCCATATGGAATCAACATCTCCAACAGATTGTCAACAAAAACTTAACATTTTAAGTGTCACAAAGGTAGGATTTGTTGCATTACAGTATTATTAGCATTATAATGTCTGGGTTTACTTGGTAAACTGTTATTTCATTGAACTAAACACAAGTTGTACCTACCAGGGCTGAGGTTCAGGTCCAGAGTGTATGAGTGAGAGATGAGCCCTGAATTCCGAATAAACAAGTCTTCATCAAAAGTCTCTTCCTCGTCCTCACGACTTCCCTCCTCCTCTTCTTTGTTTTTTTCTTCATCTCCCTCCCCCTGCCCTTTCTCAATTTCTTGCTTCTTTTCCTTTCCATCTTCTACCTCCCCTCCCTTCTTCTCCTCCTGCTCATTCCCATCCCTTCTTCTCTCATCCTCCCTCTCATCTTTAGACATTTTCTCCTTCTTTCTCTTATCTTTTTTCCCTTTGCCCTTCTTTTCTGTCCCACTGCTGTTCTTTTTTTCTCTGTTCTCCTCTCCCTCTTGTTTCACTTTTTCATTCCTATAATTCCTTGCATCTTTGCTGCAGCAGGGCTGTTCATCATCTGATGGACATTCGTTGGCTGGTTTGGAGTTGGAAGGTCTGCTATTAACTGTGTGGATGTCTGTGAGGCAAAACTCAGGGAAGAGTAGCCTCATACAGGATTCCATCTCTGTCAATGTTGCCTCAATATCCTGGTAGGACTCTGACAAAGAAATGCAAATATATTAGTAAACACTATAGCAGTTCAATACTTAAAACAAGGGGGATAAAAAAAAAATCCAGTTTCTGTTTATCGTGTTTGAAGCTTTTATGCAAACCATTCTGTTCTACCAGTTTTAAAACAAAACTGTTCATATCATTTTAATTGATATAAAAGGATATATATGAAAATCAATCAAGCCAGGTGATATCAGTCATAGGAAAACATGATGTTTAATTACACAGTACAGTAAAGCGCAGACAAGGTGACAGACCCAATAGGCACCTTCTTTGAGGGGCAGAGAGGATGACCTGCCAACCCAAACTCTACAACACCCAAAGCCAGAAAAACTTCTAGGGTCCACTTAAGAAAAAGTATGACCAGAGTTTAACAGGGCTTCATCTACTCAAAAAAGAGAAGATTTAGTCCCTTTTTTTCCCTTGTACAGCTGAAAGTAACAAACTCCTTCAACAAAGGATGATTTGCATGAGCCAGAATAGCCTCAACCTTCCTGAGAACATGCTTATTATGTCAAAGAGCTCTACCTAGCTCACTCAAGTAATTTTATTGGACACTTTGACAAGACTGTTGAGTCTATTTCTACCGCACAGGCAGAGGTTTCCAAACTACCACAATAAAAAAGATAAAATAATGAAACTATGATAAAACTTTTAGTTATCCTGGATACACAAGCATGAAAGGGTTAATTCTTCTGACAAAATAAAAATGCTGTTATGCTTTCCTATAGAAAAAAACTCAACATTTTGTCTCATTTGCAGTATGTTCCCCTACTGTTTAAAAAAGTTGAAGCGGGTCATCCATTAATCAGAGGTTTGGTGGTTAGACCCCCAGCTCTTCCAGTTGGCATGTCAAAGTGTCCTGAACCCAAAAGTGTCCCCCGATGTATCGACCCTGTCAGAGTGTGTATGTAACGTGCGTTTTGAATGGGTGAATGTGGCATATAGTGCAATGTGCCTAGACTGGTCTATATATGCTATATAAGTACAGAGCGCATAATGCATATGGTTTGACTTCAATGACTGTCCCAAGTTATTGGCTACTGTCAACCAGTAAACAACTGATGTTCGGCCATGGGGGGATTTCCTGAAATCAACAATCCTGCTTTATTTTAGTAACATTAAGATAAAGAAGTAACTGATGAGAATATGATAAAAAGTCCCTATAACACCATGACCCTGTTCCTACTCCTTTAAAAGACTGACAGTTACTGTATAGTCTGCAAATTTTATAATTTGCTGACTTTCATACAGACTCTGGTAGTCATTAATATACATAATACAAGTAAGAGGGAACAAACTGCAACCCAGTGGAGAACCAGTGGAGGAGTGCTTCACATTAGGATACAATATAAAATATTAAACAAAACATGTTAAATCTAACATTAAACTTTAATATGATGTACACAAAAAAACTCCACAGTTCTCCACAGGACCATATGCGATTTTAGCAAGTGGTTTTTGGATTGTGAACAGAAGCAAAACTGTGATATTTCTAGTTCTTGACAAAATAAAAATAAAAAAAAAATCAATTGTTATTACCATTGTTTAATTTTTTATTATTGTTGAATGATATGGTGTTTACCGTCCATGGCTTTGGAGGCTGCCTCCACTCTCTCCTTGTAGATCCTCTCCATCCTCCTTTGTCTGTTCTCTTCCCTCCTCCTCTCTGCTACTGTCCTGGCCTCAGCATCCTGGAAGTCCACCTGACAACATGGACACTACACATCACTCACATGTGGATTACAACATGGGACATGTGAATTAACATGGAAAACACAGTCCAAGTAGACAGGCAATATTACTTTCAGTAAGAAAGAGAGTGATCGTGTGTAGACACAACTAGATGTCCAATCAATACATCCAATACAGTTGGTAATTTTATATATGTTTATATCCTGATATTGTCCACCACACTACACCTAATTTTTTTTAAGGCTGCTTTTTTCAATGTTTAAAAAAAATGTGTAATGTAGTCACTCTTAATGATGCACCAACAGAAAATTGTTTGCAAACTATTCAGTTGCCCTGAGTACGAGGGGTCATTTTAGCATGTTTCAGCTCATTGTTCTGATTTCAAGGACTGGTACTTAAATGTTTTGGTTCACTCTCACTGCATTCACCAGTCTAATTTCCGTCTGGTGAACATAGTGGAGCTTTTAACAGCTCAAGAGCTAGTTACTTTCATTCAAAAGGTGGACAAGAACACAACCCCAAATGAATGATGATGTTGCTCCATGTGTGGTGGATGGGTAAAGAGGCAGTTGTATTCAAACCTGTTCACTGTGTCAGCTTTAAAATTTGATAATACTCCATGACACCCATGAGGTGTTATTTGCTGTTCAAAATGAATGTACCAGTATTAATATATAGGTAAAGACAACATGCTGAGCCTCAGCTAAAGAGACTGAGGTGATTTGTGTAACCACCAACAAGAACCAGAACCAATCAGTTTCTCAGTGAGAACCACACAAATGTAATTTTAAATGTGTATCATTTTTGCGTGAATCTGGAAATTCATATCAGATAATGGTAGGAAGAGGAAAGAGGCTAAGGAACTGTATTTTATGATGTTCGAAATAGGAAAGTCGGACCAAAATTAAATTGCTTTGTGTAAATTGATGGCTGATATTATTAGTTGGATTACATAGGGGACTTTCCTGGCAGTTGGCCATAGTATAAGCGGAAGCAAACCACCGACCATTCTGTGTTGGGTGGTTCTTAGCTCCCACATCTTTCAATACAAGCATGGAAAGTACATCTTGTAACGTATAATCTCCTACTAATCTGCTTCGTCACACTTAAGGGCACGTGCAAAACTGTTACTAGAGGATTTCCCTCAGAGGAATATACATCATATATAAAAAAGGGCTGAAGATTGGAACTGACCTCTTGTTTCAATTAATGAATATTCATAAAAGCACAGCTCAGTTCAGCTCTTGAGGATTGTGTTGCATCAGACTAATACTAATACTGCATCTACTGTGTATGACAGTACTTCTTAGAACTTACTGCATATTTGGAACTTTTTTTTTTCATTCCATGTTATATGTTATAGCTGCAAATGTTTCAGACACTATAGATGTTTAGGTACATCATCAGTCTTATCAGGGAGGCATCCAATTTGTCCCACATCCATCTTTGGCAGGATAACAAGTCCAGACATACATCTAGAGTCAAAGAACTATTCACTAATAAATAAAAACTATTCATGACATTATTTTTCAAACTTCACTTGTAGTGCCTAAAACTTTGCACATCCCTGTTTGTTCATTTCTGTTTGCAAATGATTTCTTTCATAATAATTCTTTTTTTACAGTGCAGACATTTTACACATTGTGCATCTCTGATTGTAACACAGGCCTTTTTCACAGCAGACATTTTGATGTTACACAGTAGTCAAAAAAAACAAAAAAACAAAAACAAAGACAGGTTTAAATAATAAAATGATTTAGTTAAATGTCTCTGGAAAAAGAGTCTTGTAAGTTTATACATAACATTTTGTGCTAGTGTACACATATTCACTGAGAAAAAGCTCAGATGTAAAGATCAGTGCTAAGATTTTCACAATCAGTATCCGATCCTTCAAATGAAAATTGCAGCCAGTCAGAAATCACAGTTCCGCTTCACAAAAAGTCCATCAGAATCCAAATGACTTTGATAGTGTGGTAATTAACCTGAGCCAACATGAAGCTACTGGCAAGTTTGTCATGGAACCAAAAAAGAAACATTTTATTAGCCTCTGAGGTTTAGTCGATGGGGGCTTTAGTTTCATTCAGTCATTAATACAACATGTGGTGACTGAAAGCAACTTATGGTTTCTCTCACCTTCTTAACCTGTTTGAGAAAGTGGTAGCCTAGTGCAAGCTTCTTATAAGCTGTCCCATACGAAGCCTGCCATGACTGGATAGTCTGGATGGCCAGTGACCTCAATTTCCTGGCCACTTCTTTAGGCGGAGGGAGGGGCTGGTCTGAGTCGGTCTCCACTGTCAGCTCCAAAAACTCCTGTTGAGGGGGATGTACATTTAGGCTTTCAAATCTAAATCCCGCTCAATGCAGTTTATTCAGACAAAACTTTATCTCAACAATTCACTTAGAATGATTGTAGAAACAAGTGACCAGAGTATGTCAAGAGTATGATGAGCTGACAGGTTATCCATGATTGGAAACAAAATAGTGATTATGATTCATTTCTCTGGTCACATACCTATAAGTCAGTAAAGTCAGGTGCTGTTCTGTCTAGTGTGGATTAAATACCCCCAGAAAAATAGGTTCTGTTGATATACCTGGAAATTGTCTACCAGCAGCGTCCTGAAGTGATGTGATCTGGAGAAGAGCTCACTGGCTATCTGGAAGGCTGACAGTCGCACCTCACAATGTTCTTGGTTGAGCTGGGCGATCACTAAGTGGTACAAGTGATCTATGCCGTCATTAGACACTCTGGGTGGAATCAAGGACAGATTGTGCATAGAGTTAGCCCCATGATAAGTTTTTATACAGTGTCATATCTGTAATATAGCAAGCAAAATAAAAGTTTCAACAAGGACATGACCAATATCCTTGTGACAAAGACTGGGTGTTACAGTTTATTACATTCACCTTGCTAAAGTTAGTTCAGTCTTAACATCAGTCCTGCAATTAATCCTCCTTCATAAAAGGTTCTAATTTTCAGGGTTTTTTTCAAACTGTTTTCAAACAGAAGTTGATTCGACTGTATGGTAATTTTGGAGGTTTTGTGCTGTTGGACTGAATCAAATTATATAAAGAGGTGTGCCTATTGTTTAGCCTAGCCTCACTGATTTGAATGAGTTGGACAAAATAATAGGAGCACCTGTCAACATAAGGCTTTGCAATTCAACAGTACCGCAGACTACATTCTCCAAAATGATCAAACATTTGATTAGAGACTTCTGAAACACAGTTTCAACAAAAACTAAACATTATAACGTATATGAAGGGAGGTTGTATTGCAGGATGTAGTATTAGACTTCATTTTTGCTAGGTGTACCTAATAAACTGAGAAATGAGTGTATTTTATTTCTGTGTGCTACAGAGGATGTGATGAAATAGATTCAACATATTCATACACGAATCTTGTGAGTTCCAGTGTCCCATGATAGTTTTTTGTTACTTTAAAATGCAAGTTCTTTTGTTCACATATGTTTACAGATAAGTTGTTCAAAAATGTTTATATATATTAATACTGCCGCAAAATATTATTGAGTATCATTCTGACTTAAATGTGTTTCTTTTCTTAGCATAAGTATTAACTATACTTAGAAAAAGCACGTTTTCACTTAGAATGATAAAAATCACCATCAGTTGGCTAGTACCAGTGCTTTGCAGTAGAGCTGAAGTCACCGGGTCAGCTTAAATGAAAACCTGCTTGCTATGAGCATTCTACATTACACAGTTGTCTATGCCCAATTAATCCCTCTTGGTAGGCACATGACATACTTGCAGATCTTCTTTATTTCCTTCATCTTTTCCTGGTTGAGCTGCGGCTGTCCTGATGTGGTCAACTCCTCCACCAGCTCTGACAGCCGGTCCCTCTGTGTCAACTCCATCACTATTCATTAACACACCTGTGACAAGGGATATACTAAAAAAAGTTTACCTAAAGTTAAACTCTCAAACAAAATCCCTCCAATAGAGAAGAGATAAAAATATGACTACTAAATAGTCAAACAACTACACCACTGAAGAAGCCGCATGTGAATCTCAGTGGAAAACTATGATCCATTCCAATGTGAGGAGTATTTAAACACACAAAAAATTGACTGATAAACCAGTGTTCCTATTTAAAAATTGTGTTGTTTTAAATAGAGTAAAAACAGTACATTAAGATGATGTGTTCTCTGGGGGTTACTAAGAGCTATCTTGTAACTTGCTGCTAGAAGATGTCATCCCATGGTAAACTCAAATAATTGGTAATTTTACCTCCTTACACTGACTAAATTATAATACAGAATTGAATGCAGTTTGGCAAATGACATTAATTGACAAATAATTAGCCTTTTTTTCAAATACTAAACAATAATTGTGATATGTGCAAAGGTTTGGGAATCCTACTAAGTCAATACTTAAAAACCCCCTCCCCTTTGGCAGATATAACAGCTTGCAAACACGTTTTATGCCAACATCTTTTTATTTTACTTTTTTGAATGACTGTAAGACATTTTCCTCCAGAATTTGCTGATATCTAGTGGAATCAATTCTTCCGTCTATTATTGTGCTGTATCCTGTACTACTGGATGTCACACAACCCAATAGTAGAAGCTTTACAACTACAAATGGGGCAGACCAACTACTGGCCATAGATTGTGCAGTATGTTTACAGTCCATGGTACTGACTTAGCAGGGTAACAAAACTTCTGCAAATGCATCAATTACCTATTATCTTTTTTTCTATTTTTTGGATCTTTAAAAATGTAGCTAGCGTTAGCTACATTCAGGTTTTAACTACTAGGTCTATTTAAGTGTCATTATGATTTAAGTATTGACACAATTTAATAATTTATGTAGAATTTCAAAGGTGAACATAAAGAAACAATGTAAGTTACTTGTGTACAGGTTGCGTTGGAGTATAATTTAAAGGCTGGCTTTCTATTAGCTACTGCGGTGCTAACAAAAGTAGCTTAGCACTCCCACCACTTACCAGTTGGTAGCTTTTTATAAAACACCAAACCTCAGGGAACGTTGGAGCTTTTAGCTGCAGTTGAGCTTTGGGAGTCGTTGTCCATTTCTAGAAATGGTCAATAAACTGACAGGGACACTCTGCCCCTTTGACACTTTGATTTACACTAATATTTGGTTATGTAGCTTACTCGAATTAAGCAGACGTATTTATTTCCGTTTGCCGCTTAAACTACCGGTTTGGCTTTTCAGAATAAAGCTTCAATAAAGACAATCCCTGTACTCTTTCTGGGCCAAACACTTATGACAGAGTCTGCAGTTGAATGCAATTAATACTAAAAACTATACAGATCCACTTTACAGTCATATTCTAGGCTGTAGTGGTGATGGTGCTGAATTACAGTAAACTGGCTCTAACCCCCTAACCCTAAACTATCTACAGTTTTGTACATGCAAAGTGCTGTTGGCTTGGTTGTGGATCACACAACTGCAACATCGACAATTTAGAGGTCTGGAATAATTACTGGAGCTAATTAACACACTGCACCATCTTAACATGAAGTCACATCATTATGACTGCAAAAAAGTCTGAATAAGTCATGCGATTATTGTGTGTAAACTAAGTTGTGGTTTTTGACTCATGTTCATTATAGCATTATAAAAACATCTATGTGGGGAAAAAAAACAAATTTGACCCTTCGTTAAGTTCTGGCCCCTGAATACAGTGTGGCCAATTAAAGTCTAGCATAGGTCAACTCCGACAGATAAACATTGGGATCCCATGTCTTCATACAGTCATTCTGAATTCCGTCATTGCAGGCTACTTTTGTGGTTTTCGATCTAGTCGCAGTTAACATTGTGTCTATGTCGTGTATAGCAGTGACACTGATCAATAGAAGACTGATCAGATAGGCGCAAAAGCCTGTGGAGCTAACATTAGCAGAGCACATTAGCACATTTATCATTAACTAGCACATCTATTCTACATTAGCTACTGATGGTATATTGATTGTTTACACTTGCAGCTTTTGCTTTGTAATGATTTTAACAATTTACCCTGCTTTACAGGAAGTGTTGCTTCTTGATTTCAGTCTTCTATCTCGTTTGCCAGGTGACAATGCTTCACTTTTATATTATGAGCTGTAGGGTTTAAAGTCTATCTTTATCTTCATAACGTGTTTTTGCTGGTTTTGACCATCAGCTCTCAAATGACATCGCCCTTTGCACAGGATTCCCCGGAGGTCTGTGCGTGGATCTTGTTAGGGGATCCCCAGGGGAAAGACTTCAGAAACCAGCGAACCCCTTGGTTCTCCATGAAGATTTCTTTTTGTACTTATAAGATACGAAACTAAGCCCACTTGCCCCTTTGAATTATGTTTTTATATTTATTTTTTGCTCCAAAATCTTTGACACCCCCAGGGTACCAGTTGATTATTTAATGGAATAAACAAATGCAATTATAGTCAGTATCTAATTGTGCCTCATGATGGGGTAGTGATATTATAAATATATTAATTAATACATTCATACAGTCCGTGTTTTTTTGGGGTTTTTTTTGCAAGCTGCTCTTCCTGCATTTGACAGCTTCATCGTGTTTGTCTTATAAATGCTCATGGTTTGTGAAATTTCTTGCTATGCTGCCAGTAGGCCAGTCCATTATTTTGACTGGTCATGTGTTGTGAACATTGCCCCATATATGTAAACAAACTCTGGAAACCTAGGGTGCACTGACTGAGTTGATAACAATTGTCATATGACATCTTAGCGAAGCAAATAACAAAAAGATAACCCAAGTATTTTGAACTTGCTTCGTAACACAGACCTCAGAATGTCTGGTAATGTCTGGTTTGATTTAGTGGTGACCCTATATGGGGTCCCCAAGGACCAGACCATAATGATAAAAAAAAAAGCAAAAACAAAGTAAAACATTTTACAATAGCCCTGTTTTTAGAGGAGACTTTTTGATATGTCAAAGCAGGAAGAGCATAGGTGGAATTAATAACACTCCAATTAGGTGAGCCACTTTGATAAGCTTGGTTTGTCAATTTCATACAATGGATCTCTCATCTAAAGGGTTCAGCTCGACATTTGTCTCCTCAAACGAGTTGCCCTCATCCTTTAATATCCTGTAGTTGACTCTTGTCTTGAGGAGTTTTTCCTTTTGTGGCTGGTCATGCTCTTGAAGACTGGCTGTTAAGTTTCCATGGTCAGTCTACTGCTGTCTGAATTGTGTGACCATATAAAATGTCATTCTGTACAATAATCTCCTCATTTCATTTTGACTTGTAGTGCATATATAAGTTCTAAAATCTCTGAAAAGTAACTGTTCTCCTCTCCTAGAGTCATTTCTGACTGGACCATTTCCTGGTACTCTTCTTGGAGAGTGCGCAGAGAGCCCAGCAGAGAGCCGTCTGAGCGGTATTGATCCAAACACATTGGAGCCATTGCCAACAAAGCCCATAGAGCCTGAAAGGAAAAGGACACAAACACTTGGGATGAGTTTATTTCATACACTATGTTCATCTGTTTAGCCAGTCATGGTTTCTTGAAGGCTAATACTGTTAATTTATCAAAATTACTTTTCATCAATATATCAAATTCAGCCCACCTTCTCTCTGTAGTCATGTTCAGTGGACTCCAGTAGCTGTGGGACTAACTGGCACCAACCCTTCTCAAGCAGCTCCCCTTCCAGGGATACCTTAGAGTACTGACGCACACGCTCATCATGGGAGGCATCCAGAACTGGGTCCAGACCTGCCTGAGAGATCAGCTCCTGATGGAACAGACGAGACCAACCTCAGCATCACCTGCCAAATCTGATTAAGTATTCTTGTTAAGGACTGGCAGAACCCTGAAGTCTGAGCCACAAAGAGAGAATTATACTTCATCATTAAGTTCAGAAAACTAAACTTGGTGGAGATTCTACCTTCTGGAGTAACTTAAAATAGAGAGTTTTTGTTGTACCTTTTCACTGATCATATCATATAACATGGTGACAATGCGTGTTTGCAGGACTTCGCCTCCATCTGCTCTGAACAACTCTGATAGGATGTGCAGTCCCCCATGTGACAGGAAGTTATGCTGTGCATAGGGGAAGTGACGTAGGAGGGAGGCCACTGCAAACAGAACCTGAGAGGAGGACAATCCCATACAGAAAACTTAACAGCTGAAACGGATGTGTTTGTATACAGCTGGAAATCTAGACGTTGAATTCTGATGTGAGTGGGTGTATGTACCTTCTTTTTGACTCTGAGTGGCCGTGCAGTAGCCAGTATGGTTAACAACATCTTCAGAGCACCACTCTCAATAGCGTTCACCTGAACTACTGGGTTACTACAGCACACAAACACAGCTGTTAGAGAGCAGAGCTGACACAAACAGTGATGCACACAGTAGGCTGTGTACACATAAATACACATTTCTGATTTGATGTGAAGCACCTAAGAGCAGGCTCAACTAATATTGTTCAAGTGCAGTTCCATAAGTTTTAGCTTCAAAAGACTGCCACCTACTGGCAAGAAAAAGTAACAGCAGCAAAAGTTTGGGCATGCCTGCTGATATGCCCTATCTAGAATACAGGCAGGGAGAGCAATATCTGCTGAAATGTTGATATATGCACCACCTGCAGGTTATGGGTGTTGCTACAAGACTCTCCTGTTGTACCAGAATGATGAGAAAGAAGAGAATGGAGAAGGGAAGAAAAAGCTCATGATCCAAAGCCACTACATCATCTGTCACAGTGTTGTGGCATGCGCATGTATAGCTGACAATGGAGCTGGGTCACTGGTGTTTATTGATGATGTAACTGCTGATAGAAGCAGCAGGATGAATTCTAAAATGTACAGGGCTTTACTATCTGCTTAGATTCAGTCAAATGCTGCAAAATTGATAGGACGGTGCTTCAAAGTACAGATGGATAATGACTCAAAACATACTGTGAAATAACTAAAATTGGTCTCAGGGTAACAAAATGGAATATTCTTGAATGGCCAAGTCAGTTACATTACTGCAACCCAATTAAGCATGGTAGTCACTTATTGAAGACCAAACCGAGGGACTCTATATAAAAATGGCTGTAATGCCTAAATGGTAAATGGACTGTACTTATATAGCACTTTTCTAGTCTTATCTTGATGGCTTTGTTTCAAATCCACTGTGTTGTGTACAGAGGCAAAATAACGAAAATTGTGTTACTGTCCACATACTTGTGGACCAAACCGTGTAGGAAATTGGACATTCTACTGATTTTACACACATGGTTAGTATACTTGTCATAGAGCACTACTCTGCCTGTGAACAGTGTCATAAACTGAGTTTGAATAATGAGGGTATTTAACAAGCTGGGAGGGTCTAATGAAGGACATTATTTTGTTGCATTAAAGGAACTGTAGGTTTCAGCGAATTTTTAAGCTTGACTCACGCAGGATTCTTGCCGTCTATTGCTTTCATTATGATTTGATTTTTTTACGTGTCTTACAAGTCCCCAAACTTTATGGAGCAATACAGGTCTAAATCATTGTTCTAAATTCCTCACCTACAATTTGCAAAGGCTGACATGTCTGACCCCACTTAATGAGTCAGGCGGGTGAGCCAATGCTGAGGCATTCTTTGTGTTGGATTGTTTACAATATAAGTTTTACATTTTTTAAGGTCTTTTATGTTCATCTGTTTCAACATGGAGACTATTGTTTCTCTATCTATAAACATAAAATCCATCACTTCCTTTGCAGGATCCTTTGTTGTTTGTACCTGGCCAAAGCAGATCCCAAGACAAATGCAGAGCTTTCTTGTAATCTGAAGTTTGAGCTGTTCAGTCCCTCTAGAATGAACTGGAGACCCCCCATCGAGCACAGAGTCTGAGCATTATCCACCTAACACACACACACACAGTTACAAACTTAAAATCTCTAAGATAACATCTTCAGAGTTTTATGTGTAGGTTTTCATGTGTACTAATGGGTGTATGTTCCGTTACCTGGTGCACCAGATACTCCAGCTCCAGCAGGATGTTCAGTCTCTGCTCCACAGTTGGGTTGCTGCTGTTCAACTGGTCTAGCAGACGCCTCATTATCTAGACAACACCACAGCATACTTCCTTCAGCTTAACCAACAACTAAATACAGTTCACTGTTTTTTTTTCTGTCACATTGACATTGACATTATCACCTTTATTTGTTATACCTATTATGTTTGCCTCTTTATACATCCAGCAGATATAGGAGCAACATGATCATTCATCATTCATCATTCATGGTGTTTGTATTCACTTGATGAACACAAGTCCAATATTCGACTTCTTTTAACTCTGTCTGTCTAAGTCTCCACTATATCCTGAGGGAAATATCTGTCTCTTTAGCTGCTAAATGCTCCACTATGTTCATTAGTTGATCTCTAACTGTAAGTATCTCCTGTTTGCTGCTGAGCAGGCAGCAGACAGTGGCCTCATTATAGCTTTTTCTCATAAAGCATTCACTGCCACTGCTTGAAACAAGGTTAATGAGAGTGCTGCGATTTAACTTAACAGTTAATGAAAAATAAGGAGCTAACAGGTGCTAAAAAGCTCCTTAGAGCTAATGGGAACTGCAGAGTTGGTGACAATGCTCTGAGGAGGGTTCTTTAGGACAGCCTCCATTTGATTTATAAATAGTCCTCTGACCCATTGTTAATATGAAAAATATTAATTAGTGCAACTTTAGTCACCAGCTGACGTGAATGCTAATATTAATATATACAATGGCCTGAAAAAAATTGGTCAAAATTTCTGTTATTATCAATAATTAGGACAGTAGAAGATGAGCTGTTCTTCAAAAGGCATAAAGTTAAAATTAAAGATAGTACATTAGCTAGATATTTTGAAAAAAAGGAAAAAAAAGGCAAGGGCCCAAAATAAAAGTTTGGGCACCCTGCGTGATCAGTTCTTGGTAACACCCCATAAGGTAATTATCACAGCCTGTAAATTCATTTTGTAGCAGCTAAGAGTCTTCCAGTTATTGTTGAGGGGATTTTCACCCAGTCTTCCTCCAAAAGGCTTCTAATTCTGTGATATTCTTGGTCTGTCCTCTATGCACTACTCTGACATCTATCCACAGATTTCCAATAATGTTTACGTCAGGCGACTGTGAGGGCCATGAAGAAACCTTCAGCTTGCGCCTCTTGAGGTCGTCAATTGGAAATTTTTTTAGGTGTGTTTAGGATCATTATTCTCTTAAAGAAGCCATCCTCTTTTCTTCTTCAGCTTTTTACAGATGGTGTGATGTTTACTCCCAGAATTTGCTGGTATTTAATTGAATCTATTCTTCCCTCTACTAGTGAAATGGTACCTGTGCCAATGGCTGCCACACAAGCCTAAATTAAGATCGATCCACCACTTTGCTTAACACATGAAGAGGTGCTCTCTTCTCTTACTGATAACTTAGACTAAACGCTGATGTACCTGAACGTCCGTCTCCACCAACAGGTCCAGCTGAGCCATGTCTCTCTTTAACTCCTCTAGGGGGCGATACTTAGCAGCCTCAGAGTCCCACGGAAAGACAGCAGGGAGAAGACATTATAGTTGATATCCCATATAATTCATGAATAATTGCATACTTCCATACATTTCTGTATATTTGGTAAAAGCTTAAATAAGATTATGAGTAATTAATACAAATTTTAACATCAGCCATTATTCATAACTGTTGCTTTGTGTCTTTGCTTACTGGGTTCAGGTCTTCCTTTATCTTCTTCAGGGCATGTTTCAGCTCATCGGGACTGAAGGAGGACTGAGTCACTTCTCTTTCCCTGGGAGGGACAGACTTACTAGTGATATAATATTAACAATTTGTCTTTCTCTTTCTTTCTCCTTCTCTTGTACACTCTGCATTGACAATACGGTAAAGGAATTAAGTTTTTTGGTAGACGCACAAACACAAAAAATCCTCAAGGCTGTGATCAGTGCCACTACTGCTTGTACAAAGCATTGAATAAGAATAAACTGATTCATCTAAACATATTACTTTGGGCCCTTACCTGTGTTCCTGTGTCCAGTATTTGAGCTGCTCTTCTCCCAGTCTAGCCTCCCTTTGACCTGTCTGCAGATTCAGCCTCACATGGGATCCTGCTGGCACTGCCTGACCTTTAAACATACACATCCAAAACTAGGTCCTAAACACATTCATTTCATTCAATGGTAACAGATTGCCAGTATGCCCTCCAATACATTACCTGGTTTGAGTGTTTGCCACTGCTCAGTAGGTTGGACCACCTTTAAATTTACCATTGCCTCCTCTTCCTCACCTCCTCCTCCTTCATTCTCCACCAAAGTTAGGGCAGAGTCAGACTGTACAGACATAGAAAAAAAAAAAAAAAAACTATCTTTGGTGCACGGTCCAATGACTTGCTGCAAATTTTCTTTACTACTCTGAAAGCCTAATTTGCTTTTAATGGGATTATATTTAATATGTGTTCTTACATAATAGTTTTGAGACATGGGTCTGTTAGTTTCCCCAGCAAGGGTCCTAGATCAGTACATCAGACTTCATTCTCAGTGTGTGAAGTCTTTCTGGCTTCCATGCGATATACAGACAGGTACTCGGATAGAGGTACTGACTTCAATCACATCTTGATAACTTCATTTCAGATTCATTTTGACGGTGTACAGGGGCAAAATTACAAAAACTGTGTCACTGTCTAAATATCTGTGTACCTGACAAGACATCATCCTGCTATATTACTGTCATTTAAGAGTGGCATTAAAGAAATCAAAAAGCAGTATTTTTTTGCCGAGCACTCCATCCTCTCAAATTATCTTCTCTTTACTTCTCCTGTTTTATCAAAGACTTCTCATGGATTATATACAAGATGACGTGTTACCTGTCTTACACTCCCTGTTTTAACACCAGAAATAAGACTTTCAATACATAGGAATTGAGTCAACAAAGCCCATTCACTTATGTGGCCTGTATTGACTCACTTCTAATCCAAGAGGTTTATTAAAATTGTCATCCTTTCAAAAATATAATGCAATATAACACACCTTTTTGCCAAGAGCACTGGCTTTTTGATGGCAATGCAGCAACAAGAGATAAGCCAGGGACAAGCCGATGAATGAAGCTCCTCTAGCACCGCTGTTGATCAGCCACATGGTGACTGAAACACAGGACACACTGCAACATCAGTATATCTGTCCTCACATCCTTAAGGTATACAAGATCTGGTTCTGCCGGCTGGATGTAGAGATAAGACGGACTGGGTGACTCACCAGACAAAACTCCATACACAAATCAGATGTTCGAATGTTTTCTTGTTCTATCTTTTGGGTAATTTACTCAACATCTGCTTGAACTGGCTTCGGCAATTACATCATCTCAGAGTTAGATCTGAGATCACCACCTGATCAGCTGTTATTATGGCTTCATTAGAGACCAGATTTTGAATTGAGTTTGGTGTGACGTAGCTCAACAAATGTGTGTTTACGGCCCACAGCATGAAGCGGGATATAGGCTTTTGCGTCGAGTTTACGCAGAGCCTACGCCGTCGTGAGCATTGGCCAGAGGCAACGATGCGCTGGCCGTCTATCAAATGACACAATGACAACAGTAGAACTGCAAATACTATGACTTATGTGTAACCAAAACAAGAGAAGGAGCGTTACAATATACTACAGCCTGCTTGCCAATGGTGGGGCCATTTACATAATGGGCAATGGACATTAATGGTTCGCGTAAACTCGCCTGTTGCAGTGAAACAAAAGCTGATGTGCAGACAGAGGTAACGTCTGTCGTCTGTCTTCACTTGATTTATTCGGAGCGGGTACACCGCTCCCGGAAATATCAGAAAAACGGTGTCACCTCCCACTCAGTCCTCGGCGCATCCCGATGCCGTCATGGGCGTGACGGCGGCAGCTCGCAACACTGCCACCAGCTGGTACGGAGTGACAGCAGGGTGAGGCAAGAAAGATAGTGGACTGGAATATTATAGTCCTCATATTTATTAGCCTAGCGGCAATATCCCAAACTTTTCTCAAAGGCCTTACTAATATATATAACATATTGCACTTCTTTCATCTTCAGTGACAACATTGGGTGAATGGAAAGCAAACTTATATGAAGTACTGTATATGGATCAGAGGAGATATCCTCCTACCTCTAGGTGATACATGTGTAAGATAATATGCTGAATACTACAGTTTATAATGTATACATTTTATTGTAGTTCTTTAGACATTTGAAATTCTCCTGAATGTCTATAAAACTGTCCCTCTTCCCTTTAAGTCTTAGAACATATTCATTTTAATATCTAAAGCATGCAGTTCTACATGAATTATTCACTTCAACATAAAGTGAAAAACCATACACACCTTGCAGTGTTGCCCATTTTTTGTTTAAATATAAATCTTTGAAAGTCCTGTACATCACCATGGAATAACTCTGCTGCTCTCAGAATTCACAGATCATACTTATATAAGATGATTTAAGATGGACTAGAA
This sequence comes from Istiophorus platypterus, assembly GCA_016859345.1. Classification (NCBI taxonomy): domain Eukaryota; kingdom Metazoa; phylum Chordata; class Actinopteri; order Istiophoriformes; family Istiophoridae; genus Istiophorus; species Istiophorus platypterus. Next base: position 26,904,187 of record CM029134.1, on the reverse strand, counting down.
CAGTTTTTAAACCTCAGGGTCAAGGTCCAACTTAAAGTACTTTACTAGGCAGAGGATAACAGATATACTTGTCACTTGCATTTGGAACCACCACTACGCAAAATAATTTATTGTAATTTCAAGGAGGTTGAGTTATACGCTATGATTGATTATTATGATTTCATTTTATCTAACTGAACAATATAGAAATATCAAGATACATAATTTGTCTCCACAATAGCAGACAATTTGACTAGATTAATAGATTAATAATCATTTTTTGAAAAACAAACTGGACACACTAATTTTTGTAGCGAATGCTTTAATACTGCAAGAAAAATTTATTAAGAGTATAAAGCAAATACAATGAAATCAGCAGAAAAAAGTAAGAGTCAAGAGTAAATATCTAAATATCTGAATGAAAATAAACACATCAGAGGTTATAGCAGCATACATATGCATCCACATCTGGCAGCATACACTGTGTCCCTGATGAGGCCTATTGTTGAGCACACTGGTTCTCCATACTGACGTTAGAGCTGACGTGGATCATCTCAACTGCTTTTTGTTTCTTTATTCTCTCTTCTCTTTTATTCTGCTGCTGGGTCTCCCCAATCTCTTTACAGGTAGTTGCAATGGGGCTTCAAGGGGAGAAACAAAAAAACACAATCCAAGTTTTACTCAATATTTCTTTATTTAGTCACCTGATTTTATATTAGTTCACTTCTTAAACTCTCCATAAAAATTATTAGTTAGCTTCACTTTAATAATTTGCTTGTTTTTTAGTTTTAGTCTATATTTAATCAGAAGTTTTAAATCAGATCTATTTTATCTGATTTAGTCAAATTTTAGCCATGCATTTTTAATATTTTGGTCAAGCTACAGTTTTCTTAGGCGTCCTGGTGACCTAGGGACTTAAGACAGCTTCAACATCTTCTGTTCAAGTCCAGCTGAGGACCTTTGTTGCATCTCATTTGTCTTGTCAGCTCTATAATTCTGAGCCAGTTTTACTTGTACCTATTTCCATAATATCGTGGAAGCTTCAATCATTCACATGAGGGCACATGAAAAAAGAGAAACTACTGGTTCATTACAGTGTGACAAATGACGAGAAATTCAATCATTCCCATAGACATGATCTTTTACACATTTGTGTATATGCTAAAATCTTGCCCTTCATCTGATTTCACACTGTTGTTTGGCTGTTGATTTATTGACACAATTGTCATATTTTCACATATATTTGTATTGAAAACTGTTCATTTGTTTTGGCTATTTTTTTTTCCAGTAAAAAACAGATGTGATAGAATATTTCTGCTGTAGTGCTCAGTATAACTGGAAACACTAGGTAGCATACAGCTATATTAAAACATAATGTTGGGTTGACTGTATTATTCAGACAAAACAGCAGGAGTCGTCATCAATTCATACAAAGTCCACGAAAAAAGGAGTGAAATGGACCAGAGTAGATGTCTCAAACTGAAGTGAATAGGCATGAACCTGTAGGCAAAACTGGTTCAACTTTTAACTGACTTGCAGACTGAACACAAGATCAGGCTCAACAGCACAATGATAAAGCCAAATACTGATCTGAGGTAAGGACAAGAAACTTAACTTAATCTGTGTTTTGTAAGCAAAATCTTTACCGGGCTGACAGTACACATACTGACCTGAGTTTGGGAATCACAACTGGTTCATCTCCACTGATCTTTACACACTTTGCAGCCCGTGGTTCAGTCAGTTCTGAACCTGTAACATAACAGGAATGATCGATGGAGCCATCAAATCTCATAAGGCCAGCACCTAACACTTCCTTTGGCCTTGTTGCTGTGTACACGCTGTTATGTAACTGAACTTTTATTATATATATATTAATATTATATATATATTAATATTATAATATTATATATATATATTAATTTTATATATTAATTCTAATTTCAAGTTTTGATCCTGACTTTAAATGCACACACCTTGTGTGGAGCTTAGTGCCTCAAGTGTAGGACAGATGTCAGCCCCTGGGTCTGCGGTCTTGTTATGTATGATGTCCGTCTCCACTGTAACTACCTGCTCACTCTTGTCGAGTGTGGTTTCCTCAGAGGAGGGTACCATAGCTACAGGCAGTTTTTCTTTCTTTCTCTTCCGTATCAGATTCTTTCTCGCCTCTACAAACAAAAATTGTATGAGGCAGCAACATTACAGTCATACTTAAACACAGCTTAAACACCAAAGACACATGCCCAATGTGCAAATTTGGGTTCAGTATTACTCCACTTACCTCTGGGTTCATATTTGTGTTGTAGCTCCTCTACTCGCAACTGTAGTTTGATCTTGTCACTCTGAGCCTACCTCAAGGAACATAAATATACTATGAAACAGTACTGGAAATAATCACACTAAAATGAAGCAACCCCTGTGAGGAAAGTGTCAGAGTTTGATGTCTAAGACTGGCAGTAGTCTCAGGCCAAGAGGATAGAAGATTATGGATGCAGGTGGTGATTTTGTAACTGCATGTCATGTTTGCATAGGGAGAACAGTATATCATTTTTTGGAGAGTTTACTAATGACAGATAGCAAACATGGATGTGTATTAGATTTTCTTACACTTCCCAATTACAATGTGTCACCTTTTTACAGTTGATGTGTTTTGTAACATTACATCATGGATCATTGTGTATCCATCTTATATCCAGCAGACAATAAAACATCTTCACTTACCAAGTTAGGCTGATGACATGACACTTTCAACATATGGTCACAATTTTACTATACTAGGGTGCTGGCATTTCCAGCTTTTTAAATCTGCATTCTCTCTCTGCAATTTGGGAATGAAAATAAAGTATCACAATGTTCTATTGTCAAAATTCCATTGTTGGGAAAGTGCTCTAAGCTTCACATAGCATTTCTACTTGACTATGAAGTACAATAATTATGGAGGAAACCCTAGCAGTCAGAGCAGCCTTTTACCTGTTTGAGTAGCTGTTCAGATGTGAAGAGTTTCCTTTCCAGCTCCAGAGCTCTCTGGCTTTCTGACAAAGACTTCATCCTCTGCAGGGAAAGCTCATCTCCTAGACGCTCTGCATCCTTACTATGGAAAGACAACACAGAGGATTTTGATGAGACAATTCAATTCAATTCAACTTTATTTATTTATTTATTTAGTGCCAAATCATAACACATGTTATCTCAGGGCACTTTTCATATAGGGCAGGTCTAGACCAGACTCTTTATAGTTATTATTTACAAAGACCCAACATTTCCCCCATGAGCAGCACTTGGTGACAGTGGCAATGAAAAACTCCCTTTTAACAGGTAGAAACGTTAAACAGATCCTGGCTCATGGTGGGGGGGGGGGGTATCTGCCTCAGCCAGCTGGGTTGAGAGAGAGAGGGAGAGCGAGAAGCAGGGGCAGGAGAGAGAGCATAGCATAATAATGGGACTAATAGCCAAATATACTATAATTATACTAACAGGGCTAATAATATTACTAATAGAACTAAATGAAATGGTAACAGTAGCAAATATAATAATTAAAGCAGTGGGTGTTGATCAGACTCATGGGGCAGTAGATGGTCTGCAGCCATGGATCCAGACTCAGGACAGTTAGTAACAAGCATTTTTGAGGTGTTAATGCTCAAAGGGAGAGAGGAGGAGGAGGCGATAGAAAGGGGACCCTGGTGCATCATGGGAAGTCCCCTGGTAGTCTAGGCCTAAAGTAGCATAGTGAGGGGATGGCTCAAGCTAATGCTGAGCCAGTTCTAACCATAAGCTTTTTCAAAAAGGAAGGATTTAAGCCGAGTCTTATATATGGAGAGGGTGTCTGCCTCCTGGACCCAAACTGGAAGATGGTTCCACAGCAGAGGAGCCTGATAACTGAAAGCTTGGCCTACATTCTTCTTGTGGAGACTCTAGGAACCACTAGTAGACCTGCATTCTGGGAACCAAGTGTTCTCATGGGATAGTAAGGTACTATGAGCTTTTTAAGATAGGATGGTCCCTGGTTATTAAGGGCTTTGTAGGTGAGGAGGAGGATTTTAAATTGTATTCTGGATTTCAGAGGGAGCCAATGCAGAGAAGCTAACTTGTTTTACTGAGACAGCCTGATAATAGGGAGCTGTAATGATCAAGCCTAGAAGTAACGAAAGCATGTACTAGTTTTTCTGCATCATTTTGAGAAAGGATGTGCCTGATTTTTGTGATATTACGAAGGTGAAAAAAGGGCAGTCCTTGAAGTTTGCTTTATGTGGGAGTTAAAGGACGTGTCCTGATCGAAGAAAACTCCAAGATTCCTCGCGTTGCTGCTAGAGGCCAGAGCAATGCCATCTAGAGTAAGTCTGTCATGAGATAATGTGTTTCTGAGTTGTTGCAGGCCAAGCACAATAACTTCAGTTTTATCTGAGTTCAATAGTAGGAAGTTCCTGGTCATCCAAATCTTTATATCACTAAGACATGCTTGAAGTTTAGCTAACTGACTGGTTTCGTCTGGCTTCATTAATAGGTACAATTGAGTGTCATCTGCATAACACTGGAAGTTTAAGGAATGTTTCCTGATAATATTGCCTAAGGGAAGCGTATATATGGTGAATAGAACTGGTCCAAGCACTGAACCTTGTGGAACTCTGTGACTAACTTTTGAATAGATGGAGGATTCATTGTTAATGTGCACAAATTGAAATCAATCTGATAAGTAGGACTTAAACCAGCTAAGAGCAAGTCCTTTGATACCAATAAAAGGCTCCAGTCTCTTTAATAGTGCTGCATTTGACACTATTGACCATCAAATCCTAAGATCTAACAGAACAAGTACGGAGACAAGTCCTTTACTGAGAGCTATAGAAATACATGGATCAATCAAGCTATGACTCTCAGTCAACCTGGCTACAGTGTTGAAAAGAAACCTAGGGTTGTTTTTATTTTCCTCTGTTAAAGATGAGTAATAGGCTGCTCTGTCATTGCTGAGGCCCTTCTTGTAAATGCCATGCCATGTCATGCCAGGCTAAGTGGGATTGTTCCAGTTTAGATAAGTGTCATATCCTTTCAAGTTTTCGTGTTGCTTGCTTTAATATACGGGTTTAGGAGTTAAACCACTGAGCTAACTTCCTTTGTTTTTATTATCTTCTTTTTTAGAGGGGCAAGACAGTCAAGTGTTGTTCTCATTGAGTCTGAAGCACTATTAACAAGCCGATCAATTTGGGAGGTGCTAAAGTTAGCATACTCTGTTATATTGTGATATGGCAGTGAAAGTAGCACTGATGGATCACTTCTTTAAACTTAGCTAGGAGCACATTCATATAGAAAAAAAAATTTGTGAAACAAATTAGCTTTTTTTTGTTACTCTGAATTTCAACACCGCATATGGTAAGGTACATCTACCACTTGTCAATAAAGCATCACTAGATGAGTATATACTATGGAACCATCTGACCAACAAAATTAGTGACAAGAATTTGTCTCCTGATTAGTATAAATGGTGGGAAAACAAATGGCTGTCTTGAACAAATTTATTCCAGTACTAGCATTTAGATTTTCAAAGTGTTTTCACATCCCCTCCCTCTGTACCATTTGCTATGTGCCTAGTAGCAGTCATCCTCTTTGTGATGATTTATGAAACATACATTACCAGACTAAAGAGATCTTAAAATTTTAAAAGCTTCCAATGCTTTTGGTAAATGAGTTTTGACTACATGGCAGATAAACCACAGAAGAAGCAAAAACATAGCTATTTGCTTAACTGAGGTGTAGTACTACTCAAATGAGTAATGGGACACGTAAGTCAGACTCACACAGTGTTGTTCAGCTTCATTTTGAGCAGATCAGTGTAGTAGGTTTCATCTTGTCTATCACCACTCTCTGCCGGGGCTGGATTAGCTGGCTGTGATTTCATTTTCATCTAATACACACAAACACACACACTTTTGACAATGCTGGTCCTGTTTTGCACAGCTTCTCTATGATGACCCAAAGGAAGACAAGTTAGACAAATTTTCAAAAAGCAAATAAAATTTATCTTTAAACAAAGTTCAAATTTATCCTTAAACAAAGTTTCATACTTTGTATTTGATGCTCTGTTCAATACTGTTGAAAAGGCCAATGTGTTAATCGAGTGTGCGACAGTAATTAGACAGTAATAATAATAAAACATCCTTACTAACTATTCGACAGCATTTGATTTTAATCATACTTTTGGTGTCTTAGTCCTATGAATATTAGTTGTTGATAAGCTGAAAAATCTCGATAAGTTCATTCTACATTAATGTTTTTGGGACAGCAAGTCCTTTGATTTTGACTTGATTCCTTTTTTCAATTTCTATTTGATATGTATGACCTCTAGGTTAATAAGCACTCACCTCCACCTTCTCCAGTCTCTGTAGTTTAGTCATGAGATTTTGTATCTCCCCATTCTTCTCTGACAGCATGGACTGGAGTCTCTCCAGCTGAGCAGGGTCAGCCCTAGAACCCTGGAGCTGCATTAGAGTGGCTATCTGAACCTGCACAACACATCACAACACAAGTAACAATCTGTTTTAAACAAAAAATATTGCTTGTTTATAGTCCGTCTATTTATCTAACTGCCCTCTTTGATACACTATATGTGATGGCCTCAGCCACAGAGGGTAATATCATCCCACTTCACACTCTTTCCCTTCATTAATTTTCCACCTGCACAGGTTCATTTGCAGTCAAGCACACCCAAACACTTCACATGACTCAGTTTGTTTGATTTAGAATTTTTTTTTTATCTTTACATTATTTTACATATAGTGCACACATTTTAACACTGTAGGGTCTCATGTGATATGTTTCTGTGATATTAAAAATTCCCTTCTTTGTCTTGGAGTTACCTTGGTTGTTGGTGGAGGTCACTACCGAGTTGAGCAAAAGGTATGCTGAGGGGTGAGGCCTCTTTTATCCTGAAGCTGGCTTGTTAGGCTGAACCATATGCTATCAGGTTATTGGGGGGGGGGGGTTAGTTAGTTTTGCTTTGTATTTAGATTTAGTTGGTATCCATCCTGTTTACCCCTTAAGTCACTATATATTTCCCTTGTGTGTCAGTGGCTCAGGTAAGTCTGTACAGTCAAGTCCTATTGTTGTAGTAAGTGGTTATATTTTGTTGACCTCTTTTATAGACCTAGTTATAGGTCTCTTGATTTGTAAAATTTTCAAGGTTTTTTGGGGGTAAATAAAACCCTGTTTTCACCCTTAACTCATGTATGCTATTAACTGACTGCTTGGTCCCTGACACTGTACCTTCATGCGCTGCAGCTGCTGTTTGCTGAAGGTGTGTTGTTTTTGCAGGGACTGATACTGGACCTTCATACTGATCAGCTGTCTTTCCATTTCAGCACGCTTATCCTCCAACTGAAATACAAAAAGTAAACACAGGCACTGAATTTTGCAGGGTTAGGTTTTTGCATGTAATTTCGATTCCCTTTTAATTTTTATGCCAAACATTTTGGTGCATAACGGTGCTCTAAATTGCACAACTTCAATTTTACCTCAGAAAACAGAGAGTTCCCTTTGGTATTGGGATCTTGGGCCTGCTGTAGAACTTGGTCCAGCTGGATCTGCAGATCCCGGTTCACCTCACGAGATTTCTGTGCCATGACAGAAAGATGTGAAGACATGAGATACGCATGCAAAACACAACACGTAAAAAAAACAAGCCAAGAGACCAAGGAACAAAGAGATAACTAGACACAATGTCCAGTCCATCTCTTCATACCGAGTTGTGCTGTGCAAGAAGTGGATGATCAAAAAATAATAAGCACCTAGTGTATTTCAACTGTACTGGACCAGACCAACACACTGTTATTTTGAATCAGGGGAAATACAAAGTTATTATGCAGAAAATAAAAATCTGTGCTGATCCTTCAAGGGCTCCACAGTTTCCTCTGAAGAAATTGAACATGATTTACAATATCTGAACTAACATATTGTCCAGTTATCTATGAACTCAAAACACTTACTGAGCAGCTTATTAGGAACAGCTGTAACCAACTTATTCTGAAGTTGCTGATCCCTCGGGATTTTCATGTACAGTCAGTCAACAGAGTTTGCTCAGAATAGAGCCAAATATCAAAAAAAATTTAGTGAGTTGAAGTTCTGTGGACAGAAACATCCCTTTGATGAGAGGGGTCAGGGGAGAATGGCCAGAGTAGTTGGAGCTGACAGACAGGTTACAGTAACTCAGATAACCACTTTTTACAACTGTGGTGAATAGAAAAGCATCTTTGAATGAACAGCACATCCAACCTTGACATGGATTGACTACAGCAGCAGAAGACCCTGTGGGTTCCACTCCTTTCAGCCAAGAACAGAAATCTGAGGCCGCAGTGGACATAGATTCAGCAGAACTGTTGAAGACTGGAAAGATGTAGCCTGATCTGATTGGTGTGGATTTCTGCTGAGGCAGCAGATGGTTGGGTCAGAATTTGGTGTCAACAGCATGAATCCATGGACCCAACCTGCCTTGTGTCAACAGTACAGGCTGGTGGTGTACTGGTGTGGGGAATGTTTTCTTGACTCATTTTAGACCCCTTAATACCATTCAATCATGGTTTAAATGCCACAGCCTATGTCAGCATTGTTGCTGACCGTATGCCCCCCTTTTTATGGCCACAAGTTTCCCATCTTCTAATGGCTACTTCTTTACCACTGAGAATGAATGTGCAGGTGACAAAAGTGCAGTAATTATGTAATGCAATCAAGTCAACATGGGCCAGAATTTAAAAAGGAAAGTTTCCGACATCCCTTGGAATTTGTGCCTCTAAGAACTAAGGCTGTTTTGAGAGTAAAGGGAGGAACTACCCAGTATTTGTATGGTGTTCCTAATGAAATGCTTGGGGAGTATATACAAAAGGTTTAAATAGGAACCAGTGGCAGATTAATCCAACTTAAAATTAAATTTTCATTCAATAGTCTTTGTTGATAAGTCTTGATGAAAAAAAAGAACAATATTAAATCACATAGACAATACAGACTGTTGAATTAGTTGAATTATCAGCATTTTGATGTTTTATCTCAGCTATTTTCTCTACAATCGTAGTTAAATGGTGCTATATATTACCTCTAACGCATTATACCAGGAAACAGCCTCTCTTTCTTGCTCTTCTTTCTCCTCTGCGATTCGCTCCATTTGACGTTGCAGATTGCTATTGGTCAGCTCCAGCTGCTGCTCTCGGTACTGAGATTCCCGCAAGGTCTGCTCCAACTCCACCTGGTAAACAAAAAGAAACACCTTATCCACTACTGCAACTCCACCTGAAGGAGCAAAGCAAGCATTTTGAATGAGCTGAAATACAGGTTGGAACTTTGTAAAGCAGCAGCAGCAGCACATAAAGACGGTGTAATGAAGATTAGGTACAAAAGACAGGTGAACGGTTGCACTCCAGATATGATCGATTTTAGCAGTTGCGGCTGCCTCCTCTCACCTTAACGGTCTCCAGGTCCATGATCTTCATCTGTAGCTCTGTCATCTCAGATGTCATGGAATTCAGGGTGTGGTCATTCATAGCTTGCAGCTCCTTCATTTTGTCATTCAGATATTCAGTCTGCACCTCAAGTTTGTGTTTCACCTGTTTCTCATTCAGCTGAGATTCTTCCATAGCTGACTGCAACCTCAGCATCTGAGAAAAAAAATACAGAAAGACACATCTGCCATTACTTTCTGTAATTAATTGCCTTGATATGGTTGTAAGAGGTACTGAACACACGAACAACCATGTGTTGGATTTTGATTCCAGGACTTTAATGCAAAAAAATCTTTTTTTTTTTTTTTTTTTTTAAATCTCCAAATAAGTTAGAATTATAATGCCTTTAGAAGGGGACACAGAAAAAGCCATTATTTTCAGAGGGTTGAGGGTTGTTTACTTGACAATTAATTCCATTCCATTTGAATATAACTCTCACAGCAGTGTTCTTTTCTACATTATAGACATGAGAGACAACTACAGTTTGGACTTCATGGTCATTCTGTCTACATTACGTTCAGCTAGGTGAAAACCTAGTATATGGCAGGACTGCCCTTTATGTTTGCTTCTCTTGTATTTTCTGTGCTCACATATACAGTATTTTAATAGAGCCAAATTCACAATAAATTTTTTCTCATTTACATGTTTCTTCCGTCCCTTTTTCAGAAAATGGCACAAGTATGAAACAGTGACTGAAACAAGGCCCAGTAAGACTGCAAGTTAACCAGCAGTCCCTTCCAAGCTATTTCCAAGCTGCTGCTCTGCTCTGCTCAAATCCTGATTTTATAATTGCAACATCTGACAAAATCACTGGACAAATAAGGTAAAGACAATGGCTGTGCTGTGATTTTGGCTATATTTACTTGTTAAAAATCATTCAGAGAAAGTTAGAAGCTTATTCATGTCTGTGTTAGCTGCTTTGCGGTCAGCTGAACGAGACACAGAGAGGTGCATCTGTGAAGTTGTCACACTCAGGGCAATACTGACAACTTTCTTCTACGGAAAGTAGCAAGGTTTTTGTCCAAAAAGTTACTAAATTTTTGGATAGGTGCCTTTGTGAAGAAAAGTTGCTAAAGGATAGGAAAAGTCAGTTAAAATCTAGCAATAAAGGTGGTAAGTTGGCAATTCTGCCTGTAAACTCCACCCTGACGATTCAATAGAAAGTGTTTGCGTTAATGCATTTTGAAAGAGCATGGCCCCATGGTAAAACTCCAACACTCAATTGGCTGAAAAGTTGTGTAACTTCACTCACATTTTTGTTTTATGCTATTGCAGTCCAACAAAAAACTGTTTCAAATCCTCTCCAAACTACAGGCTTTAATAATAAAATTTTCTGCTGCAGGACAAATGCCGTGAATGCTATTAAAATAATATAACACTTGCTATTTGCGCTTTATTTATGGATCTGTTATTTGGCGACAACTGGGAAGAAAAACAAGCTGTGAAAACAACACTGACATTTTATCACCTCGTACATGTGTAGCGGACACAGAGCAACAATAGTGGGATGAGACTCACGTATCACTAAACGTCTTTAAATCCATGTAGAAATCAGAAAAAAATGCTCCTTATAACTGCATAAGTTGCATGAAAATCATTAGGTTTAAGTTTTCTTTCATATCAAAATAATCCAGTGATATCTGTTTGTCTGGGAGAACAGGAATTCAGTGTACTAATTTAATGGTGATAATTTGCCAAAACCTAAATGAAATATGGTTTAAAAAAATCAAAACAAACAAAAAAACAATAAAACCAGGATTCAATTCAATGGCCACATTACTTATCCTTTCATCTCTACATGTCTGTTTTTGCCCTCATAAAATTCAGTAAACAGTATCAAGTCATAGCCAGTGTTGGGTGTATTCACTGTGATTGTTGCTCCGAGCAATGCTTCTCAAATCACATTTCTTGTTAAAAATAAATGTATGAATGAACAAAGGAACCTAAACCCATTTAAAAGTCGTTCTCAAAAGACAACACTGAAAGACAACACCAGTACAGTGTTACATCAAAGCGCTGGTAAAGCACATCAACAGGCCTTTTTTGCAGCATTTTGATTTATGATAGAAGGAAAAATACAGGTGTTACTAATAAGTATCAAGTGTCCCAGTAAACCAACCAGTGTGACTGAGACAAAGCCATGAAAAAAGGTGAAAAAAAATCTATTATGACAAGAGTGGAGCACAGGTTAATGTACCTTGTCTTTGAGCTCATTGAGTGCCATGCTGTGGCTCCTTTCCAGATGTTCTTGTTGTTCCTGAAGCTGTTGTCTCTGCTGGTTCTTCACACAATCATAGTCTGACCTCAGTGACTCCAGCATTCGAGTCTTCAACTCCACTTCCTTCTGCAGAGAGTACTTGTCTTGCTCCAGAGCCTATGATAAAAAAATATCACACCAGAATAGGTGTAGAAGTTTACACAAATGTCTGGATAATCCACAGACTTCACTTTCAACAGTTTTCATTTGAACTATTTCCTTCTGAAGATGTAGTTCACATAAGAACTGTCAGCATCAAAGATTGCCTCAGTGGCAGAATTTCTCAAAACCAGACCTGGATACATTAAACTGAAACTGTCTGCATGGGTATTGGGTAAGAGAGAATCTGTGTAGGTTTTTTCTTTGATTTTAGGTTACATGACCCTCCAAAGTCCAGTGTCATACCTCAAGTGTGTTGGTCATCTCCACTCTCTGTTCCTCCAGTCTGTTTTGCAGGTCCATCTGCTGGTTGAGGAGATCCAAGCCTGCTTGAGCAGCCTGATGGACCTGCTCCTCCCTCTCCCTCAGCTGGACCCTGAGCAGCTGTATCTCCGCTTCTGCTGCCATCTGGAGAGAGGAGGAAAAACGGACCAGAACCCAGAACATGACTCACTAAATTTTATACAGTGTGACTCAGAAACAATGCTTCATGCTGCTCATTAGCTAAATTCATTGGGTGTTATGCAATTCCAGGTCCTTCCAATAGTTTCAGCACAAGGACACAAAGCAACAGATAGCTGCTCACCATCAGTATACAATATTTACATATTTTATAACTATGACATCCTCGTCTACCACAGGTTAAAGATTTGTGTGTGAGTGTGAAAGTGGGTAGCGTTATTGGAAATTGCCTGCAAGCACTAAGAATATATATTAAAATATATAGTAATTTTGTATACAATAGAAAACACATACAGTAATTTTTTAACAAGTCAATAGGGAAAGTCTCAAAAAAGGGAAATAAGGTTTCATTTTTATAGTTTCTCCACAGTCAAAGAACAATAACATTATTGCCCATTTGCCCAAAAACAACCAGTATTATCCCACTGGCAAGAAGCCACAAGATGTTTATGAGGTATCCACACTAATGTAATCTGTTTGCTTGGGCAGGGATTGCATTACAGTTCCAGGAGAAGGGCCCTCAACACAAAAACTCTCGTTCCACTTTAACATTCTTCAGCTACTTCTCTTGTGAGCATAGAACATAGAATGAATAAATGATAAATGATTCTTACTAGTTTTACTCTCACAGTGGGTTCTTCTGCTAGTGGGACACTCTGATCAGTGCTGTAAGTTTACAATATTCACTCATTTGAGCTACTTCTTCTTACATTTTAATGTATATCAGAATGTTTGTTAATTTTTGGTTAGTTTAAAGTTCATAATTTCCTATTTGTTAAATTAGGTTTTGGTGAGCGATTTTTTTCTATGGGAAAGAGCATCTTTTGAGTTTAACTGGCTGTGCCAAAAAGGCTCTGAGAGGTAGGTTAAAGGGTCAGTTTTGTCAGAAGCTGATCTGTAGTGTTTGGGTTATCCTGGTAAGTGCCTCCTTTTCCACCTTTCCAAAATTTTTCTTGGCAGTACATCCGTGCTTTCTGGGTTATTACCAGTTTTCTGGAAGCCTCTCTCAGACCAGTGGTCTGATAGTGTACAAGTACCTGCTGCCACAACTGTGTAATTAGATTTTTGGTTAGGGTAAAAAGATTGAGGGGAGCTACATTTGGTGGCTGCACATGCCTGCTGTGTGCATTGGTGATTTTGGAACATCATCTTTTCTTGCTCTTAGTCCTGATTGTTTTTCATATTTTTGTGTAAGTAATGGATGAAACAGTGAAAACAAGTTAAAAATTCAATGAAACCAGTGGTGTCAGGTGTGGGCTGCTTTTCCTCCCCCTGCTGATGATGTTCCAGTCCCCCTGGTTAGCAATGAGCAAAAATGAAGAAGGTCTTCCTGATGTGTTTAGGGAGCACATGGAAACACGCAATAAGCCACATTCAACTGGTCCAACCAACTAATTGAATAGCTAATGCTGGCAATGGGCTAATGGGCCAGCTAATAGGCAAGTGGATAAGTATTTTTTATCCCCTGTATAAATGTTTCTACTGTCTTTGTAACCGTTACAGATCTGTTAAAGGATATGGCTAAATATGTTAGAGACTAGTTGTATGTTAAAGCCCTTATCTTTAATGCTCTGGTCTTGGCTGCTCTGCAGTGGGAAAAGAACTGTAAATTTGAAGTGGCTGCAAGTTAAGTAGGTGCTGGGGCAGTGCTGCTAGTCAGACAGTTTGGTCATTGGTAAGTCTGTATCTTTTCAAATTAGTTCAATAGAGATCAGATGAACTATTCAGTCATTTAAAAGGAAACACTACTGTTAATATGTCATTTGCAACATTTCAGTGTATGTGTGCGCTCTGTGATTGCAGTGGTCTTTACAGACCATAATTCCTTTACCTTTTCCAGCTCCTAACAAAAGCTGATCTGTTGGGCTCTTCTTCTCCACTCGTCCAGTTGTCGTTCATCAGGCTCATCAAGGAGCAGAGCCTTGGGATGCCAAGTAATGCCTTGTGTCTGTTTTGTGATTCTATCTAAAATAAATAAGTAAATAAAAATGAATAAATACAATAAATGTCAGAAATATTTCGTTATGGAACTTTTTCAAACCCTGAAATATTAAAATCGGCATCAGTGTTAAAAATCCTTTTCAGGTGGGTTCTAACTGACATCACGTAACTAAAATAAGACTGCACTTTACAATAAACCTACATATCACTGAATACATTTATAATCCAATTTAGCTATGAAATCTAAACATCTTACAGAATCGCTTTTTTCACCAATTGCCTGATTGACAACAAAGGCGCAGTTTGTCAAAAGATGGATCGTGTTTGATTAAAAAGCTAATCACTGTCGACAGTAAATGCGCTTGAGCTATTTTCCCAAACTCGCTTATAACACACAAGGTCTTTTAACTCTACATTTTCCGTAGCGAACCGACCGTATAAGTAACTCCGGACTATCTGCTCTAACATTTAATACAGTCACACCATGGACACCGTATAACAACGACACAAAATGAACGTGTTTACCTCCTCGGAGAACGAACTTCTGTCAAACCCACCAACCGCCGCAGTTTGAATCCAGCTCCAATCAACTATCGCGAGACGAGACAGTTGCGCTCGTTCGGTCAGGGAGCCGGAAGCGCCAGGGGCGGCGTGTTGGATGTGTCTCATTCATATGCTCGTCCTGTGGTGCTATGGTGCTATGGTCCCATGGTCCCATGGTCCCATGGTCCCATGGTCCCATGGTCCTATGGTCCTATGGTCCTATGATCCCATGGTCCTATGGTCCCATCTCCCGAGTTGGGAAGTCGGTCTTCCGACTTCGGTGTGTCCGTGTTCTTTTAAGTACACGGACAAAACGATGTGTTGTTTCAACTTTTCTAACTCATCTAGGTTCAAGGTTGCGGTCGAAAAGACAAAAAGTATTTCATTGTTTAAACCACTTGTCCCTGACCACAATGGAAAACGTCTTGACGTCGAGGAACGACGTCAACTAGAATTCATTATGACTTAAGGAAAGACGAACAGAGACTGCACGTACACTACGTACATATGCGACGACGGACGGCGATATAGACGCAGGTCTGCCACGGTGAAACTACAAGACTCTCAAGATGGACTACAAAAATGCATCGTAGATACTTTGCCCCTTGCGCTCTAACCGTGTTTAATGCACGCTGCATGAATCTGGACAACCCGGGGAAACTATTTCTTCATTACTAGGGTTGGAACTGAAATTTTAAGGCATATTGGCTGCCGGTCAAAAAGGAGAAATTAAATTGTCACATTGATGATGCTAGCACGCTGCCCCCGCTATATTTATTATTCCATTTATATTTATTGACACGAAACTTAAGTAGTATGACTTAAATTTATGCAAGATAGGATTAATACGTTAGGCCTATAAATCTACTCCTGTATATATCATTAAGTCTCAAACATGTTGAATTAAAACAACCATCTAGCTAAAAACGTCTCATCTCTTTTTCTTGAAAGACAGAGGGACCAAACCAGTAATTTTACTGGTTTTAACTATGTTTTCCTGCTAATATATATGTACTTTCACTGATAATAGCTGAAGACATGATCCGATTTAACCCGTTTATTTATTACGGTAAGGCTTTCTGCATCTATAATTGAAGAATAAATGAATAATGTTATTCCTAAAGGCTGGCGGCATAACGCTAAAGATAGACATACAACTAATTGACAGTAAGTAAAGGTAACTTATTTAGTGTTTTGCGTTCTTTATCGGTCATGATCATTTGTTCATGTGAACGACCAAATGCTGATGCCATGAGGAATAGTGGGACACCATCCTTTCCTTTCCTTTTGCAAGGGATGGTCAAGTTTCTCGTTTGCGAGCGGAGATAAGGCAGGAAGCGCTGAAGCTCCTTTCCTGATTCATAGATATTTTAGCCAGAAATGGATCCGCGTTGAAATTGGAAGCAGAGGCTTTTAGTGCATGCACGCGTTTTATATATATGCGTTTTATTTTATATATATATATATATATATATATATATATATATATATATATATATATATATATATATATATATATATATATATATATATAATTTCGTTTTTTAAATTGCTCTTTTAACTTTTTACTTGATAACCTCCTAAAACATTCACGTTTTTCTAATAAATTTACCCAAACAGAAAGATACAGACTAGACAAAAAAAAATAAATTCTGTTGCACTGCAAGTAATATAAACTGTACAGCACTTTTACAATACATAGTTGTAGTGTAATGTGGTTTCAGAGATGTTCCTACCAACCATTTTTTCCAGCTTACCTTCCACACTTCTGTGGTGTATCGTTATGTTCGATGTTTTATGTTAACAGACAGCACACTCAAACAATTTAATGCTCTGTGTATGACAAATGAAAATGGTACACAGCTAGTTTTCATCCCTTCATTTTAATGCAACCTTTTTCAGATTCAGTTTCCATGTATTACACTACCCAAATTTCCATATAGTTCACACAAGAATTATACAAAATGTTTACTGAACACCAGTGTTCATCCACTTGTCTCCTGTCATGCTTAAAACACGTCCTCACATCCACTGTGAACTGACACACTGGAATAATGTCTCCTGATGGTCAACAGATGGTTTCCCTGCTGTGTTTTTACAGAATAATGTAAAACAAATAGTGTCAATATTGTCATCTATGATGAATCATACATCTAGAACAACTTACATAATGTATTTTTGTTCTCATATTTACAGTCAACAGTTTGTGTTCTTTTCAAGCTGCAGCAATTGAGGCATCATCCAGCTGTCGACCCTGAGGCTGAGGAGAAATTGTGAAAAAAAAAAAAATCACTTTGGAACAATGCCAAATATCTTGAAACTCACACAACCATGACTGAGGTGAGGTGCTAACTAAGTGGTGTGTATGTGTTTCTGTGTTTGTGTTACCTTGACAAAGATGCGCTGAGGCAGGAAGCGTCTCAGTATGTTTGTGTTGGTGGCTTGGCAGCGGGGGAGGCTGATGTTGAGCTGGGGCAGTGTTTGGTAACCAGCCATCAGTGGGTAGTAGTTATACAGCATCTGCTGCTCTGAGCCAGGAAGGATACGGAGACGCACCTGTAAACACGCATTCACAGTCTGTATGAATGCATCTTCTTGTCCATGCATATACTTTCCATTGCTACAGGGTGAATAAAGGTTGTGCCAGTTAAACATGAATGGTATGAAAACTGCAGTCAAACTCAAAACCTGTAACTAGTTTCTGGTCTCCAGTTAGGCTTGTCTGGGTTATGCCTGATTAGCACTAAATGAATATCTAATTTTAGTTGGTGAAAGTAGCCTTAGACTTTCTGACACATAAAATAGAGTTCTAGATCTCCTGTAAACTTCAAAAACAATTAACACATCCTTTCTATACAATGTGTGTGACCATTAAAACAATTTGTACTGTAAAACAATATTGTAAAACAATACTGCCCCTTCTAGATGACAATATAAATTTTTTTTCCCAAATGATAGCAGCTTTTTGCTTGTGTTGTTGGACTCTTTTAGTCTGATGTGAAAGCTGTGAATTGTCTCTAGTTAGAACCAAAAAATAGGGACAAGAGCAGGTAATTGTTTGCTTACAAACAAATTCTGGTATGGCTGTGTGATTTAAGCATACATCCTAAAGATAAACTACTTTTCTGTCAATCAGCTGATCATCACTGAAGCAATATCCTCAGTGATCTGTATAAGGTAACTGTGGTAAACTATATGTGTATCAATACTTGAGGCCTGAGGGATTTTCCTTGATCAATCAAAAAATGAAAGGAGTAAGAACAGAGCTGTGATTTGCTTGTGTCCTCCTCCGCATAATCTAGCAGGTACTCATTAAAAGTCAGGGAACCACGTGTGTCCAATTTTTTCCTGTTTCACAATTTTTCCCACAATTCTTGAAAAATTAGGTTTCTTTGCAGTCTCAACAGATAATACTAATATTGTCTAATTTCTTCATGAACTTAAAAAGAGGTTCACCTTGCATCTTCTTGCAATCGTTTATTTAAATTAAGTCAGCATGAGACTGACCAGAACTAAAAGGCAACAACATCTAATTTTTTTAATTGGGTATTTTTTTTTTATTTGGTTCCGACCAAAGGAACAGAATTACAAGTGTAAAGAGACATTTGTGCATTAAGTGTTGGGGAGGCTTTGCTGATTATGGTCAAGTGTGGACAAATTGTCCAGGAGCCCAAGATGTCTTATGTTGAAGAGATGTATTGAAACTTGGCCAAGGAGAAAGGAGAAATTGTCAATACATGTTGATGGCATGATACGGTCTGCATTTTGAAGCTCAGTCCGCAGTGATCAGTGTTTTAAACCCCTACAGTATGTGGAGTTAGACTTTTGGTTGTCTTATGCATACCATCAGTGCACTCTGGTTTAGAGTCACTGTTATATGGCTATAGATGGACATGGAATCAAGGGAGGCAACAGCAGCCACCTCCTTTTACCTTGGTGCTAAAGCGGTGCTGTGTCACTTTTATCAGAATGCTTCTGCTTTCCCCAAATAACCTGAGACAGTTGCCCAATGTCTCAAGGACAGAAGCGAGTGTGCCTTTCAGAAGAGTTAATGTTGTTTTGTCTGGGACCTCAAGGCTCATGCTTGACCTGTATAGCCTGATTGAAAATTCCCAAACATCAATCATTTTAATTTTCATAGAACTAGGTGGCTGCTTAGAGGAGCCAATGGTTGCATATTGTTTGAACAAAATTTGAGAAGTTGGAGTATTTATAAAGCTTCAAAATGTGCATCACCTGGCCTCTCCTAACAATGACTGTGAGCAAGATATAACCATAACAAGCTAATTAAGGTCTGAGTACTTAGTAAGAGTTTTCTAAGCACAAATCTCTTGGTTTGCCCAAACATTTGTACTTTGTATTCCTTTCCTTTCTTTCACTCTAAACTTGTACAAAACAAATCTAACTAAGTAATCTTGCCTAAAATGTTAAAAATGATTAATCTTTAACAGTATGCCTTTTGGAGATAATCTTCTACTCACTCTACACTTCACAGTAACAGAAGTTTTGTCCAATGGTGGCAAAACCTGCAACTGTATTCAAGGAATGCATTTTTACTTTTGACCAAGCAGCTGGAAATTCACTTTTGTCACTTTTTAATTTGCCAAATCTTTATTTAAAAGACCACAACTGTACCTGTTTGAGTCCAGAAAACATGAAGGCATCAGAGGGTTCAACAGCCATCTCCACCTCCTGCACTAGAGCTGTTCTGTTCTCTATGTGGTAACAAACTGGAAGTGACTCCCTGACTCGCCCAAATGATGGTAAATCTACACCAAAAGACGTAGAAATAAAATATCATACAAGACAACTGACAATTACAGGTGAAAAGAATAAGAAATTATTTGCTGAAATGTATGAAAATATATTGAATGTGCAAAACATATGCAAAACTACACTTATGCCATAATATGTCAATTTACAAATGTGTGCTGTATCCATTTATGTATGTATTATCTTAAACTGTGAGTATACTGACCAGCATGGATGTAGAGAGGGACAGAATCCAGGATGACATGAGGTAGAGTGACTGTAGTCTGGATGAGAGGACTGTCTGCACTGGAAGGCTTTCTGTCAAAGTCAGTTAAAACAGAGTTCCAAGCTTTATAAACCTGTTCAAATCCACCAATCACTTAGCAACATCCTCTCAAATTGTGTGAGTGTGTGTACAGTGTGTGTATGTGTGTGTGTGTGTGTGTGTGTGTGTGTGTGTGTGTGTGTGTGTGTGTGTGTGTGTGTGTGTACCTCCTCCAAGATATCAAGTACTGTCCAGTAGCCACCGTGTTATTGTTGTTGGTCAGTGGTGGACATCGGAGACAAAAACATTCACTGGCACACTCACCTGTCTGCAAAACCACTGAAAATGCATATAGAATTTACATTTCAGTTTTTAATTACAGCTATTAATCTAAAAAATTCTTTGCAAGTTAACTTTTAAAAATAGTCAGGCACCTTCCTGTAGCTGTGACTGAAGCTGAGGTGTGTTGCTGGTCATACTAAGGAGCTGCAGAGAGGAAGAGGCCAACATAAGAGGCCAGGGAGAGGAGGAGAAGATGTCTGTCATCAACAGGAAGGGAATGTCCACAGCTACCCGGTCCAATGGCTCAAACTGCAATCATAATGAAGTGGTATTACTTCTTATACTCTCACCAGCCATAAATCAAGTATGGGTTGCCTGCTACATTACCACAACCCAGTAGCTCACTGTGTAAACCAACTATCTAAGCATTGTCCACATTATTCTGCTTTTTTTAAAGTTACCTCTGAAAGATTGCTGAAAGATGCTAAAGAAAGTAAAAAAAAAAAAAATAGAAAAGAAAAAAAATTAAAAAAAAATTAAGAGCAAAAACCTAATTCAGCTAAAAAGAGCCCTAGTAAACCGGATATGTTGATAAACAATGAGGCTTCACCTTCATACCTTGGTGGATACAAACTTGACAGACACCTCAAATGGAACAACTGTCTCAATGGTAGCAGTCTCATCCTGGAAGAGAAGAGGAGTGTAAATCAGGTAAAAAAAAAAAATAAATAAGTGTGCCGGGCAGTAAAAGCAAAATGAGGTTCTCTACCTTATGACATTTGCAGACAATCTGTCGTCCTTCCACTGTGGTATCGATGCTGTAAGCCACGTGGAACAGAAACACCCTTGGTCCAGTTGATATACATCTCACATATACACACCTCTCCAACTAGAAAAAAACAAACACACAGATTGAGTTACAAATTCTCACTGTGGGGAGAAGATGAAGGCAACTGTGGGACAATGTCAAAAAATGATGTGTTATATGAGTTATATGAGCTTCTCAGGCAAATGATTCTAAAACATTTCTTTTAAAGGTGTCTGTACCTTTTCATCTGGTTTCAGGTCTCCCAGGGGTACATCAGGCAGCAATGCAGGTGCAGTGTCATCACAAATCTTTGAGCCATCAAGTGTCACATGTGTGGTCTGGCCTAGATTGGCATCCTGGCCTGGACAGACCAATAAACACAAAGTTGTACACTACACACGTATGTTTTCCCAGCAACAGCAATTTAACTACTGTTATTGAAAGCTTCTCTATCTGCTATACCAGACTGAGGACTATAATCTTTAATACTGTTGTTAATGTTTTTGTAAAAAAGATTAGCTAATTAGCATAGTTCAACATTTTGGAAAATATGAAGTTTTCTTCTGAGAGTGAAATAAGGAAGTTGGTATCAGTCTCATGTTTAAGGCATAGATAGCCTAGCATAGCATAAAGACAACTTGAAAAAAAAGCTAGACTTTTTATGCTTATATTGTGAGTTTCATGCTCTAACAGTATTACAGCTTTACTTGTATCAGTGTACCTGGTTTAAGACCAGCTGTCAATTTGACATCCTTTGCCACAACCTCCTCCTGTGACTGGATAGTGAGGGTGATGCAGTACATTTCATTGTTGAGTGCTGGAGGCTGGTGGCTCAGTTGAACAGAGATCTTTGGGACTCTGGAGATGATCCTAAACATATGAAAAAAACAAAAAACAAAAAAAACAAAACATTCCACATTCCTGTTGAATTCACCACAGTGTGAACAACGACTAATGCTTTACGAACTGATAGATGATGTAATAACTCTTCCAGGAATATTGGGATTGTGCTGTGTCTGAGCCAAGCCTTACATGGTGCTGTGCTGTATGATCAGGCTCTCCCAGTCCACCTCTGGCCGTGTTTCGATACTTCGTCCTGATCGGCGTGATGACCTGCAAGCCTGCAAGGCTTCATGGGAAGAAGCTGCATCTCCACCCGCCCCTCTCCAACTCAGAAACACACAGCGGCCTTTGTCACTGCCCAGCATCACCTCGATACCTGTAATCTAAAAGAAAACAGCATTAGAGGTAATTTCTCTCTCGTTCTTTCTCACACTAACACATACTTACTTCAATCTTCTTGCCAATGTCTTCAGTCTTTGCTACAAAGCTGAAGTTGTAGCATTTGGTTTTCCCTGGCAACAAGCTCATGCTCTCCTGTCCTGATGACTCCACCACACACCACTGATTGTAGTCCTACACACAAAAACACATAACTGTTTGGCATTTATAAAAAAACAAAGATATTAAACTTTTTATCTTTTTTCGCCTATGTTACTGATTCTAATTACAAGACTGGATGGGACAGTTGTATTGGTGAGATAGCAAAAGCAAGTCTCCCCTCCCTCAAACAAGAATAGGTAAAAACCTAGTATGTGTGTTTTTCTGTTTTCATTTGTCTGATAATGGAACAAGTATGAAACAGAGACTGAAAAACGACCCATTAATACTACAAGCCATTCCCAAGCTGCTGCTCTGCTACAAAAATCCTGATTTTATAACTCCACCATCATCTGACAGAATCACCAGACAAATGAGTTAAAGACAATGGCTGTGCTGTGATTTCCGCTATATTTACTTATAAAGGGATCAGTCAGAGGAAGTTAGAACACATTAATGTAGCTGCCATACAGTTAAGTGAATGAGACCACAAAGAGGTGGATGGAAAGCCTGACCTTGCACTCATGGGGCAAAATGGGTGACTCTCCTCTATGGAGGTAGTAGAAAAGGTTTGTCCAGAAAGTTATTTCAAGTGTCTTTTTCATTATATTATATGTCCTGCTTGTTCTTTTTGTATTTTTATTTGTGTACCTGGTTACTGAGGGTGACAGCCAGCTTGTTAAGTGATACAGGATGAGGACAGTCAGCGCGGAGGAAAACCTGTAGTTGGATGGGCTGGTCTACATGGAAACTAGGGGAGTAGAACTTGGCCTTACACTGGACTGGAGTCAGAGAGAGAAAGGAAGTTTAAAAACATCTACAATATGTACTGATATACAATATATTATTTTAAACCTCAATATAATGGAATTTAATGGAGAAGAATGTAGATATGTGATTTACAAAAAGAACATTCCTTCAAAAATTCCTCCTCACTTTCCTCAAATGCATCATGACTTACCGTTGTCATTATTTGCTAACCACCATGTAGGTTAAAGGCATGGAGGAAAGTAATTTAAAATTGCCTTTTTCTAAAATGTGAACAATTCCTATGAGTAAATGTATGAATAGGTGAGTACTAACTGAATGGTATATAGTCCTGCACTTCTACAGTGAACTCATTTGATCCGACTAAAGCTGTGCGGTCATTCCAGAGCAACCTGGCTGCACTGACAGAAGATGGGTCACACTCTGGCTCAGTGTCAGGAATTTCATTCTAAAGGAGGATTAAGAGAAAGACAGAGAAACAGAAGGATAGGAAAAATTATGGGAGAAAACAAAGAATAAAATTAATTGTTTTTGTGTGTCCTTGGTGATCTGGGCTGAGTATGGCCCAAATAAAGTATAGTAAGTGACTGTAAAAGCAAATTCATTTCATTCATTACCTCACTTCATTGACTGATATTACAATATGTATAACAGTTATCTACAAATGAAGCTTTAACACCACCATGTTAGTTCTTTCACATTCCCAAGTGTTTTCCAATTTTGTTTTTATTAATCTCATAAATTTTGTTGAATCCACACATTATATGTTAGTTTACATTATGTGTTGAGCCAAATAGAGTCAATCTACTCACCATGAGTACTTTGATGAGATTCTTCTCAATCCTCTCCTTTTGCTCCTCCTTTAGTGTTGAAGCTATAAAAACAAGTTAACTAGAGTATATCATTACCTTCTCAGGAGTTATTGAGCCTTTTATGTTTCTTATTTGAACACATACATATAGTTGGCTCTGAGCTGGTAATGGTTTTGGCAGGCTGAAGCTAATATCTCTGGACTGAAGCGATTGAGAATAGTCAATTTCGTTTGTCATTGATTTTAGTTTGTTTAGTTCGAGCACTAAGCCAAAGACTACCACAGATTGTTTTCACCAAAATATAAAATTTGATCAATTTCTTAAAAAGAAGCATTTATTAACTGTAATTTTAACTGGTCAAATGAAAAGTTCAACTGCCAGTTCAGATAAAAAAAATGTACCGGAGTAGACGAGGGCCAGAACTCAGAGGTGTATGTGTTGGATGATGGCTGATGGAGAACAAATTTTCACCTTAACAAAGATGAGTAACACCTAACAATTGACATATGGTTTAGATTGCCTCAATTTTTGGCCAATCTACCAAAACAAATAATTCTCAAACTTGTTCAACTTATTTTATGTACTTGTGCAATACTGAAATGGAATACGATACATTTGTTTTTTTTAAGAAAAATAAGCCTATAAAGAAGTGTCCAAATAAACTGTTCTGTATTTGGTTTCACCCTTCTTGCATACCTCTGCCCAGAAGCTCCATGCAGTAAATGATGTAGTCTTTAACACTGGCCATCAGATAAGCACAGCGCAGAGCTGTGGTCAATATGGCTGTCAGGAGTCCCCACCATCTCTCTGTACGATAGTCACACATCACATAGTCCAACAGCCTGATAACAGACACATACTCACACTCAGTCACTTTGCCAACACATTGCTGACAGACAATCTCATTGTAATTGAATTGGCAGGTTTAAAGACAAACTGGGGAGATTCTGACCAGCAGTAGTGCTGTAAAGCACTGTTTTTACAAAACAGGTTTGTTTGTTTGTGCACACACATGAAGTTTCACAAGGGCAAGCATAAAGAAATGTACAAAAAGGTGAAGAAGACTACAAGCTAGTAATTAATTAAAATATTTTAATGATTGGCTACAAATTTTTCATGAGGAGGGAAGTTTAATTACCATGTTTGTTCAAACTCAAGTTTACACATAGTATGCCTTTTTGGTGAGTAATAATAAACCATTATAACTTTCACTGTTCAAAGCTGCCTTGTGGAGTTTTCTTGTAAACAGTACTGTTTAGACTTTGGATCAATCTATCACATCAGCATCCACTTTCAAATGCAGATGCAAAACCAGTTTTATGTTTATAAAACACTCACAATAAGAAGCTTGTAGTTTGCACTTAAATTGACTGTAGCTGTGGTCAATTCCATGAGACTTCAAAAAGCCTTTGGAAGGAGTATGACATTAAGGTGTTTCTCCAAACACTAACATTAATAACAGAGCAAAAGTATTATTTGGAAACAAGCATGTCTTTTCCTTACTTTAGGGCTTTGGTGTAGTCTTTAGCATGGTAGTATTCCTCTCCCATTTGCACCACTAAACGCAGAAAGAAAATGCATGTGACAAGGTTGAAAAAAGTTTTAACAAAACAGCAAAGACCACCAATCGTGTTATATTAGTAGGAAAATTAGCTCTCACTATGTCATCACAAAATGTCTACCTTAGGAGTACAGTTGTTATATTAACTAGCAAATGCAAAAAGGGGAAGGAAATGATAGAAAAAGGATTGGCAGTGATCATAAAACTGATCATAAAATTCAAACATTGGATACTGGTGGGATTAATTATAGTGTATAGAATAATAATGAAATTTAGCACTCCTTATTTTGCTTTAGGATCATTTGGAACCACCTTTAAGGCCATTGGATGCATTAAAAGACCTGTGGCGATGATGATGAGACCACTACGATACTCACTGAGGTGACTCTTCATTCGGGGGCATTTGTACTTCTTAAACTGGGCAACAGCATTACTGAGAAGTGCTATTATCAGCTCCTGTAGTCGTAGAGCAAGAGAGATGAGCATGTTTTACCACACAGCAGGGACTGACAGTGGCTTGGGGGGTACAAACTGAAGGGAATTTTTAAACACAGAAATAAACGTTAAAAAGCATCTGTCCTTGGAATGTTCAGAATTTTTTTTTGACCCTGGTGTTGGGAATAGCTTGTTTCTTGAAAAAATTAAACCATACCCACTGTTCTGTGTTTCTAGGAGAAAATCAGCTAACTTCTAAATCTTTCCTAACAGATTTAACACAGTTGTACACACAGTCAGTAGTCAGTAAGTAATGTACTGCAGTCAGTAATGTATGCCTCTATACATAAACTAGATTATTTTACATGGGACAGTCTATTTCTTCTGCAGACACAAATATATGCCACCAAAATAATATGACACATGCCATAATCACATTAAAAAAATCCATAAATTGTGGATTTAAGTTCAGTATCTACTGCCATAAAGAAAAGGAATCAATGAAAGTGTAAGCTACAATATGGCCAAAGCTGTATATTAATTGAGGGTGTGTACTTACAGAATGCGGTATATCGTTCTCTTTAATCTGCAGGGCCAGAATCCCTATCTTCTCCCTCTCTGCATCTGGAGGATCAATACCTAAAGTACAAACAACAGAGAAGTCATGTTTTATCCATATACGTCTAACGATGTCAGATACTTAATCATTAACATGACATCATCATCTATCAATGTGCTGAAAATATATTATATGCATTTGTCCTTCAATAGACAAAGAGTGGGTTTGTGCCTACTCTGATGTCCTTGTCTCCATGGTCTCTGCCCATAAAAGTCCAGTCCTCCACTCTGGGTGTCCAGCGGGTCAGGGGAAGGATAACTCACTCCATCCTGGAACCATAAACCATTAACTGGTCATTCAGCTAATATGGCTAAAGTAGTATCTGTCATTTGAGATTTAAGGTAGTAAATACAATGTGTGTTGTAATTCTATGCAAAAGAATTCATTAAAATTTATTGAAAGCTAACACAAAGTCAACACTAAGTAGAAGCTTGTACTAAAAAAATAAACAGTAATCTATTTGCACTCTTTCTGTCTTGATTGAAACAAGCAGTGTACGTGTAAATTACTGGTAGCACTAGTGTATATGACTAGCAGCAGTCATAGTACCAGTGTAGTTATAGTAATTGAAGTATTAATAAGATCTGTAGTGGTAGTACTAACAGTAGTATCATTGGTAGTAACAGTTGGTAAAATCAGATGTTTTACCAGTAGCAGTATATTACCTGGCAGATCTGCTGTGCCAGCTGCTTCCTCTCTTGGCTATAACAGGCAGCCTGCTGGTAGTAGAAACCAGGATTCTGCGTCTGGATGGCTGTCAGACCTAATTTTATCGCTTCATCAAACAGCTCACCAAACGACTGGAACCTGCCAAGAAATAAATGTGAACAGACAGAAATGGTTGTGTCATGACCAGTTGGCATTCAAGTGTGCCTTGAGCAGGGGTGAGGACTAGATCCTGGCACAAATTATTGTGATCACACACAGTAAATGGAAGACCATTGTGTTTTAAAAAGTACCATTGGTCCCAACGTCTTCGTAAACTCCCCCAACTCCCCTTTTTAAATTTGCTCTGCTTGCCATTACTGGTCGCAATATGTGAACATTTTGCAGGAATGAAAATTAAGGTATCTGAAGGTTATCAGAATTGACAAAATAATGGCCAAAAATCGACCAAAGTTCTCCAATAATAGAATTAACTTGAAAACAACATATATATTGCTAAGGACGTTTTTAAAAACATTGTTTCCCTGAATGCCTCTGTCTCAGGTCACACTCAGCAAACACTTTACTGGGAACACCATACTAATACTGGGTAGTTCCTCCCTTTACTCTCAAAAGTCTCAGTTCTTAGTGGCATTGATTCCACAAGATGTTGGACACTTTCCTTTGAGATTCTGGACCATGCTGACATGAGAGCATCACATCATATCTGCAGATTTGTCAGCTGCACATTCATGCTGCCAATCTTCTGTGCTACCACATCCCAAAGGTGTTCTGTTGATTCAGATCGGGGGACTGGGGAGGCCACTAAAGTTCACTGAACTAATTTGTCATGTTCATGAAACCAGTTTGAGGCTATTTTTACTTTGTGACATTGAGGATTATCGTGCTGGAAGTAGCCTTTAGCATGGTAAACTTTGGCCATAAAGAGATGCACATGGGCAGCTACAACACTCAGACAGGCTTTTGGCATTTTAACCATGATTTATTTGTATTACTACTACTAGCCTGTACTGTCGACACAAGGCAGGTTGGGTCAATGGATTCATGCTTTTGACATCAAATTCTGACCTGACCATCTGTTGCCTCAGCAGAAATCCAGATTCATCAGACCAGGCTACGATTTTCCAGTCTTCATCCATCCAGTGTTGATGAGCCTGTGCACATTGTAGCCTAAGATTTCTGTTCTTGACTGACAGGAATGGAAGCCAACAGGGTTTTCTGCTGCTGTAGCTCATCCACCTCAAGGTTGGATGTGTTGTTTATCCTGAGAAGCTTTTCTGCTCACAACAGTTCTAAAGAGTAGTTATTTGAGTTACTGTAGCCTCCCTTACAGCTCCAAACAGTCTGGCCATTCTCCTCTGACCTCTCTCTTCAACGAGGCGTTTCTGTCCACAGAACTGCCCCTCAATGGATGATTTTTTTTTCTTTTTTGCACGACTCTGAGTGAACTCTAGAGATTCTAGATCAGTAGTGTCAGAAATACTCAAACTAGCCTGTCTAGCATCAATAATTATGCCATGGTCAGAGTCACTGAGGTCATGTTTTTTCCATCCTGGTGTGTGATGTAAATATTGAATGAAGCTCCTGCCCTGTAGCTTTATATTTTTTTGTAGTGCAGTGCTGCTACATGATTGGTTGGTTGGATAATTGCATAAATAAGTAGGTGTACAGGTGTTCCTAATACGGTGCTTAGTGAGTGTAATTCCTATTTCAATTACATAAACACAACAGAAAAACTACTTAGATCTAACAGTAGTCTAGAACAGAACTGGTTCCCCTTGTCAACAAGAAAGGGATTGGTCTGCTCAATAATGTAATGCTGCATTGCTTATTTCAAATGCCACAGTGTACAAGTACATTTTTGTGTACAAAATTAAAATAAATCCATAGATTTGTTCAACACTAGTGACCATCGTCATAAGTACTAAATTAATCCATAACTTCAGTGTTTCCCCAAGAATGAAGTTATAGCAGGGAAGGAGAAACACATGAGAAAATATTTATTGCATGCTTGCAAGCACAACTGTCAGGAGGTTTCTATGTTTCTGCGAAGCACCAGAAGAGTCCTTGATGCCTAAGAACATAAAGTGAGTATCCATTTGTTCAACTTTAACACCTGCCAGACAGCAGAAAGACTCATCAAACTCACCCCTAACTTTACCTAAGTAAGCTGCTCCTACTCACAATTGGCATCACTTGTCTTTCTTCTATTGATGAGCCAGTCTTTTAAACTCATCTGAAAATTCAAACATGTGATTTCACAAACAAGCTCTTAGTTTAAACAGTTAGGTGCTTAAGTTTTTGGAAAGTGACACAACTTTTGCAATTCTTTCTCTGCACACCACCACAGTGGATTTTAAATGAGCCATCCAGATGTGATTAAAGTGCTTTAATTCAAGGGGTTTCACAAAGTTTTTAAGATAACCGTTTAAGAGTTAGAGCCATTTTTATATAGTCCTTCATTTTCAAAGGCTCAGAAGTAATTGGTCAAACTAACGTAATTATAAGATTATTTTTATTACCCATCATCATCAAATACTGAGTTTCCTCCCTTGAGATGCTTTGCCAGGCCTTTACTGCAGCTGCCTTCATCAGCTGTATATTTGTGGGTCTTTCTGCCCTCAGTTTTGTCTTCAGGAAGTGAAAAGCATGCTCGGTTGGGTTGAGATCAGATGAATGACTCAGCCATTGAAGAATATTATTGGGTTACTTTGTAGGATGTTTTGGGTCATTGTCCATCTGGCCTGTGAAGCACCGTCTTATCAGTTGTGCAGCATTTGGCTGAATCTGAACAGATAGTAAAGCCCTATATACTTCAGAATTCATCCTGCTGCTTCTATAAGCAGTCACATCATCAATAACCAGTGACCCAGTTCCACTAGCAGCCATACATGCCCATGTAATAACACTGCATCCACCATGTCTGACTGATGTGGGGGCTTTGGATCAGGAGACATTCCTGGTACAAGTAGCTCTTAGTTTCATCTGTCCAAAGAATCTTGTTCTAGAACTGAGCAGGCTTTTTTATTTTTAGATGTTTTCTGGCAAAATCTTATCTGGCCTTCTGTTTATAAGTGTTACCAGTTTTAAAACCCTCTCTATTTACATTCATGAAGGTGCCTCTTGATTGTAGACTATGACAATGATAAACCTACCTCCTGGAGAGTTTTTCTTTTCCTGGCTAGATTTATGAAAAGCTTTTCTTCACCAAGGAAAGAATTATGCATCATCTGGGGTCTTTCAGGTCTTTTGGTGTTGCTAGTCTTGCCTGTGCTTTCCCTTTTTTTTAATAATGTACCAAACCATTGATTTGGCCTCTTCCAAAGTTTCCGCTATCTGTCTGACAGGTAGGTTTTGTTTTTTCAGACTAATGATGGACTCCTTCATTTGCATCAATGCCTCTTTGGAACACATAGAGCGTTCCCATGAACAGCTACCAAATGCAAATCCGACACTTGGAATCAACTCTAGACCTTTCATCAGCTTCATTTGTTATGAAATAAAGAGGGAACAGGCCATGAAACTGATTGACAATCAATTGTCCAATTACTTTTGAGCCTCTAAATATATGTGCTACATAACATATTGCCATAATTTCTAAACGATTAATGTGATACTTTTGTGAAATTCCTTAAATTAAAGCTGAAGTCTACACTTAGATCACATCTCAATGGCTTTGTTTCAAATCCTCTGTGGTGGAGTACAGAGGCAAAATTTTGAACAGTATGTTACTGTCCATTACTTCTGCACCTAACTGTATGGGGCCCATATCATCACTGGGTTGTTAGGGAATTTTCCATTGGGCTACACAGGTCAAGCCTGGGCCTCAGATGAGACAACATTAAATTCTTCTGAAAGGCAAACTCTTCTTCTCTCCTTTAGACATTGAGCAACTGTCTCAGGTTATTTGGGGGAAAGCAGAGCCATCCTGATAAAAGTGACACAGCACCAATATAGCACCAAGGTAAAAGAAGGTGGCTGCTGTTGCCTTCTATTGAACCACAGACATAGCCAGGTAACAGTGGTGTCAAACCAGAGTGCACTGAAGTTACACTGAAGGCCACCAATTGTCTAACTCCACATATTGTATTAATATAAAACACTGATCACAGCAGACAACATGTATTGACAATTTCTCCATTCTCCTTGGCCAAGCTTCAATAAATCTATTCAGCATAAGACATCTTAGGCTACTGGACTCTTAAGTTGACCAATAATCAGCAAAATCTCTGTAACTTGGGGAACAGTTTACATCAACTGGGTATTTGCTTATACCTATCATTCATCCAGCCCCTAACTCTAATTTCAACCAAATCCTAACCTAAACGTAAACTCAATTCTAAACATAATTTTAAAACCAAGTCTTAACCCTCAAACCCTTTGAAGGTGTGTCAGAAAGTGAGGACCAGCCGAAATGTCTTCACATTCCCAAAACATGTTCACTTGTTTAAATCAATCTCTCTCTCTCTCTCTCTCTCTCTCTCTCTCTCTCTCACTAACACAACTATATAGTATTATTTGTTAGATTAGACATTGTGTATGTTTACTTTTATCTTTTGAATAAATTAGTTTGAACCTGTTGGTCTATTTAATGTTGCAAGACAGTGAATGCTCTGCAAAACTCCAAATACTTCAACTTTTACTAACTATTGATAGGGTAATTGTAGTTGTAGTTATGAAGTTAATTATACATCAGAGCTCTAAACTGATAGATAAGCTAGATAGGACTGAATCAAAGATTTGTGAATTGACCTGGATATGAAGCATCTGTCGAACAAAATAAAACATAATAATAAATACATAACATTAGTTTCTAAAGCCATAAGACAGAGGCCTCTCCTCGTAAAAGAAAAAAAAAGCAACCATATCAACCTTCACAGACTTTTCTCATTGAGTTTCTTCTTCTTCTTGTGTTTTTTTGATAATAGAATTTCTGATGCTCTAAAACAGCTCTCCTGCCTTGTCTTTGCCATTATGAGGATAAATTGGAAACAATTACGCCCTTTCCATGCAGTAAAACCATCATTCGATGCTTGATTCAGATCATGTGAACACTTAAAATTAAGCACAGGTCAGTCTTTTCTGTTTTTTTATTTTGTTTTAGTGCCAATAATTTTCTCAAGCATACTTGTATGTATGCTCTTCTCACTGTATTAAATTATCATCAAATGTTTAGATTATACAAAACTGGATAATTTGCATCTTATGCAAATTATGCATCTCATCTTATTTCTGAAGATATTCAAAATTCTGTAATTAAAATTGAGGGGAACCACAAATTTCAACCAAGACTTTATGAATTGATGCATGTCTATTTGAGTATGTGTAATTTTACATGTGTTCATGTACAGTCTGTATCTCACTGTTTAGACATCCATGCAGCATGCTCAAAGGCCAGTTCAGCACTGCCAATCTTCTTTTTACACAGGTCAATGTGCTTCCTGAACTGGGCAATAGCATCTAGGGGAGTGTTATGCTGGAAACACAGACGACAAATCTAAAAAAAAAAAAAAAAAAAAAAGAGGGAGACATTAAGACAGAGAAATCGTCTTATAAATACATTTCTAATCACTATCATATGACATATTCTCAGACACCTTTTGTTTACTATGGGTAAATTTTATCTTTTTATATGGTTTCCTTGTTTGTCTCTACAAAAAAAAATGCGCTGAGAATAAGCGCTTAGCATTCACAACTGTGACATGGATTTTCAAAAATAAGACAAAATCTGGGCACATGTCACTGAATGAAGATGTTTCTAAGTGAAGATATCAAAGTTACAGCTGACAGATCCAACATGAGCATCTCTGCTAGACCCATCTTACTCACGCTCACCGTGGGGTGACTACACCCATGTCACTCTTCCAGTGGCATTGAGAACATTTTCACTCACTTAAAAAAGACACAGGCATACCTTGTAGTTGATGAACCCAGCCATAGTTTTAATCTCCAACATGTTGGTCTCATGGGCTCTAAGCTCATGTACAAGACTGTATGCGGTTCTGTAATACCTTTGGAAAAAACAAACAAACAAACAAACCTTAGAAACAGCCCTCGTACAAGCTAATATTTAGGAGCCGGTATAGTATATCATTGTGTTTCACAAATATGTGATGCTCCTTCTCTAGACACTTTGACAGTGAAAAGCTTGGGTAAAGAGCAACCATTTAATGAGTTGTTTTTGTCTTAAAAAACAATTCACGATGGTAGTAAAAATGATATATCAAACAATAGAATGTTTAGTACATAATGACAGTATTTCATAAGGAAAACAATCTGAACATTTTAGGTAATCCTTTTAAAGACTTCCCTAATTTCTGGCAGGTTTTTTTACCATCACCATCTGGATTGAAACATTGCTTGCTGTTTAAGGTCATAATGTCCTACAACTGATCACAGCCAAGTCAGTATAAATGAATACTTAATCTATGGCCTCAGACTCACTTGAGAGCATTTTGTGTGTCCTGTTTCAGCTCACTGAAGAAAGCGATTTTAAACTGGTGTCTGACAAACAGCAACTGCAAACACAGAGAGGGAACTTACATTTAAAAGTTGATAATACGCAATGTCAAGTTACTGAGTTATTTTCATGCTTGCCTTCAATGCTGAGAAGCTTTGCACAGTGTGGTTATAATGCATTAATTTACACAGATTTTTTGACTTGCTCAACTCTCAATCAGTGGGTATAGTGTGGTTATACATACCTGATGTGTTGTTTTGTTAAGGAATTCCTTGTGTGATTTAACACGACGAATCTCAGTGTAGTAGTATGTCTGAGCATGTTCATAGAAGGCATTCTCCAACCTGCAGGATCACAGTCGTTTATCTGAATGGAACCAGTAGAGTGCCATGCCTGTAACTTAGGCTTCCCACTTTACCCTTCCTGCCCTACAGGTGACTATGCAGTATTTTTTGAAATGTTAATTACCTTATAATGTAGCCCACTAAGTGGTCAGTGTGCGGCAGTACAAAGAGACTTTTGCCAGACAGATCACAGGCATTACAAAGAGCTGCCGCTCTCTCTGATGCTACCAGGTCCTCTCCTGTACATACATGAAGAATACTGATTGTTTAGCTTCATAAAGTAACCATTCACAGAAAGAACAGAATTTTAAGGTTTTGTTTTTATGACAATAAATATGCAATAAGACAAAAATGTCATGCACATAATATGTGTTTTTTGAAGCTACCTCTGTTTTAAGATATCCCACAATGCCAGGGAAAGAAGGCAAGCTGAGTTTTTTGTTTTGCATTGGCATTAGAAGTGCAAAAGCAATTTCAATTTTTTCAACTGAAGACAAAGTTGTTTTTTTTCTATTTATTTTTTTTTTCCTTTTACAAAATCTTTACATAACTAGAAAACTACTCAAATGCTTTTAGGTTTCCCAAAACATTTGTTTATAAAACCCTACACTACAGCTTTGTATTGCTACATGTTAGAAAGAGAAACTGGGATTTACTGCAGACACACTGTGCACTTTATGTGGATGGAATGTGCCTAATCTAATATGATTCAGTGGGGGTCTTTACCTGGGGGTAGGGGTGTTTTCTTCTGGATTAGAACCACAGCCACCTTGGTGTTCCTGCCCTGAAGACTGGTCCTAAAGACAAACAAACATAACACGGACAACTGCAAATAAAATCAACTGTGGTTATTTTTCTGCTAGGGATGTGCAAGAAAGTGTTAGCTATATGAGACCCAGTCCATCCCCTATTCTTGCTTGTTGATTCCAGGAATGACAGTTGTCATAAAAGTTTCAGTACTTAAGTCACTGACTACTTGAACAAGGTTGGGAAACATGAAATAAGAAGTTGCACCTGATAATTAAAAGCAACCAGAAGAAAATAAAACAATCGAGGCGGTACATAGAAACAGTTTTGAGGCCTAAACAAGCAAATGTATAAATCAAGCCTGAGGCAGATACTCTAACTGTCAATAAATCATTCTCCGAAGGCAGATAAAAAGTTGACAAACCTGACAATCTCCACTTTAGTGGCACATTCAGATTGTTTCTCTTTCCACTGTGAGTCATCC
Source organism: Istiophorus platypterus (assembly GCA_016859345.1). Taxonomy (NCBI): domain Eukaryota; kingdom Metazoa; phylum Chordata; class Actinopteri; order Istiophoriformes; family Istiophoridae; genus Istiophorus; species Istiophorus platypterus. The sequence continues at coordinate 26,868,993 of CM029134.1, read as the reverse complement.
CAGTCCAGTTCATAAAAGAGGACAACCAGAGCAGGTACCAGGTTCAGATGTTTATTCATCCAGCCTGTTTTCAGGATACCTTTAGGGATGTACCACTCATAGGATGTTCGCTACACGGAAGGACAGAGAAGATACATCTGTTTAGACACACTCCTTCTTCACTTCACAATATATTTTGTTATTCTTCCACATCTTAGCACTGACACAGTAATTTATTAGTGTGTAAATGCAAACATAACATTTCATACTTCAGATTGTTGAGATATTACAATGAATACCCTTGTTTGATTATGAATTTCTCATGGATCTCTTTATCCAACACTCACCTTAGTGCGACATTTGGGGTACTCATGGTCTCCTGGGAGCACTTTGAAAGAGATGGGGACTCTATCTGCTCGACGGTTGGCACAGAAGGCGTCCCAGATGGCTCGGTGCACAGCATTGTACACCACATCTAGACCAGTTAGAGCTACAAAGGCCATAGGCCGACAGCATAGCTCTGGCGGAAGCTCCCACTGGGAACCTGCCATCACGATGGTTCAAAAATGGACTCTACTACACAAGACAGAGAAACATCCCATGAGTCATGACTGTATAATTGGATAAAAGTAATAATTTCAGGGTTCCTGTGTATGTGACACTGCATGTAAAGAATGATATTTTAGAACAGAATGCAACAGAAAACAATACTATTGTATTGGCATCACTACACTATGGTTACATTTTCAAGCAGCTTTTCCGCAGATTATGTGATAGTTTTGTCGAAGCACCGGGCATGAACAGAGAGAGGCTTTATGGAGAACAATTTCAGGTCACAAGACTCGAAGGCTAACACTCTGGCTAAGCACCGCTGGGCTAATTAGCTACAGTGACATGTCACACTTTACATCGTACAGACTAGACCTCTGCTGTTTCACAAATTTCCCGATATGGAGACTTTTCTCATAGACATAACAATCTGCTGTACATTCAAAAAGCGGGTGACATGTTACATCTTTGCTAGCCATGTAGAGACATAAATACAGAAACCTTAAGGTGTAAGCGGAAGTGAGACAACCTAACTCACTTAAAGCCACTCACACTATTGTTGTCTCGTTGGCATCCTGCTTAAACCCGCAGTAAAAACCTAACTACATACGTGAACCCATGGATACATTGGACAGACACATACCTCTGCTGCATTACTTGAAGTGAACTGGTAACGGGGCTAGGTATAGCTAGCCTGGTCGACCTAGCAAGCTTCTCCTCACAGTGTTAGCAGATCGGCGGACTCTCACAGTTAGCGTTAGCTACGTGTGCAAGGTAAAAAAATCAACAAGCAAATAAAAGTCTGCGCAGTTTCAATTTTAGACTACCTGAATTCGTTTTAGCAAAGTCCCAACTCTGGTCACCATTAGACAACTAGTCCCTGATTTGGAAACAACAAACTAGCTAGCCAGTTAGCTGCCTGTGGCACAACTTAAATGAGACTTCCGGTTTTCATTTTCAAAATTAAACGCTAGCTCACAAACTGCGTTTTTTTTGCAATTGGCTGCATCAGTTATTTTAACAAGAAAGGCCAATTATGAAAAAAAATAATTTCAATAATTTTAACGATGATAATGATTCCAATAATAATGATGATAATCCTGTCACTCCACAAAGCACCTTAAAAACTGCCAAGCTGTTTGTTTTGTGACCATGTCATCTGAATGCACAGATGATGTGTCACACTAGAAACAAACTCACCTGGATGTCTACTTGAACTTTTATTCAGCCTTTGATACCTGTTGCAGTATATCCTGGAATGGCGCTGGAATTGAGTACGTTTTATAAACAGTGATAAGATGAAGAAAAACATTTTTTTTAAATAATTTTATGATCATTTTGATGACTGTATGTCAACACTGCATTTACCATTGAAAGCTGGAGAAATACATCAGGTCACGTCAAGTCAAATTAATTTATAAAGCACATTTAAAAACAAAATAAGAGCTGACTAAGGTGCTGTACAATCAAAATAGCTAAAACCATGAAACAATAAAAACTCAGAGACTTCTTATTCTAGCTGATTTTTTTTTTTTTTTTACATGAGTGTTCAGCTGCAGTTGGCTGGTTACATCAATGCTGATGATACCTTGGAAGTAAACTGCACACCATGCTGGATGAATCTTTTCTGTGTAGAACATATCATATTATTAATTATCACCAAAGTAAGGGGGATCTGCATATAAATTGTTTTGGAACTTAGAACCACTGCCTCAACAAACAGAAATGAGATTACCACTGGAAGTATGAGATTTGAAACAAATGGTTATGAAATAAGTTTTTAATAAGGTTCATAGCATCACCTTGGTGTGCAACACTTTAGGGGCTACAGGGGTTTTTTGTATCTTCTGTGCATGGAATAATGGCAGGAATGCCAGGGACAATGTGCTGTGCCATTTCAAAAAGGATTTACAACAAGATGATAAAACAACAGGAGTAGAAATAGATGAGAAACTATGTATGTGTGCAATAGTAATGGATGCAGTGATGACTAAATCCTAAGCATCTGAAGTCTTAAACTCACGTGAAAACATTAATTGAAAAGAGAGACTCAGCATGGGACTCTGTTGATTATATGCCTATCAAATCTATTGATGGTTAATGGATGAAATGGGCAAGTTCAGGGTTCCTGTGTATGTGGAACTGCATATCAAGAAGGATCATTAAGAACATAGCCCAATAGAAAATAATACAATACAAAAGATACACTGAGCATGCATTGCTACATAATGATGAGAGATTCAAGCAGCTTCTCTTTAGATTATCTGTTAGTGTTGCCTGATCTAATGATTTGTTGGCTCACTCTTAAGAGCATTCAGTGTCGCCAGTGTGCCCCTGAAATAAATGTTTAATCAATCACTAATCCAATTTAAAAAAAGATATTAATCATTGTTGATGTCGACATACAGAAATATAAGGATAGTTTGGATCTAGGATATCTTAACCCCATTACTTTTGAAATTGCAGATCCTTCCAGACACAACTGCTGCATTTTAATATTTTAAAAACTTATTTTTGCTCTTTTTATTTTGCTCTTCTTGATTTAAAAAAACGATATGAATTTTTTTTTTTTTTTGTCTGAATCAGCAGAAAAGCTGAATTTTTACATTTTTTCCCCATTAAGTCAGCTGATCGACTGTAAATTTAATGTCTTGATTTTTTTTTTTTTTTTGGTCTATATTTCTTGTACTTAGAAGATATGCTGTAAATAATTCTTTGGCACAACGTATTAGAAATATGTCGTGTGTTTGTTTGATGAGTAAATCGTGGATTGGCAAACCACACTGTCAGTGAATCGTATTTTGTAAAACACAAATGTTAAATTGAATTATTAAAAAATAATTGAATTGATGATTGTAATTAGCTCCATCTGACTGTCTGGATAAACAGAGGTTAAATTCCAACTTACTGCAGTAATACAGACTGATGCCTCCCAGCTTCCTGTCATTCTCCTCTCCCCAGCAGACCGCCGCGTCCTCCAGCTACGGCCTGAGGACACGGACTCGGCTGCAGCCATGGAGCAGCATCCCTCCAGTGTGAACACTAAGTTAGAGGACCGCGCAGTGTCCCGGCCTGACTGAAGGTGAGTATCCTGGCCACATATTTCTGTTGTTTGGTGCCTGTGGACCAGCTGTCGTAGTACACTGACTCATCACGTTTTTAACCTTCATGTTAGGTGTTACTATGTGCTTGATTTGGAGGCACCGCTGCGCTGTTTTTTTACTGATCGCACGTTTCTAGGATGAGGATGACCGTGTGGTTGGGATGTTATTGCTTGGTCGAGGAGGATGATGCAGTGAATCAGCGCCACAATAGGTGGTTGCACACAGATCGAATACCTAATGCCACAGTCCCGCATCCTAGATCGACAATGAGACGCCACGCCATCAAGACTCTTTAAGATTTTCTTAGCTTGTCTGAAGTTACACCTACACGTGAAAATGAGACCCAGAGTATTTTAGGAACGAATGGAGTCATATGGTAAATTCGGCTGAATAAGGAGAATTTGATTTTTATAAAACCTTAACTTAAAATAATGTATCGCCAATAATACGTCTTGAGCCAAAACACACCGCACTGCTTGGGCGGTTGGAAAAGGCGAGTTAAAGGTAAGGTAAATTGAAATTTAAAGCGAGATAAATATAATCTGTATCAGCCGAATCAAACAGCAGAGCCATGCGCATGATTATTAAGCATTCAGGTGGTTTTAAATGCTGTGTAACGTCTGACCAATAAATCCACGGTAAATTGAAACATTTCCGAAGGAGGTCTGGTGTGAGGGATTCCTCTCACCATAGAGCGATAAATCCTCCTGAAAGGCAAACAGCAGTGTGGTTGATACTGAGGGACGTCCGAGTGTAGAACAAGCTAAAGCCTTTTAATGACCTTTGGAAAAGGTTATGTATTTTTCAGTTCACATGGTCAAAAATTTTTCCTGTCCTGGACCCTTAACGAGCCGGCGTAAGTCGAGGGTAAACTCTATTCGGAGAGTTCCCAGCCTTCTCATGGAAAATTAGTCAAATATTTATCATCAAATGCATGCTATAAAACAGAAATCAAGCACAGAGAATTTGTTAATATGAATTAATCAAACTAGCCTGCTATCATTACTACCTTTACCTCAGTTGTTAAATTGATAGGTGGAGTATACACCTCTAGTATTTAGTGCTGTTTAGAAAAAAAAACTTCTAAGAAAAAAAAAAATATATATAAAACTTAAAAAAATCCCCAAATTATAAAAGACACGTAAACAATCAGTATATAGCCAATTGTGGGATATACTGTATATCTTACATCATGTAGGGAAAAGAAAAGAATGAAACAGTCATAAAAGACATGCACATTTTTCCTTAACTGACATCTCAGATGTGGTAAAAACTTCACATTTTCATTCGACTGTGTATAGGCACTTCTTTCAAGTGTTAATCAGGAACGTAAGTCTTTTAATACCATTCAAAGATGGATTGAATATATTTTTCCTGCGTGTGCAAGAGAGTTACTAGAACACTCAGCTTCTGTATAAAACATAAAAGATCTGATCAAATCGGGCTAACCTCTATAGCGTTTTTTTCTGGTGTGGTCTATGCTGCAATGCATACATGGATAGTTATTATTTACAAATTGCAAGACTACATAATATAACATTCTGGATGCCTTCATAGTGGTTTAATTATACAGCCCTGATCAACCTCAGACAATGTGACAGACAACTGCATCAAGTCAAAGCAGTGTGAACTATTTTATTTTGAATATGATGTAGTGGTTACATGATTGATTGATTGATTTGTATCAAACACCACCATGTCAATCATCAAAACTAAAGCTGCGTTAAAGGCTGAGATGAAGACAGAATTTGTAAGTTAGATCAACAGTGTTGTATATACAAAAACACTTTGCAAGTTAAAACAGGACTCAATACTTAACAACTTACCCTTTGAAATAGACAAGACAGAGTCAAAGATCAACTATGCAGACAAGTATACTGGGAACTCAAAAGAGATGCAAAGGAGTCTCCAGGTACTGTATTCTTTCCTGTATCTACATACTTGAAAGAGCTAACCCCATGCTAGGGCTAACAGAGACCATTATTGCTCCTTTGACATGAAGACTTGCCAAAGAACAAACTGAACTTGAGGCAGTTGAGCAGTATTATTAAAGAGTGTGTCTGCCTGACTACTATTTTTTAGAGAAAGTTAGTTTTTTTAATTTTGCTAACTTGGCAAAGCTCATTCTCCCTCTTGTGTTAGTTATTTTTTGTTCTTTTAGTGCTTTAGGAACAGGCATGTGTTGTGAACTGGGATGAAAAATAACCATCAACTCCCCCAAATAATACTTGTCTTTCAGCTAGCTAGATGCTCAGCATTCAGTCATTCTTTATGCCACTCAACAAATACTGGGTTTTTGAGGCCAACCATTTTAAAGAACACAATAATGATGTATTAGCAAAAATTAGAGGGTTTTTTTACATAACAAAACTGAAAAATAAAAATAGTGACCAAGATATACTGAGCAAGACATTCAACAGTGTAAAAATCAACTTGTCAGATTGGGTCATGGAGACAACTTCTGGTTGCTTATTGGCTGACATATACACAAATAAACATACATGTTTATCACCTTGGCTGATAAATCATGTCTCAAAATACCCATCCAGGTAGCCTAAACTAGGCTGGTAATGTGTAAGAGGGCTAAGACTGGCTGTATGTGGTTTTATATGAATTAGCACGGCCTTGGTTTGTTACATTGACCCCAACTAAAATTGGCCCCAAATATCAGCAAAGAACACATACACATAGAAGAAAAATTGTGGTCAATTTTATTTATACAACACAAATCATAACAGAAGTTGTCTCAGAGTATGTTTCATATGAAGAGATTATTTTCAAAAAACAAAAAAACACCATCCCTTAAAAATGTTGTGAGTATTGTGAGTTATTCTTAACACAAAGCACATTCTGATATGTTCTGCTGAAGTAAAACTTCAGCAGAATGTCTTTTATTGGAATTTTTGTTACTTATACTATTTGTATTATGTTAAAGAATGTTAAACGGCGAACTTAAAAAAAACATATCCATTAAATGACTTTCTTTAACTCTAAAGCATGAAATATGGAGTTATCTGCTTTTCAAAAAAATGACTGTTCAAAGTATGTCCTTTTGCCAAAAACCAAACTTTAAAAAAAAAAAAAATTCAATAAATTTTAATCTTGTAAGTTTTTTTGAGTTAAAACAACTCAACTACAATTTGATTGACATTACGCTGACTGCACAAAACCAAAATTTGGTCCAACCAAAAGAGACCTGTAACCTCTAGACCTCTAAACCTGTACAAAACAAAATGATACACTGATCTTAGTTAGTGTTAACTTTAGGCCTTCAGAGATCAGTTTATCTTAAATATTCACAGAAAAATATATTTTGACCATCGGTGACAACAGTTTTTCATGCCACTGAAAGAATAAAACTTCCTTAAGCAGCCTAGTTGGAGTAGGGTCTAAAAGACAGGTTCATGGTTTAGATGAAGAAATCATGAAAGTTAGTTTGTGAAGGTCAATGGGAGAACAACAGTCTAAATATATATCAGGTCTCACAGCTCTTTCTACTCCCTGTGGACTTTTTACCTATTTTGGACTATCTTTATTGTTCCTGGTTGTGCTCTTGGTTTTCCTCATTTTTTTCCCTAGTCGCCTGTGCTCGAGGATTCTAACTTGTCCACCTGTCTGTCTGTTTGACTATTTCATATATTTAAAGTTACTTCACTCCTCCCTCCCATCTCTGTGTGAATCTGCATATGGGTTCTTGCCCTTTGTTTCTGGCTTTTGCTATAACAGAACTAACGTACAGCTTGCACACATGACACAGGTGCAAAATTCACCTGAATCGAAACTGAAAGTAATTGTAGTGAAAGTAAATAAATCCAAGAGCCCTGCACTAACCAAGATCAGTGTATCAGTATTTTATTAATTTCAGAAAGTTAACTTTGGAACAATTTAGACTTAGATAGATAGGTAATAAAAGCAATGGTATAATGAAATGTTAAGATTTTCATATTTTTTTTCCAATTTGAGCATTCACTCTACACATTGTAGGGTTTTACTGCATCACTGCAGCCAAAGACATCTATATAACAAATAATCCAACCACCCACCCTCTCTCCTCACTGTAATGACAAGTGAACTGATACAGATCCCTGTGATATAAGAGTTTTTTTGTCATAATGACATTTAGAGCCAAAACTATCCATCCCCTCCATGCACATCCCCTACCCTTCTTCAGTGTATCTCCGTCATTCTTTTTTTTTTTTACGAGACTCCAAACATGCGCACAAACATCACAGTGAGGAGATTCTCTCAAGGTCATGATGATGCTGAGTCATCTCTCTGCTTCTCTAAGCTCTTTGCCTCTTTAAGCTATGAGTGTGTGTAAAGGACAAAGAAAGCGACTGTTCCGGGGGAATACATCAGTTACCTTTCTTTCAGCACCAGATCTGTGTCTTTCCGTATCTGTATTCTTTCATCCATTAGGCATGACAAGAGCAGATATTATCCACATTTTCTCTAGCTTTGTTATTATCATGCAAAGCAAAACCTGCTGTAAACCACTTTTAAACACGTACCAAAAAAAAAATCAGAGGTGTATCATTTGTTCCTTGATACATGCAGACTGGAGGAGCCGAAGATCTTACCACCAACCTTAGTGGTTGAAAAGTGGTTACAGTGTGAAAGAGTGAATAAATGTGTAACATACAGGATCAGTAAAATTATGTCAGTTCAGTTTCTTTCCAGCTTCACTACATTAACTATGCTTATTATATACTTGGGCTGTGAGGGCTGTCAGACCTTTTTTTGCACAGACAAACAAGAAATGGTTTTACTGTGGTTAAGAGTGATAGCAGGGTTACTTGAATGTATCACACAAGTCCACTCAATTCTTAAAACAGTCTCAAAAACAATGAGCATTTTCATTACATATTGTATGAAATGTAAAGATTAGAATCGTCTGATATTAAAATAATGTGACAACAGCAGGCTGAGGTGTTTTAACATGGACAACATGTGAAAAATAAACTGATAGTGAAGCTTTGAGGTGCAAGGGTAAACTAATATAGTTAAGAGTTGGTGAAGGTTTTGGTCACGGTTAGATAAGAAGATGCAAACCTTCTGTGGAAAACTTGTTTAAACTTCTTGCAATTGAACAAATAAAATAAATGAATAGAAATATATGTTCTTCCAAGGGAACTTTCCACTACACTAATTCAATGTCTCCATATCAAACTACAACTATTTATATTCCATTTATAGTCCTTTCTCCTACATGTAGTCCTTACATGATGGGATAACAGCCTTTTATCACTTGCTTGCATCTTGCATTTTAAAATATCATTATCATTTCACCTATTTTAAGAAAACCTGTCCGTATAAGAAAAAAAAAACACAAACAAACTGTAATATTATTACATAACTGCATAAATTAATTTATGATGATCGACAAAACTAGGAGTCTCATTCTTCTTCATATTTTTCCTTTTACTCCCTGGTGTACCCAGTCTGAAAAACAAAAATAAAATAATTTTGCAGGAGAATGGAGGAGGAAGAATGGGACAGATAAAATGTGTATAAAAATGGAGTAAGAAGGCTCTAGTTTTGTTTTTTCTAGCATCCCTAATCAATTTTTTTCTAGCAATTATAAAAGCTCCTGCTGCTGTATTCTTAATTCCTAAATGATTATTGTAAAATTTTTGGTAAATCCCTTGAATTAAGGATGAAAGTCTACACTTCAATTACATCTTGATTCGCTCATTTCAAATCCGTTTTGGTTGTGTACAGAGGATAAATTGTAAAAGTTATGTCATTGTTCAAATATTTATTAACCTAACTGCAGATCTTTGGCCATATAACCAAAGCGAACACTGTAGCTAGCCTTAGCTGAACATTTTAGGCTAGCCTCCCCAACTTAAATGAAGCATGTGTGTTGTATCTTATTATTTACCATAAATATGTAACCTGTATTCTGGCTTGCCCTTTACCCCTGCTGATATAAAATTCTTTCAGTGTAGTAATGGTACAAATGTAATGGTAATACAACAAATGGCAATAATGATGTATGGCAACTAGCAAATTTTTACATATATTATTATATATTATATATATTCCCGGTCCCTCACTTTTCCTACCACAATGAACACCACGTCCACCACCTGCTGGCCTGGAGTCATTCCCCCTCTCACTCTGGTACTATGTCAAGGATCTATTTTGCTCAATTTCAATTGTGCAAATTCTTTAAATACCTCTAAATTGACATCTTTCTTACCCATACTAACTTCTAGTTGTTCTGCACAGTATCATGCTTTGTCCATTTCGATTTCATGTAAATCATACCCCCACCCCAACCCCTTTATTTATGAAAGTTGTTAGGAGGTCTTTCTATTTAACTGCTTAGACATTTTTTGATCCCCAAAACCTGGACATGTCAAGGAGATGCCTCATCACTAACTGAAGCTACTCCTCCCGGTTGCATGTTAATCATCCCAGGTCATCAGGGTGTGGAGGTTGCCTAGCAGTTTTTTTCAAGCAGAACCTTAAATGTTCTTCTGCCTCCTTTAAAAGTTATTCCTCCTTTGAGTATCTCAGCTCTTTAGTCACTGGTAAAACCCCTATGCTCTGTGTTGTAGTCTATAGGCCACCTAAACCAAGCTTCTATCATATACCATGCCACTATATGAAGAGATTCTTTTTTAGTTGACTTTGATATCCATGTATGCTCTCCCTCCACTACCTTTGCAGGAGAATTCCTGAATTTAAATTGCAGTATATAATTTCTGGTGTTAGGGGTCTCTGAATCAAAACAATAAAAAAAAAATGTATATTGTGCTGGTGTTTTTATCTGTTTGCTTTGTTTTGCTTTTTTGTGTTACAATATTTTATCCTACCTTTTATTTATGTTAATCTTGTGGCGTTCTGTGCTCTTTGAAGCAGTCTGTAACTACTATTTTTAGAAGTTCTATACAAGCCAGATGTGAGGATTTCTGAAATGATAAATGCCCACTGATTTAGTTAGGGGCATAGGTGTGAGGTGAAAGGTGGAACTAAGTACCAAGGACTACAACACAGGGAGGGCCTTCGAAAATCTTGGAATCAAACCTTTTTTTTTTTAACAGTTTTGAAGTTGTAGGTTATTAGCATTAAAAGTAAATAATAACTGTTGACTGCATAAATATACAGAGGTTTGACAGACTTTTAAATGTATCTAAAATGATGTACTGAAGAATACTTAATGCACTACTTGCCCTGATGATAAGGCTGTCAGATGAACTTTGAAGCATTCATGTCATAAATAAATGAAAATTGCCCCACTACTTCTCAAACCTGCACTGTTGCAAGACCTTTAGGAGTAATGCTCATTGTATTGTTGGTTGAGTGTAGCTCAAGGCTGTTGACAGTGCAACCCTGCGGTTGCCATTTTGTTCATTCAATTTTGCTGAAAAGCTATATTATTCATAGTTATTATAAAACATTGATATGGAAAGGACAGAGTGCGTTGTAAGAAATAGTCAAATGCATGGTGGAATCAGAGAGGCCAAGGACAATATGTGCTTAACATTATATTTTAAACTGAGAAACAAATAAACAATACAATATGACACAACTTGTAGCATACTAGACATACTGTATATTTAGTCTATGAATGTAGATGCTCAATTGATTTTAATTTAAATGGCATCATCACTTTACTTGCTCCACTGCTGATTTACCTACACGAAACATTTTTTGAAACACACAAAGATGTAAAAAAAATAATAAGCTGTTTAGTGTTTAGTAGTGAGTGCTAATGATGTCATAAGACATTTCAGAGGGAACAAGTGCTGATAAGTGTGTCTGTATGCGTGTTTGTGTGGTTGTGTGTGTGTGTGTGTGTAAGGGGTGTTGCTGGACTCTGATAAGCCAGGGGGAGGGCAACAGTGATAAGCTGCATATGTTAACTCATGGTCTCCTTTGCATGTGTCATTACACATGTGCTTGCATATGTGTTTATAAATATTACAGGTGATAACTCATATAATATTTATAGGCTTCTGCATGTGTATAGGTTCACATGTTTTTTCATTGAGGATAAGGTTCCCTTTTGTAATTTTTGTCTCTCTTCTTTCTCACACTGTCTCTGTGCCCTGCTCCTTCCCTGGAGACAGATGGAAAAGGTGGGGCTAAGGGGAACCCAGACTGTACAGGAGGGGCACCAATATCTGCTAGCTTCTTATCCACCACACACATTTTACATTGTTTATCAACCAAATCTCACCAGCTTTTTCTGTGTTTTTGTTGGCACACTTTAAATTGACCATGCTGACTTTAACATATTTGGATGGGCCCACTGTTGACAGACAGGAAAATGGTAAGAAATATTTATTTGTCAGATGACATAAAAAGTTTTTTAGTTCCAGGATTAATTTATTTTGCTAGATTCTTGGATTTGCAGGAGGATTACAGCTTGAAATTACAGCAAAATAACTTGAATGTCCTATTAAAGAAGGTATTTAAAGTAAGTATATCACAAAAAATTAGAAGTAAAAGGGCTAAACTAGCACATGCCTACTCATATGCAATTGCCTTAGGGATATCAATTCAGTAGATGAGTCTAGGAATGTTTGTCTTTTTATGTCTTGGTCTGTCATGTGATGCTTGTTAGTTCCTGATGCTTGTTAGATGCTTGTTAGTAGACTACTAGCCATAAATCCTGACCCAATTTGGTCATTAATATTTGATTTTCAAGTTTTGACATACTGGTAGATCCAAATTGTATGTATTAAAAATACCAAAATTATATAAGTATATGTTGGCTTATATAATTTTAAAAAAGAAAAGAAAAGAAAAGAAAGCCTAAAACTGAACTGGCAACTCTCTTTTGTATGGCATCCAGTATAAAAAACAAACACACAAAAGAAAGAAAAAAAACCCTCTAGTTGGACTGCTTATAAATGACGGTTGAACAAGGAGCCTATTACCATGTGTATTGTCAACGGTAACATAATAAAATTCAATCCGCAGTAACCGGCAAAAAAAAGGCAGTAACCCTTGGGCCAAAAGTTGAATTTTCCATTCACATAATCATTAACATGTCTTTCTAGCTAATGAAAAGTTAATACCTCATTTTAGCATACAGGGTAGTTGTATTTGTATTTTGCTTTTCAGCTGTTTATCAGTCTCTAGTTTTACAGATACTGTCCGCCAATATACATGCTTTAATCAGTGTATAGTGGGCCATATATGGTCGGATTAACCCTGTAGGGCTCCCTAGGGCAAAATTTTTTTGTGGAGTAGTTACAGACCTTGTCACCTGCAAGAACCCATTATGAAGAGAGCATTCATACAGTTTATTTTGCCCAGATACCAACCAGTACTTCCTTTCTAGAGCACTACCTGGCCTGAGGTTTGCTCTCTGTCAGATTAGTTTGTATAAATTTAACACAACATGTTTACTTAAGAATATAGCACCATTTAATTAATGTCTTAACATTACAGTCTTATACGGGGCTTCCAAGGTGGGTAATTACTAAAGCCCTTATCATATCAGTTGATAATGTCTTTGAGTGGTGTATTTTCACTGCCAATTTTGCACTTAATCAAACTGCCACAATTCATTTGAAACACTTTGAACCTGGGGATTTTTGGGGGTTCCCTGATAGGACTGACATTGTTGCCTTGACCACACTATGTCTGATATTGCTGCAAGTGTGTGTTTGTTTGCTGTTGGAAAAGTGGCTGTAAAACCACCATCAATTACATCTAAATAAAATCTGTAAAAACGTTTCACTAACCCAGCAGTTGATGCCAGGCCTATGGCACAACCGCTGTTGTTAATTTGGTTGAAATGATGTGCAGGTTGCAACTAAATCACAAATTATCCAGACTATGTTTGCATAATAAGGGAAATAACGTTATGTAGAATTATTGCCCCTTTTAAATACTGTTTCAATCTACTTATAGATCTATGATATAGAATGATTGTCCATACAAATCTCTAAGTTTTTTTTTCAACCTACTGAACATATCTTGCATTTTTGAAGAGAAGTCACTCACAGTCAACTTGAGCACATGAAAAAGGCTTCTTAATGCATTTACCGATAAGTTGTTTATTAATTGAGAACATTAGATGATTTTAGATGATTTCACTGTGGTGAGACCAGCGATGCTGTTTGGTCTAGAGACAGTGCCACTGAGGAAAAGACAGGAGGCAGAGCTGGAAGTAGCAGAGATGAAGATGTGGAGGTTCTCTCTGGGAGTGACCAGGATGGATAGGATCAGAAATGAGTACATCAGAGGGACAGCACATGTTAGAGGTTTTGGAGATAAAGTCAGAGAGGCCAGACTGAGATGGTTTGGACATGTCCTGAGAAGAGATAGTGAATATATTGGTAGAAGGATACTGAGTTTTGAACTGCCAGGCAGGAGGCCTAGAGGAAGACCAAAGAGGAGATTTATGGATGTAGTGAAAGAGGACATGAAGGTAGTTGGTGTGAGTGAAGAGGACGCAGAAGACAGGGTTAGATGGAGGACACTGATTCGCTGTGGCGACCCCTAAAGGGAAAAGCCGAAAGGAAAAGAAGAAGAAGATGATTTTAGATATTCATATGCAACTTTAAGGGTAATAAAAATGCTTTTAGTTTGTGTGATGTGTTAAAAAAATGCATAAGTTGTTCTTCCATGTTAACTAATCTACTCTGTAAAATGTATAATTCTTCTAGTAAGACATTTCCAACTATTACAGACACCCTGAGGGGTTTCAAATAAAATGCAATGCAGTTAACAAAAGTATTGGAAAACTGCCCCTTTTAAGTACTTACCAGCTCCAGTTTTTCTGGAGAACATGTCAGGAAATAAATTTAATAATTATTAAGAGTTGAAAACTGCACATTGAGAAATGGTAAATTTGCCATCTGAAGCTGTTTCAATTTTCATTTTTGCTATATGACGTACAAAGTTTTTCTAATTTTTATACACTTTGCATACCATTTTAGCTCATAAATTCATTAAGGAGGCCTCTCTAATGGATTGTTTGACCACCTATCTTCTGGAAAATGACTTGCAGACCAAAATCCATTCAGAAATTGATCATTAACATTTAAACCGATTATTAACAGCATAAAAATCCTTAATAAATGGTGCCTTTTCAGAAAGTGGTACCGCATAAATTCAGCTAGTTTGAAAGGAGTTATAAAGGGTTTGTTTGTATCTGGTCCTACCTGTTAATGAAATGCTCAAAAACATAACAAAGAAAAAGTAGAAAATTTAGGCTGTGTAAATATTATTACAATTCTAGCAGTGGGGGAAATCATTTTGGAGTATAGTCCAAGCAAGAATAATGGGAGGTTTTTCAGTTCTCTCCATTAAGCCACTGATTTGTGAATGCAGTAGAATGGCAGCAATGGAATGCCTTGAAACATTTGGGACATAGCCAGTATTACTACTGAGGGCACACTACTATCATTAGGTAATATGCAATTATAGCTCTTCCTTTATACCTGTTCTTTTACTCAAATGACGTCAAACTGACTTACGGCTCAACAGAAGTGTCACTGTCTATTACGTGAACAAGGGAGAATAAGATAAGTGGTAGCAGCAGAACTAGTGGTACTAAAAGTGTTAATAAACCACTTGTCAAATCACTTTGAAGCATCATCTATTAGTGTAGTTTTTCAGTGAGTTCCCACTCATGGACATCTCTGGCAGTGAGTCAAGGAGAGTACGGAGTCTTTTTTACACTTCTAATGTACACACTCCTTCCCACCCTTTCCTATTGTCAGACACTCACAGACACATATTGAATACATTTTTGTTAAAGTGGCTAAAGATAGAAACAGTAGAAATAAATATATTTTTTTTTGTTTTTTTTTTTAAATTTTTTAAGACAGACAAAAGTTACATAATTACTGACATGTTGTCACTTCTTTGATTACATGCAATACTGTTATAATTTATTTTGGCATTAATGTTTCAGTAATCTACTAATTGCTGTATTTTTTTTAATTAAATGAAAGCCCAAGCAAGTCTGCATGTGTGTTTTCATTTGACTAGTAAATTTGACCTCTTCGCAGGACTGTGTTTACATGAACAGAACACACTTTACTGATGTCTCACTTACTTTCCTGCTAATTATTTTATATTTCTTAGGATGGCAGCCCATATTGAAAGCAGACATTTTGACTTGCCCCACTAGAAAAAGCACTGGTTAATCTTCCAACATGGCATGCCCCCCAAAATCTAAATTAGCCCTACCTGGCTTATTAATATCATGTAATACTGAACAGGCATAACAGGCCATGGAACCAGAACCCCTCTATTAAGTGACTATTCATATTTGTTGGAAAGTCAATCAATGACAATACGAAGCACAATGACCACAAAGATCGAAAAAAATGATCACATAGTGAAGCAACATGACCACAAAAAGACAAAAAAAAATTTACAGAGGGACATAAAACAACCACATAGAGATGTAAAATGACTACAAGGAGATGAAAATTGACCAAAAAAAGAGTAAGAAAACATAAGAGATGACATACAGTGACAAAAAAGAGATGCAAAATGACAACAAAAAGACCCAAAACAACTACGCAAAATGACCACATTGAGACACAAAAAGACTACATAGGAATAATAAAAAAAAGGATGCAAAAGAACCACACAGAAATGCAAAATGACCACAAAAAACATAAAATGACCACTAAGATCCAAAACACCACTAAGATCCAAAATTTGTAAATTTACCTCAAAGAAGTCACAAATTGATGTAAAATGACTAAAAAGCAACGCAAAACAACAACAAAGAGCCAAAAAAAACCCCCACAAAAACATGCAACACAACCACAAAGAGATGTGACACAACCACTTAAAAATGCAAAATGACCACATGAATGTAAAATGACCTCAATGAGATGCAAAACAGTCAAAAAAAGGCATAAAGATCACAGAGATGCAAAACAACCAAAAAGAGACACAGAATGACCACAGAGTTACAAAAACACCCCACAAAAAGCATGGTTGTCGATTTGGGTATTAATAGCAGGACTATGTCACTAACATTTTCAAAATGTTGCTGAATTGCCCCGAACAATATCTTTACCTATCTCAAATGATCTTGCCCTTTCACTCCCCTCTGTGTTACCAGTAAGTAGGATTGTAGTCACCAAATAGGCTTGTTGATTGGTTGGTCAATATGCTCTTGTCCAACCAAGTTCTCTTTGGTTGGATAATCGGCAGTGTTATTTCCATAAGAAGAGAAATGCTACATCAATAGCCTTCCATGATTATTCAGTCACTTACTGCTGCAGTGGAAAGGACAAAGGTACCTGTTTAAACTGTAAGTAACAGCTGTGCTTAGCCGGTCAGAATGCTTTCATTATAATTTAAAGATGAGATTGAGCATTGCTGTGGCTCTATTATGAAATTCTTGCTGCCTGAATCAACAAAAGGAAAGAAGGACAGAACTACAGGATGTCAGGTGAGATTTGAAAATGACTCACAGCAGATAGTTGGTTCAAAAAGAGTAGCACACCATCTACAGGGTTTTAACCATTTCTTTTCTTATTACATTTTCTTTTAAAATCTATCATATCAAGATTTAAAATAATTCTTAAAAGAGTAAAATACCTTTTTAAAATTAGAGAAATTAATTATGATACACATCCACTTTCAGGCAAGTTATACCAGCAAACATATATTCAGTTCAAGTACACTTTTTGCAGTCAGGCTCTTTATGTCTGTAGGTGTGTGCACATGTGTGCATATGAATGAGAAAAGAGATAGGGAACAAGTGGCATATAATTATGGCTCTGACAAAATAGGTCTCTACCAAAGTTAAAACCCAACCTACGACCACAAAAAGGCACAAAATAGCCACAGAGATTCCCATTGACCACAAAAGATGCAAAAACAACTACATAGTGACCCAAAACAACCACAAAGTGATGCTAAATGACTGCAAGGTGCCACAAAATATAGTAATGGTAATTCTTCCATTCTAAATAATACTAAGTCAACCTTGTCTTGCCATAGGTTTATTTCTTCATCTGCAGATGATCTTAAGCATAAAGAGATCAAAGGTCATACGGCAATGAACAGTGATGGCAATGAGCCAAGAGCACAAAAATGAGTTTAACTGAAATACCCCATCTTGGAATGATCTCAATAACTAAAGCCTTAGCTACTGCTGCTGCATCCTGTTTAGTTTTTGGGAGAGTTTCGACCCTTTTAGAAAATATATCATCAATCAAAAGTGAAATCCATTGTAGCTGGTGGTGTTTTGACCTTCAAATGCATCAGATGCTTCTGGTGTCCATTCAACTTTGTCATTTCCAGAGAGGCCTTGACCATGAGAAATAGCTGCTAATGGTGCCTCAATATCTGCTCAATTTGGAATCCACTGTCTATAATAGGATGCCATACCCAAAAAACTCATTACCTGTTCTTTTTTCAGGTCTTGGCACATTATGGATGATTTGAATTCTTTAAGGTGAGAGGGATTTGCCCTCTGGTGTGATCACATGACCCAGAAAGGTGGTGTTTTGAGAAACCCACTGGAGTTTTGACAAGTTTGATTTATGGACATTTTCAGCCCAGTGTTTCACAAGAGCCAATGTGCCTTCTATACATACTTCATTTATTGGTGAACAAATCATAAAATAATCAACATACTGCAGTAGGGTGATACTCACAGGCAAAATGAGAGTTTCAAGATTTTCCTTTAATGCTGCATTAAAGATGGTTGGAGACTCATAGTAACCTTGACATAAACATCTAAATGTATACAATTTGCCTTCAAACTGATATGAGAACCAGAAATGAATGTGTGGGTACTGCTATGCTTACAAATGTGTTTGCCAAATCAGCTACAGAAAACAACTCACTCTCTGGTGGCACTGAAACAGGATTGTATGTGGATTTGGAACATTTGGAGCACATGCTAAAATTGTAGTGTTTGCAGCTTGTAATTTCTGGACAAGGTGATATTTGTCTGCCTGGCCAGCATCTCTAATCGTTTTGACAGGGATTAATAACCCCATCTTTAAGGACGTGTTAAAGACAGGTGTGATAGCCACTCTGGCTTCTTGTTTCAATGGATATTGGTTGGATATTGGCAAGGTCTGTATGAAGAATTGGTGTGTTCACAATGGGTTCTACACCCTTCATTAGTCTGACGTCATATTTGTTTTGGGCCCATAGGCAATTTGGAACCTCACTTAACTCAGAAATTTCAGATGTATCTGACAAAATTAATTTTTGAGTGAAATGCATATTTTCTTTTGTGCCTCGTAATGTCAGAAAGTATGTAATTTTCCTCTGGCACCAGTTGTACTGTGCTTTGTAAGTTTACGACTGATGAGAATCTTTTTTGGTGCACCCTTAGGCCTGTGTGATAATCAACTTCTGGATCTGATTTCTTTTCTCAGCCTGTGGCATTATTGCACTTTTTAATCCAGGGTCCGAGGTCCTTCCATTGCTTGTCCTTAGGTTTCACCAGTGACAAATGTGGGTCAGAATCCATGATCTGAAACAATCTTTAAAAAGTAAGTTCAGGAAAAAACAGCAGAGGCAGTATAGTGATCGCTCCTCCAAAAGAGCAAGTTAATTATCAGTATGTCAATTCCACTTCCTCTGATTTGTGTCCAGTATTTATGTTTCTGTGTTGGTGCTCTCACATGTTAAATATGTAGGTTGCACATTTATTGCCTTGGATGTGGTGTTGCCAGGACCCGTCACTGTCCTGGACTGCCTCAGCATGATGTTGAACTGATCCTTTCTTGTCTAGACAATCTTTGTTCCAATGTCCAGTTTTGCCACATCAAGGGTCAGAGCTTCCTCTTACCCCTCCTCAACCCCAAGGGCCACGTCCTCGTCTGTTTTCTCTTTCGCATCCTTGAGTAAGGTGCTAAAACACCATCAACTAAGCAATTTGCAGTTTTTCCCCCTGCTTCCAGTCACTCTATCTCTTCCTGCAAATGCTGATAGTGGTGGGTGTTTTGAGGGGGGTGGTGGTGGACCTAGGACATGTAGTTATTTTGATTCTGAAGCTGGTCCTGATATTGCCATTGCTGGAATCTTCCTGACTGAGCCGAGTCCAGATCAGGATCTCTGAGAAACACCTGTTAGTGGAGCAGTCCTTGTCTTAGTATGTCTGTACATATATGTTGCTTCCTCCATCCAACATGCATAAGCTCTCCAATCAGCCGAAAACACTTACTTTGTCCTGCATTTTTTCCTGACTCTTTTTTCTCCTCTTCTAATTTGGCTCTCTACAGTTGTTGTTTGATACTGAAGCTGCCTGTCACTTGGAAACCACATTCCACAACCCAGAATTTCAGTTGGTTGCATATATGTTGCATAATATCATTACCATAATTAGTAATCAAATAATAATCAAATATAGAATGTTTGGTGAATTCATTTGGCACGGATTATCCTTGCATCTCTTACTACAAAACCATTTTGGAACCTCAATTGAAATTTGGAAAACCTTTTGGGGCCATGAAATTAGACTGGAAGAAAACAATCAGATATAATAAATCATTTATTTATTTGTTTGTTTGTTTATGATTGATTGATTGATTGATTAGCAGTGTGAGCAGTTCTTCAATATGTAAATTAACACTCAATTTGCATGAATCTGAATATGTATTTTATTTCAACATATCATATTTATTTAAATTTATTTTACACAATCTTAAGTATACTTAGATAACTCTCTCTCTTTTGTTTGGCAAACATAAGATGCAAAACACTCTAGACATCTGTTGTTCCCTTGCAGTGATCAGCCCTGACAGTCTTTAATTATAGTATATTCTCAAATATAATTCAAGTGCCCAGTACAATTCTGTGCCTGACAGCGTAAAGATTAATCAGCTTCTACCTGCGCTAGAATCATTAGGCATACATCTTACCAGAAAGACAAGTGAGCCATCAGGTCCTTTCTTGGATAAAAGGTCCTCACTTCTCTACCGTTATTTGATGTGTAGGTTGAGGTTTTTAGAGTCTTCAGACTCTAGCTGTATAAGGACTTTCACATTCAGCAATGAGCGTCCCAGAAGTTGTGTCACAAAAAAAAACAAGTTTGTGGTGGTATTCTTCTGTTTCATATAGTGGTGAGTGTCTTAAGAGTTCATTATCTGCGGATGGTCCCAGCATACAGAGATCAAGGTCACGCAGCAGTGACAACTGTATAGCAATGAGCCAGGAGCACAAAACTCAGTAAGCATTTATACGCTTTAGGGAGTAAGAAGGGAGGGGTTGTAGTATTTTCTTCAAGGAGATAAGTCACACATATATAGAAGTGATTCAATATATGGTTAAACTACTGAGAGGAAATCTGCCTTGCACTAACCGCTTTTTCTTTTCTTTCCTGAAGTTTGGGCGGTATCTTAACAATGGAATAGTGAGCCATCAATGCATTTCCATAAATAATATGACAGTATTAATATTTTCCATTACATGTGCACAATGACCACAAAGAGATGCAAAACAAACAAAAAGTTAAGCAAAACAGAACTGCAAAACAACCATGTAGTGATAAAAAGGACGACAAAGATATATAAAACCCAAAATACTGTACATTACTGTGTGTGTGTATATATATATGTATATATATATGATCAGAAAAAATAAAGAAAAAAGAATCTAGGAGAGGAGAGGAGATGCATTTCAAAGAGAGACAGTAGAATCACCACCTAACTTTGCTAACGGCCACGATATCTTCATGGTGCTCAGCACAGTGACATCCAGTTGACTGAGGTGAACTCCAAACATACTCTTTGTACTCCTGAACTTAGTCGCCTTGACACAAAAATTTGCACTGATTTACCTCATCTCATGTGGAAAAAAAAATCACTAATCACCACAATTCCATTGTAATTGCCGGAAACTGTGGCTAAAATTTGTTGTTTTAAATGCTGGTATGACCGGTGTAAAAAAGACGTGTTAGAAGTGTCTGAAAGGATAGAGAAGCTCAAATTAAAGTTAATTCATTTGGATTTATAAGGCACAATCTGATAATCTAACTTGGTTGATTTCCTCCCTTTTTTCTGTTTAACACAGACTGACTTCAGATGTTGACCAGTCTACAACTGCATCAGTCTACAACAGAAGAACAACAGACGGCTTGAAGATGATTTGAACCAAGCCTGTACATTTTGTTCCCATGCACTACAGTATATTTCTCTCTCTCTTGATTGAGGTGCGGGATCTGAGATGATTCAGTAGATTATGCAACTCTGTGTAAGGTGGCTTTAATCTTCCTTATTATTCTTGTAAAACCCTCTATCACATTTTTAAATACAGTACATAGTCTAGCAATAGAAAAGCCATGAAAAAGCCCTGAAACTCTTACAGCTTGACGGCACATACAGACAAATTGATACTTTGTCACTTTAATCTTGTTATCTTAAATCTTAGATAACATTTTCCATCTTCCTTATTTCAGTAATTATAATGTTCCTGTAACAAATGGGTAGTATTAGCTGCTGCAAAAATATGTATGGCTGTCATTCTCACCTCTTGGTTGGAAGATGACAGCGAAGTCAGCCTGACAAATGCAAATGTCTGTGACTTACTTGAGTGATGTCCATGATTTATACCATTGATCGGCTGAATGTTGCGTGACTGAGTGGTGAGGTTACACCATTGGTCAACCAGCTGACAGTCGAAGTTTCCCCATCAGCCCTTTCTCTTTAAAAATAACTTGACACAAACAGTTTCTATTATATTGTCTATTATACATGTAGTATGTCTGTGAAGATTCTCAGTCATCCAGGTCACAGTTATCTGAGAAGAATTAAGACAAGGGTAACTGGAGCTGGTTGTAGATCTTGAAGATGTTTCACTTCTCATCAAAGAGGCTTCTTTAGTTCTGAGTAACTGGTGGGTTTGTTAACAAGCCCATCGATACCACTTGGTTAGTTGGTGCTGACAGTTGTTAGATTCATTGAAGTCACCTGGGGCCAAGTGAAAATGTTTGGTTCAGTCTCCTGGGAAGTGATGAAAGGGCAGCATCATAGGAAGGGGATAGGTAGTGTGGAAGACCTTATCCTCTGTTGAGGGATGTTTTCTCCACTTTAACATAGATAGCCTTTAGAACCATCCTCCCTTTCAAGAATATGTACATTGTGGTCATTGAAAGAATTTCTATTATCATTCAGGTGTAGGTAAACTGCTGAGTCTTGTCCTGAGGAGTTGCCCTACCTATGTTTGTTTAATGGTCGTTTTGCCAGTATAAAGGTCTGTGCATTCCCAACTATATTGGACTACATACACCAGATGGATTTTTCAGGTTATCAGCTCGGTGTTGCAGTGTTCTGGTACCTCCTATCTTGTATTCCAATGGGTGGTGAGATTCGAATGACAGGTACTGGTTTGTGTGTTTGGTTCTCCTGTGTACCCATATACTGAGGCTCCTGTCTTCTTCACTGTGTATGGCACAGTCCAAAAAAGCCAAACTACTATTACTGACATACTCTTGGTTGAACTTGATGTTTCTGTCCACTGAGTTGATGTGCGCACTAAAGGCTTGCACCTCCTGGGTTTAATTTTTACCTGTGCATTGTCCACATATCTGAACCAGTGAATTGGTGCTGTTCCTTGAAAGTGTTAAGGGCCCTGCTTTCTACTACCTCCAATTAAAGATTCACCACAATGGGGGATACTGGCAAGCCCATGGCACAGCTATGCTTTTATCTATAAAGTCCCCAGATGAACTGGAAATTGGTTGTATTCAGAAAGAGGTCCAGTTCATATATGGTAAATAGAATGTACCTATATAATGCTTTACTAGTCTTTTTTGACCATTCAAAGCACTTTTACACTACTGTCACATTCAACCATTCAATCAGACATTCAAAAAGTGCTTTTCTACACGTTTCAGTGCATTCTACTTACACACATAATCATACACCAATGACACATTGGAAGCAATTTGGGGTTCATTATCTTGCCTGAGGACACTTTGACATGCAGACTGGAGGGTCCAGGATCAACCGCTCTACGACCTGAGCCACAGCTGCACCATATCTGGTCCTGGTTAAGGTTAGTTCTGAAGGGTTATGAAGGGTGTTATAGTCTTAGTACAAACTGTAGCCTTACACTTTCCACTGTCTTCATAGTTTGGATGCATGTAAACAGTGAGGTCATAACATAGCACAACATGGTTTCATCTGGGTCCAGTGTCAAAACCTCAAACCTTGTTTACAAAGTCCATGGAGTTATAAATATGGTAATGTGTGTTGCCAACCAAGGGAACCAGGATGAAGGCTATTTGTTTGGGAATGTTGTAGGTGACTGAGTTAATGCTGCTGATGATGGGCATGAGGGGGTCTCCTTCTTTGTGGATCACTGGAAGCCCATACATGCATGGGATAGCTACCGCAGGGTACAGCTGTTGATATTGTTGGTGGTCGATGGTTCCATCCTTCCTTTCTTGTTGCCACTGGTGGGATCTTGCCTCAGTGTTTCATTTGCGTTGGTGTTGCAAAGAAGTGTGGTGACATTGGCATGGTAGTCAGCTTTGTTTAGGACCACTGTACGCCTTCCTATTGTAGGATGGTGAAGTTCTGGTTCTTGGTCAGTGACATCACAACCTTCCTTGGCTGGATGATGAGGGTTGAAGGGGGTGCCTTAGCGTTTGAATGGGCTGCCAAAGCCTTCACCCTGAGCTGTTCTGCTCCTGTATCTGTTAAATATATTTCCTCATAGATGATATTGTGGCTGTGAAGACATCAGCTACTGGAAAATGCTATGTTGTAATGGTGAAGTTTAAACCTTTGAGATGCCTCTTGTAGGAGAGATGAAATGGCTTCAAAATCTACAACCAAGTCTAGTCGCCCTTGATTTAATTCTTCTTGGCTTACATGGAGTGTTAGCAACTTATTAACTTTTGCCACTAGATTTACTGTCTTTTCAGATACCTTTAGTGACTTATTTTTCCAAAATGAACCAAACAATAAACTAAGTGACTTTTTGGAAAAACCTTAGCTAATTTCCATGGAAAAGAGTCACCTTTGATTTCTTTCCGCACCTCTGTGTGTGTCATTCAGCTGACAGCTGACATAGACATGAATGAGCTTCCATTGTCTATATCTTCTGTTTATTCTGTCAGGCTGTGATTAAAAAAATCAGGATTTTAGTAGTGAATAGCAACAGCTTGGAAATGGCTTGGAAGGAACTGTTGGTTAACATATTGTCTTAATGGGCAACATTTCAGTCACTATTTTTTATTTGTTTCATTGTCTGATAAAAGACATAGAAAAAACAGGTAACTTAGTAAAGCTTTTTGTGAAATCAGTCGTATTAAATTACTGTATATGTGAGTACAGAGACTAGGAGAGAATGCAAACACATGTTGTTTTTATGAATTAGTGTATTTTGTCATCTAGTGACAATTAGCCAATTTTCATATTTTTTTTTTTTTTTTTTTTTACACAGATTCCAAAACAATTTTCAACTACGTCCTTAATTTTGCACATTTCCCATACATAGTCCAGCCATATAACAGGTTTTGACCAGGTTTTGACCTTATTTTCCTAATCTCAGGTTAAACCCAAATAATGACTGAATTAGAAGCCTCAGGGGTGGGGGAGCATCCTCCACCCTACATGATCTTTCTGGTGGTCTTCCTCTTCTTCCTCACTGGACTGCTGGGCTTCCTCATCTGCCACCTGCTGAAGAAGAAGGGCTACCGCTGCCGAACTGGAGACATTGACGATGAGGACGAGAAGGAGAAAGCTGGAGGAAATGCAGATGGTGGGTAGAGAAAAAAAAAATATAACAGGCAAGGAAATCCCAATCGCTGAAAGGAGCATCCTTTTTTTACAAATAAAAATCAGTTTACTAGTCCTGGGGAGTACTATTTAGCCTGTGGAAAGAGTGACTGAAGGAATTTTACAATGTACAAGAACACCCTTGTCATGTCAACAGGGTTATGTAAACTTATGTAAACTCGAAGACTACAAATACATAAGAGAAAGGCTGCATAAAAAACTGGGGTGTGGGGTTTTAAAGCATGGGCAAATGTTAATTTTCTTTGCTTTTTTAAAATATTGCAGATGCCAGACAGTTATTGAAGTTCAGTGATATATTAAAAAACGTATAACAAAGACTTACAAGAGACGAGGCAGGAAGGAGTCAAAACCAGCTAAGACAATCTAAATGGGATAACAAATCCAATAAAGCTCTGGTAGGAATTCAAAGTCCAAATAAGCAAAATGTGTAAACATGGGGCAGGTAGGCAGAAACAACGAACTAGGGAACAATGCGCATTGGAAAAACCATAATGTTCTGGCAGGCAAGAAATGCAGTCAACAGGTATAAATAGTGCAGGGCTGATTGGGGAATTGAGAATGGTTGAGCTGATGGGTGTGGCAGTCAAGTAATGAAACAATAAAGGGTAAGACTGAGGACATCTGATGGACATTTAGGGGAAGGCAAGTCTTGGGAGGTGAGGGGACAGTGAGAGAGGAAAAGTGAGAAAGGGCTTGAGACAGGGGCTTAGGGGAGCAGAGATCATGAAACTCTGATTTCTGTTTTTATCTTTATCCTGTGGTTCAGTCAGTGGGAGTTCAATACTTAATCAAGTACCCCCTTGGTGTCCATATTCCCTCTACATGCTGAGATACTGATCCATGGAGGTAACATTTTAGGTCCAGACTATAGAAAAAGTATTTTATTTATTCTATCGTGAAAGAAAATACTATCTCTCCTCTGACATACTGTAGATGCTCTCAACAGTATTAACATCATTCTAATTGTCCACCATATGCAGCTAATGTACTATGGACCCCGTTTCTATATTTTCAAATAATTAGAGAAAGTACTACAAAAATAGAAAGTCCTTCAACCTAAACATAAACTACCTCATAGGTTGTTTGTACCAACCCTCTTATATGACCCATAGAAATGTTTCCTGAAAGAACGTCCCCAAGGCAGCAGGACATGTGCCACAGATGGCCACTCAAAGGCAGTGGAACAAGCTGTAAACACAGTATTGGCTTAACATATAGTTATACAAATGTACATTCACTTAAAGATACTTTATGTACATCTATGGGCCTTCATACACAGGAACATGTATATACAACTAATTACACAAGGCAGTAGAAGATGGGCTGATCTGAAAGGCATAACAACCAGAAAATATTTTGCCTACATTACACTACGCACAAATGTCCAGCTCAACAAGTTATTTCTTCCTATAATTTGTCGAAACATAGTGGGAAACCCTACTTTTGGTTGATGCAGGTTGCATTGTATCCAAAGTCCAGTCACCTGTTAGTGGACCTTTTTAACAAAACTAAAATTGCCAGTGACATTTAAGTACTCAGTATTTCAAAATGTTGTATACACCTCAAAAGCAGCATGTCTGTCTAGGCAGCATCAGATTATAACTCTTAGGAAGTGCCTATGTTGCTCAGGTTAATGCACCAAAATCACCGTCTTCACTGATGCTATTGTCTCTAAAAGAAAATAGCTCCACTACAATACTGATGACAACAGGTTTTGTGGACCATCTTGAGTAAGGACTATTCCTAGAAAGACAACATCACATTCACAATTCCATTCATTTTCATTATGTAGGAACAGATATCTGAAAAAAACCCTTTTTTCATAAATTAGGTGACCTTAGGTGAACCAACTCTTAAACCAGTGTTGGTTGACAGAGTATGGTTGTGGTATTTAGCTAGAAGGACTGCAATATCTAAATGATGTGTTTTACTTGTTTCTTGTTTTGCTGTGTTTCAGATGAGGATGAAGAGAACCAGGATACTGTTGAGCAAATCCTCAAATGCATCATTGAAAATGAAGGTAACTAATAAAATATTTGCTGAATAAATTTAATGGATTTGATTCTTTTTAATTTTGTCCAAGTTAAAGTTAATCACCTTTAATCTGTTCTCATCATATGGTTTACTTTCCTGCTTCACTGTGTTCTATATTACTGTTTGCTGCTTTGTCCATTTTCATGCTAGAAAAAACAAAAAGGACACACATATCCAGGGCCCTGTATTTTTTTGTTATTGAATTAGATCACAATGCATCAGCAGATCTAGCTAAAAGTACTTTATTAGTCCTGCTCTAATATGGATTCTTCGTTTCACCTCTAGCTAACATGGAAGCCTTCAATGAAATGTTTGGAAACCAAAATATCTGTGTGCTCCATGACCCCAGGTAAACTCATCCAGCTTAACCTATATTGGTATGCAACATTTACAGCTGTTTATTGTAGGGTAATATCACAATGAATAATCATTTTAATTTTCAATCTTGAACTTTATAAATTCTAAATTCTTTTATACTTTTTCTTTACTCTTATGGCTTTGCAATTAATCGTGTGCTGCATTTTTCCCACTGCACATTTATTAACAAATTGTGAAAACCAAGCTTATGTACTTGTCAGACACTTTTATGTTTGATATTGGTGCTATTTTTAAGATATGTAGCTTTAGTGCTTTCTGTGTGAATTCTTTGTTGCACAAAATTAACAACTTCTTCGTTATAGTCATAACATATTATACTAATTTGAGAGCATGATCTCGTAACTTTCCTGGTGTTACCTGAGAGGACACAGTTTAATTTTATTGTTAGTTATCCAATTGTTTTTGCTTAGTTCTTGGTTGGTTCTTGGTCCCTTTAGTTCCCTTTAGGTGGACAAATTCTTCAAAAGGTCTATTAGTCAGGGATCCCTAAAGTCAGAGCAGTCTGTAAGAGAAGTTTCAAGTCAGTGAATGCCTGTGTTGCTTCAGCATTTAAGAGATTCTGTCATTGGCTTTCAATTTCTGGCCATGGACCAAGGATGACAATGGAGCCTCTATTTTGGAGTTAATGGGAACTCACTGTCAACACTATGATGTCATTCCTAGTAAGCTCAACATGTGCTTTTTTGTTAGGGCTTTGGTACTACTCTGATTGCTTTTATATGTTTGGGACTGAGGGCCTTATTTTCAGTTGGGATCACATATCCCAGGTAATTTACCTTTGGCTGAGCAAATTGAAGTTTAAAAAGACTAGCTTTGTGGCCATTTTTAGCTAAAAATTTAAATAAATCGAGAGTATCTTTTTTGCATGCCTCTTCAGATGCCGAACAAAGAAACAAATCATCATTGGATCAGAGTGCACTCTTTTTGCAAAATAAGGTCTAACAAATTGTTGCGTAAAGCCGTGTGGGAAACTGTGTGCCATATGAGTCTTCTTGTAGTCACACGCATAGTACTGAAATGCAAACCAGAACTGGCTGTCTTTATGAAAAGGAATGCTGAAAAAATGCATTTGCCAAATCAATGACAGTAAAATGGGAAGCATCAGGTGGGATTTCAGACAGAATGGTATATGGATTGGATATAAAGAGTGCTCTGCAGTATATAGCTGCATTCACTAGTTTCAAGTCTTGCACAAATTGCCAATCAACAGTTTTTTCAGGTGTTGGAGCTTTTCAAACAGGAAAAATTGAAGTGCAAACTGGCAAATTATCAAAGGGCATTATGATTCCCTCTTGTAAAAGAGATTTAAAAACAGGCTTTATGCCATCAAGTGCTTCTTTCCTTAAGGGATATTGTTTCAAGTGCGGTTTGAAATCCGATTGTCATCAGAGCTGCGGCATCTTTCATCATCAATCTGATCTGCCTCTTCACTGTTCACTTTTTCACATTCATATAGAGTATACCTGGGCAGGGGGCATTTCCACACCCACTGGTACTTACTACAAGTGTAATGTAAATTGATTTTAGTCCACATGCACATGCACTCCCTGCTGCCTCTGGCAAGATGAAAATAGAGCCTGATTCTGTAACATGAATCTAAGTCCATATATCAATGCATCAACCAGCAGTGTCGAGAGCAAGCAAGTGAGAAATGAGTCCACAAAACACACTGTAGGCTACATCTACAAGCCACACATTTTTTTTCTTCAGGATTTTGGGCATACCTAACA
Source organism: Istiophorus platypterus (assembly GCA_016859345.1). Classification (NCBI taxonomy): domain Eukaryota; kingdom Metazoa; phylum Chordata; class Actinopteri; order Istiophoriformes; family Istiophoridae; genus Istiophorus; species Istiophorus platypterus. The sequence continues at coordinate 26,839,509 of CM029134.1, read as the reverse complement.
TTTCAGCAGAGCACCACCAGAGCAGAAAAATACTAAATTCCTCTTCAAGACTTTTATCATTGTTGTCCATCTTGTCAACATCCCATCCATTTAAAGTATGTTGATAAATCCAAATTCTTTCATTCTTTTTTCAGGGATGTATTGGTTTGTTTATGCTGTCACTTGAATAAAATTGATTTCTTCTGTGTTTTCTTTGGAATGTAGCTTGCTAGACATAACACTACTGCCTAGTATACACATGCATGTGTGATATCCTGAATCCATCGAAGTATAACAGAAACACAAACATAAACATGTCTGAATGACACTTGTACTTTCAGTCAGTTGAAGCCCAGAGAAGCACAATTCCAGCTTTGGACTACACACACCCCCTCATTAAGAAAAATATTCATGAGGATAATAATAATAATGATGATGTTGATGTCCAGGTTGCGTAAGGAGTCAATTGGTGGTGTTCCTCCCCATCATCACACAGTCCACTCAGGCACCGACCACAACTCCTGCCACCTCTGTGCACAGGTTCGATCTAAAAAAGGCCGCAGGCAAAGTAGAACCCCCCGATCCAAACAGCGGCCTGGAGAACAGACTGTTTTTTCTGTTGGCAGGTAATGGTATATGTTTAAACCACCTCTTCATAATGCATGCTTGGATAGCAATATCAGAAAACAAAATGTAAAGAGAAGATGTAAAGCCTGTGCTAAAGTAAACAGACAAATGTTTCATCCTTCATGTATCACTATCCCCTCAGATTTCGGGTGACACACACTGATAAGAAGCTCCATGGAAGTCCCGATCCATTGGTCAATTCAGGGGACCAGCTGGACCAATCCCAGGACAGCGAAGAGCAGAAGGAGGGCGGGTACAACCTGAGGAGCATGTTCAAGGATGTTCAGCCTTCTTCAGCGAGTGCCAGTGGGGTTGCCCCAAATGTGGGTAAACGAAAGAAGAGTGTTACCATATTTGGGCTGAGGCGGAGCAGTGACCCTGTTGGCATAAAAAAACTGGAAGGGACAAGCAGGGAGACCGAAGGTGTTAAATTGGCTACTCAGCACCAACCCGTAGTGCTGGAGGAGCTGGTGCAGGCAGAGAACACTGAGATTGCTCCTGAACTTGATACTAAATATGGTTCCAAACCTGAAACCCAGCTCTCAAAGAATGAAACCCTTGCTCCATTGCAATGTGAGGCTAAAACAGCAGGTTGTTTTAATTCTCCCTCTTCCCAAAATAAGAAACAGGCCTATGACTCTAGCTCTGAGCCTGAAGATGGCTCTAAACATAGGCCCAGTCCTGAACCTTGTGCAAAGCTTATGATCAAACCTTCAGTTGAGAATACAGTAACTTCTGCCCCCAGTTTGCCTCTTATTCCATCTCCCACTTTGTCCAAGCAGACATTTACGACAACAGAGAGACAAGGACATGCTGCAGATAAAGTGTTAAAAAATGAGGACACTTCTGGTCCAGGGCCCACGCAGACCTCTACACCAATTCTCCTGCCAGGATCCATTCCAGGTTTCACTCCTGTCATTCCTACCAGTCAACCTGAATCCTGTTCTAGCATGGTTTTCCCAGTAACCCAAACTTCCTCTGACCCAAGCTCCAGCCCAGATGTGGGACCAGGTTACAGTGCCAGCCTTGGTTCAATAAGGTTGGAAACATCTCCTCTATCTTTATTCCAAGTCAAAACCCCATCTTCAGCCTCTTCATTAAAAACTCCTACCTCACCCCAGGCAGTCATGCAAAGTCCCAAACTAAGCTCAAGAAATATGCCATCAGAGGCTACAAAGGCTAGTTCCCTTACCCTCACTCCAAGCCCAAAAATCCTGTCAGGCCATGCAATATCTATTCCATCAAAAATTGCTAGATCATTACAAGCCACAATTCCCTCACATGGACTTAGTGCTAGCCCCAAACTGGACACCATGCATGCATCACAAACTCCCTCTTCCTCTCCCACCAATGACAACCCATCCATCAGAAGTTCACCTCATCTGTCTGTAACATCTATGACCAAAGGGGATATGGTTTCAAACCCATTATCTATAAAGGAACAAGAATTTGAATTAGCCAGAATTCAAAAAACAGAAGAAAAGACAAAAATAAAGAGAGTTGGGATCCTCAAAACAGCTAAACTTTCAAAAGTTGAAGAAGGTTTTAGAGGTTCAGCCCTTTTCTCTCCCTCTGATCAGCTGTCTAAAGACAGACTGAGCAGTTTACCCCAGTCACCCTCCAGCCTTTCGCCCCCCTCCTTGCCTGTAGGGAGCACAAGTAGCATGATGATCATCAAAGCCAGTCCTGACACTAAGAGGGAGTTTTCTGTTGTCACTGTGGTTGAGGATGAAGAATCATCTACATCAATAAAAGACCAGAAAGAAGAGATAGCTGAACTCGGAGTTGAATCAGAACAAGTGGGAATTACTCCAGGAGTTTGTCAGGGAGAAGAGGTTTCTGCTTCAGGTATTGAACAAGGTGGCAGTCATAGAGGAGAGACTTTTTTAGCAGAGGTTAGGCCAACACTGAGCCAGGAGAAAGATGACATGGTGGAGATGGAAGATATCCGAAACTGCAAGGTGATGCAGATGCAAGAAGCAGAGAGGGTGGAGGAGGAGGTGGAGAGGATGGTACACACTTATTTGAAATAAGAATGAGAGATAAACTCTCAAGATGATTAAAAGTTCAAGCCATCCTTTGATAATCCAAAGAAAGATGTGACACCAATCATTGGACTATAGGAAAGGAAATGTATAATAATGATATGAAGTAATAAAGAACATAACTTTGATCATTTAACCACATCTGTGAATATATTGCTGTGGAAATGGATTGGCTGGATAAATTACTATTTAGTTATGGAAAATTTCATCCAGATTTTGATTCCTTTAAATGAAAATCACATAAACTTCACAGCTAACATTTTAGCAAAATACACTCTTGCATTTCAGCCATTTTTAGCCATACTAGAAGCATGGCTCTAAGGATGGAAATGTTGGTTGGTCCACCACTTCGGTCCAGACTAACATATCTCGCATGTTGGTTAATTCCTGGATCCCGGTGTATTCTACTGACTGGTGATTACTTGACTTTTCATTTAGCACCACCTGGAGTTTAACTTTAGTGAAATATCTCAACTGTTGTATGGATTGCCATTAAATCTGGTACAGATACCCACAGGTTGAGTATGCCTCCTGGTTGGTGATTTCCTATATTTGCTTAAATGTAAGAAATATCCAAAGCAGTACTGGGAGCCTGTTGCTCTTCATCTAAAAGTAGTCGTTTAGACATAAAAGACAAAATTTGATTTTGAACCTAATAGACCATTAAACAAGTAATGCAGGGTGCAGGGTTTTACTTTAACTAAATGCCTCATACAGTTAGGTCCATAAGAATTTGGACAGTGATGTAATTTTTGTAATTCATCTCTATAAACCACCTGGACGGATTGAAGCCATCAAGACCTTAAAAAAAAAATAGACTTTTAGCTTTAATTCAACATCATTAATTAATCAATTAACATCAATAATTTAGGAATTACAGCATTTTTTTATACATAGTCCCTCATTTTCAGAGTTTCAAAAGTAATTGGACAAACTAACAAATATATATACATATAAATATATATATATATATATATATATATATATATATATATATATATATATATATATATATATATATATAAAGGTTTCTTTTAATACTTTGATAAAAAAAAAACAACAACTTTGCAGTCAATGGCTTGCTAGAACCCTGGAAATCTGGAACCCAGGCTTGATATCACCAAAAATATGTTCAATTGAAGTTGAGATCATGGCGCTGACTTGGCCATTGAAGAATATTACAATTCTATGCCTTAAGAAACTTTTGGGGTGCTTTCATAGTATGTTTAGGGTCAATATCCATCTCTACTTTAGAGCGTTGTCAGATTTTCAGCACTTGGCTAAATTTGAGCAGATAGTGTAGCCCTATGAATTTCAGAATTCATCCCTCTGCTTCAATCATTAGTCACATCAGCACATACACTACCTCCTTGAGAGTGTTCTTGACTGGCTAGATGTTTTCTTTTTCTTGACCAAGGAAAGAATTCTGCAATTATTAACTTTAGTGGTCCTCTGTGGTTTTCCAGGCCTTTGTGTGTTTCTGCCAGTGTATTCCTTGTTTTTCAGAATGTAAAAAAATTTTAATTTGGCCTCTCCTAAATTTTCTGCCATATGTCTGATGGGTTTGCTTTGTTTGAGAGCTTACATGAACAGCTACGAAATGCAAAGTTAACACTTGGAATCAGCTTCAGACCTTTTAAATGCTTATTTTTTTATGAAATAATGAGGGAACAGGACACAACTGGTTATGAAACTTTTTGTCAGTCATCTATTCACTTACTTTTGAGCCTCTGAAAATGAGGGTTTATATATAAAAATGGCTCCAATTTTTGTGAAACCCCTTGAATTGAAGCTGAAAGTCTATACTTCAATCAACTCTTAATGGCTGTCCTTAAGAGGCAAAAATATGAAATTTGGTATCTGGAGTCTGACATGACCATTCCAGAAGGTGGATTTTTTCTTTTTGAAGTCATTCTGTAGAAGATTTACCATGTTTAGATTTATTGTCCTGCTGTGTCATCTGACTTTTACTGAGCTTCAGCTGGTCGACTGCCACCTTGACATTATTCTTTAAGATAACTAGATAAACTTACGCATTCATTTTACCATCAATGATGGCCAGGTCCAGATGCAGCAAAGCAATTCTAAATCACCATGTTCCCTCCACTGTACTTCACTGTTGGGATGATATTTTCATGATGGTATGTAGTGCAATTTTTATACCAGGCATAGAGCTGCATGTTCTTCAACATTTCTTCAGAAGTGTTGTGGCGTGTCAGGGTGCTCTTTGGCACACAGTAATGTATTTTTTTCTTTTAAACAGCAGCAGCTTCTTCCATGGTTTCCTGCCATGGACACCAATGCTCAATGCAGCCATGCACCATGATTTGCATAGGTAGACTCATAAACAAAGATGTTATCCAGCTCCAATGACTCCTTTAAACATATCACTATAACTCTGAATTTCTTTTTTTCCGCATTGATCATTCTGTGTTGTGCTTTTGGAGACATCTTAGCTGGAAACCTAATTCTAAAGAAAGTAGCCGCCAAACTCAATCATCTCCATTTATGAGCACTGTGGAATGATGAATATCTAAACTCTTTATGATGTCTCTGTAATCCTTTCCAGCTTTATTAACAATCAACAATTTCTAAGTTCTCCGAGATCTCTTTTCTCTTTTTGTGAGGCAGGGTTCACATCAGCAGATCCTTGTGAATATCAAACTCAAAATATTTGTGAGTGATTTTAATAAGTCAAAGCAGCTCTTACCCACACTTCCAGCTAACTTGACTCCAGTTAGCTTGTTGATGTCATAAGCCTCAGGGTTCACGAAGTTTTTCAAACTTACATTGTGAATGTTTGAATGATGTATTTAGTATAGACAAGAACAATACAAGAATTTGCGAATTATTTGTTAAAATAGGTTAAAATAGGTTGTGCTTGTTCATAGCTGGACCAGGCCATAAGATGGCCCATCATCATCTTATATGTTGACGGGCTGTGGGAAGTGCTTTATTTTCTCCTTACCACCTAAATGCCATACCAGCAATCCCTGAGCTGACCACATATGAGCCACACCAGTAACAGACTATAGTACTGGTAAATCCATATACTTGTGTCATCAGGTACTTTGGCTGGTAATATGTTACATTTCCTTTTATAATAACCAAAAGACTACATCTTTTCAGTTTTCTATTGGCTATTTTACCAATCTTGTTATTCACACCAATTCTCCCTGCTCATGCAATTTAATCATGTGACCCTGCTCAAAATAAATCAAATGCTTACCAGGAGAGTACAAAACAATGTTACAAGAGTACAACCATGACAGTGTGAAGTCCCATTCATGAAATAGGCTATAACAGACTATAGAGTCATGAAATTTCCACAGAATAAAAACTGCAGTATTGAAAGATGTGAAATTTATAATCTGTTCAAAAATATAAGTATTTTAGAGTCTTAACATGTATAGCCTCTTCATCAGATAAGAAAAAGGTGATGCTCTACATTGGTGACTGTAGTAGAAGTATGCTATCTGCAGCAAATGATTTTAACAGATTTTTGGGGTCTGTCCACCATTTTAATGTCTAATTAGTTTTATGTCTAACTGTGTTAGACTTGTTTTTTCTTAGATCTTGTATGATTGTCTGACTGCTCATGTTAATGATAAAAGCACAATCATATCCTATAGACTTGATGGGCAAAATTACATAAATAAAGAGATCAAGGTTGGAAAAAATGTAAATTGTCCTTAAGTAGAATGAAAGGAATTGGGTTCAAATCCAATTTTGAAAGATAGAGTGAAAAACAGCATTGCCAATTCTGAGCCTTTTCGATATTATGGTAATTATCCATAAGAAAAAAATATCAAAGTAGTGAATTAAGCATTTTGCTATCAAGCCACATTCAGTTCATGTTTGTACACATTTGCCTGGCTGGAATAAATAGTCAAAGAACTAGATATTTCCTGAGGTGAGGGAAGGTTTTAGCCATGTACATAACTTTACTCTTGTTACAAAATGCTTTCTTTACCACAGCTAACAGTAAACTACTAAACAAATATTGAAACAGACCTAAATGCTAAAATGCTGAAACCGATCCATACTGATCTTCCAGCTGTGATTTCTACATTCATTTATAGCATCAGTGAGGTGTGCACAAACTTTCTCTTGTTCTGATGATTCCTGTTGCGACTGCAGAGATCATTCAGATCAGTGATTTTAAAAGGAGGACTAAGCCCAGAAAGGGTGACTGGACTGGTTGTATTTTGCTCTGAGAATGAGCTAGCAGATAAGTTTGATTTAGAGCAGACTGTGGAAGACTTAACAGTACACAGGACTCATAGAGTAACGTTTACACAGGTGAGTGCGACAAATGACTAATTGTTGTAATCTCTGTACATCAGAAAACAATACTACTTTGTTGCCTAGCAATGTAGCGTTATGCTGTGCTTGTAGGTTGCAGCCACTGTGGAGCTTATGTGACTCACAAATCTTCACCTTTTCTGCTGCTTTATTCTGTTGCTCATTCTATAAGAAGTCGCAGGCTATTTGATTTTGGTGTCCATAGAACTGTGAATATTAGCTGTATGCACAGGGTGCAAAGTGCCTGACTGGAATTTATTGGTTGCTTTTGGTATAGTTCTCACCTGGGAACGGCCTGCATACATTTAGATATTAATGCATATGGGCTGCTTATACAATTATATATACAATTTTTACTCCTCCTCCTCCAAAATCTCCGTAGCCACTGATTGGCTGGACACACAGGACATTTTCTTCATCCTGACCCCTGAAGGATCTATTGATTTTGATCACGATCTTTTTATGTTTTCAAGTTTTTAAGTGAAGTGTGATCATGGTAGATGGTGTGTCATCCTCTGCTGGTAATCAGACACATCACACCTTCACACATTATAGTGTATTTCCATCATCCATCTTCATCACTACAGTAAACTGCTGTTTCATCATCGCTATATTTATAATAATATTATGTATTTCTTTTCAATACAGTGTATGTACAAAGAGAATATATATACATATATAACTTATTCATACAGAAATGTCCGAATAGGACAGCTCTAAGCATATCAGGCATATTATTTGCAGAACACAGAACAATGTGAAGCTCTGTGTCCATATTTTTCCTTTCAATAAAAAGCATTTTTCTGTGAATATTCTATTTGCACTGACTATCTTCTCCAAATTGATTTTTCATTCAGAACTTTGTACTGAAGGCAGCTGCTATGCAAAAATATGTCTTAATATGTCTTTGTAGCCTTAGAAGCATAGTCTTTGCCTTTCTTGCCAGTTTTCAAAAGGAAGGTATAGAAAATCTTTTGGATCAACTATAATTCTTTCATTTAATAAAATGTTTGACACAAGCTTTTTCCAACAAAAAACAAGATTTTAAGGGCACAATGCAAGATTGATATTTTTGAAAATTCACTTAAAAAAAACAGTGTGATTAATAGTATAAAGAGTAGTCTAGAACTGCTCTATATGAAAAGTGCCCTGAGATAACATCTGTTATGATATGGCGCTATATAAATAAAGTTGAATTGAATTGAATTGAATTGATTAAGAGTTTTATAGCGATGTGTAAAAATGTTTTGAGGAAAGTTTCTTTGGCACACTTCGGGCCCATTAACACTAATCAATCATGATTTGAATGCCAAAACATATATGGGTATTGTTGGTGACTATGTGCATCCCCTTATGGCCAAAGTTTGCCATCTTCCAATGGCTACTGTAGTGGGATAATGGACCATTTTAAGATGAAGATACCACCAAATAAACCAGACCATACTGACCATAGTTAGCTGGGGAGGAAGAAGGGAGATGATGGCCACAGAGGTGGGCTGATCAAAACCACACAGGCAAATCTTTCTCTCAATACAATTTAATTCAGTTCAGTTCAGTTCAATTGTAAGGAATGTCATGTGCATAATATTGCCAAAGTGTCAAGGATTTTATGATTCAATAGTGATATGAGTAAAAACAATTAATTAAATTTGTTATCCTTCTCTCTCTTTTGTACTCCCTCTCTCTATCTTTCTCTGTGGTCTCTGATGCTTTATTCATTCCACATTGAGCCACCGGCCCAGTTTAAGTTGTGGCCCACTGGGCTGACACTAGGTCCTGGTTATCCTGATGGCCAGTCCACCACTGGATACCCCTGCCTTCAGATGGCTGTAAAGAGACTCAACAGAGTGAAGGAAAAATCCTATATTATAGACTACCAACTAATTGTTACAGAATCACTAATTTATCCTAATGCTGTTGTGGCTGCTTCTTAGAAATCGATGATGTGCAGATGTTGAAGGAAACTTCGCTGACACCGGCTTGATTGTATAAAATAGGTTTATTACAAAGAAGACCAGTGTTGATCAGGTCACCAGTTCCTGCACCCCCCCAGGAATAGGGATCTTTTCTACAACATTTACAACATTTCAGAACTAAAGGAAAGGTAACCTATGTCAACTATCAGATACTACACTGTATGGCTGGCATCAATGATGTAGTCAGACTAAAACTTTTTGTGTGTATGTGTGATCATATGTCAGCTGGTTGAAAAACATGGAAAGACAAGCAAAACATGAATAAAGGGGTGCTGACTGTTTGGTGCCTCCCAATTGGTGCATGGTCCAGGAAAAAGTGTCAGTGATAATTCAGGATAATTCCAGTTCACTGGTGCACCAATGTGTTTCACAACAAACGCAAGCAGAAAAATAGAGCCTCTAGCTTGTCATAAGTGTAAATTTTGATAAGAGTTTATCTAGCCAATTAAAGGTGGGTATAGGTATCCTGGTGGGTGGTGACTAAAATAAAAGAGAAGTCGTGGCAACACATTTATTCTTACTGCTCATCTCTAAAATAAGGAGAGGTGAAAGCCATCCTACCTCGGCAGATCTTCTTTAAGTCTTAGTCATTAGCGACACAGGACTATACTCCAACGTTTCAAATTTATTGACTTTTTTCAGTTAAGGCCTCACCTCCCTGGTATTCCTCAAACTGTTTATCTTTAACAATGTTCTGGTGTCAAAATATCAAAAATTACATTTAATTCTAATGTTTCTCTCTATTAATTGTATAGTGTTGCTTGTGACCTAAGGAATATAGCAGTAAGGTTGCTTTTTTAATGGTGTGTTACGCAAGTGATAGCAGGGTTGTGTTTTCCTGTCTCACCTAGTGATGGCACTATTGTCTGACTGTTAGTATGAGTAAGTACAGACACAATGATGTCTGTATCTGTTTATAATAGTTCATTGCAAAGCAACATTTTCATTGATGTCAAAGGGTTTTGATCACAGCGGTACTATAAACCAAGATGTACATGAAACCACTAATGATGAAAAATTTGTTTTCATGCATCTTTAAGAATCAGATCATTTAAAAGTAGATATGGAGCATGAGAATAACAATGCCAGCTCCTACACTATGAGCTCTGATTAGGAAAATGGTCATGATACCATTCAAGCAGCAGTCTCAAGAAAATATAGGACTGATGAGGAAATCTCCTATAGTTAGTTTCATATGAAAACAAAACCTCTACAGCTGGAAAACTACCACAGAATTGCCCACATTTTACTTCTAAATAGTAGAGGAGTGTGTTCGGTGCACACAACCACGTTACTATAACCACAAACAAGTGACTGATTATTATTTCTGTTGTGACTAATTTTGAGATGGTAAGTATCAATTTATGCAAAGTTTCAGCAGCCTTTATGTAGGATAAGACAGTCTAAAAAGAGAAATGTTGATAAATTTTGGGGAAATTTCTTTAGACATCTTTAAATAATTGTAACAATTTTATAAATGACATAAGCAAACACTCAGTTGGAGGTTTATTATGTAAATCCAGCTAAAACTACTATGGTCTAATTCAACAGTTTTGTAATCTTTCTTCAGCAAAGTTATAATGTTCAGATAGGTATTAATTAAAATTTATGATCATTTTGGGGGCTGCAGTTGTTTCTGTTATTTAGTCCACCCCATCTATATCAGCAAGGTAACAGAAACACTTCAATCTAATATTTAAACTGAAATTTAATTTCTCATTTACATAGTATTCTGATGTATCATTTTTTTTCTGGAAAAATAAAACAACAGACCGTGTTTTGTGTCTTACCTGATCTTGATGATGTCAGTCAGAGGTTATTATGATGAGAACTACAGTTTATCACAACAGCATCACACTAGTAGCCATACCATTATTATAATGCAGAATGAACCTCTTCACCACTTAATTAAATTTAGTCCATAATCATAAAATACAGTATAAAAACATTTATTCATAGATGGGATTTAAAATTCAAACAATGTTCACAAAACATTAAATTTTAATAAAATGTCAAACAATACTGTAAGATCTTAATAGAAATGTGATAAATAAATTTTACACATAGTTAATAGAGTATTTTCACTCTTTTTTTTGTAAAGTTGGTATTTATAAAACTAAATCCAATGTATGATTTAATTTCAAACCCTAAATCAGTATTTTTTTTTTTACAATTCATTTTTACAATATGTTCAGTTCTTTGAAAGCTGATCAATATATTTATGTTATTTATATATATATATATATATATATATATATATATATATATATATATATACAGTTTTTGCATTTAGAGATGTATTGTTAATGTTGTTTTATATAGTGAGCTGTTAAAATCAAAGATGTGCTGCTTCCTAATTAACGTGCTGTACAAAATATCTCTTTTTTATATCTTGGCTGTAAATATTTCTTACTTTTTCCAAATTAGGAGATGTTTCATAAACAATTTATAGTTTTACCACAATGTTAAGTTTCAGTTATCATCAGTGTTCATTGGTGCATGTACAGTAAGGTTTTTCAACAGTATTTCAACAATAAGTATTTCAACATTGACAAACTTTTGTAATTTTGTGATTATGAAAGTATTCTTTTCAAACAAATCAAGATGTGATTGAGGTGTAGGCTTTCATCTTTAATTCAAGAGGTTTCAGAAGAATTTAACATTAACTGTTGTGCAGTGCAGGAGCGAAATTTGGTTATTATTATTAAAATTGAGTTATCTTATTAATTGAAATTAAAAATAAACGGGTCACCAGCGGGGAGACCCGGACCAATAACCAAATAGTGGATGTAGTCTCAAAGGGATGTTCACTTAGAAATGTCAATATTTACGAAATATTGCAATTTCTAGAGTGAACAGAGAAGGAGTGGAGGTCGGCACTGACTCATTCAACCAGCTTTGTATCACAATATGCAAGGATTAACAATAACAATAACAGGATTTATTAACATCAGTAACATCAATTTCCAATCGATATCACTTCTGTCTAACAGATCTTATCATATTTTACAACTACAGGCTACAAACTACAGATCACAAACAAGTATTGGCATATGTGTGTATGTGTGTGTGCGCCTGAGATGCTGATGAGCGTCGCTAGTCTGGACCTTTAACTAACAACAGAAAGTACTGGTCTCGATCGCGAGTGCAGAGCAAGACAAAACTGATCCGCTGCAGATGGATCACAGTTCAGTCAAGTATGGGACCATAAGTGAAAAAATAGCAGCAACAGCACAAACGATATTTTCACAATATTGCAACAGCAACAGTTTAAGACACACTAACTTCTGATATCTACCCAGAACTATAAACCTCTTACTCTCTTGCAAGTGAAATAGTGTGTTTAATTCGTCCTCGGTGTCCTTTGTGCAGGCGAGGTGGCGTTGGTTAACGGCTACCAGCGTCTAACGTGTCTTCTTGGCGAGATGACCAGTCTTTGGCGAGGCAAACTAATTCTGGCTCACAGCGGGGAATTAGTGAGTAAACTTTAAAAGAAGCAGGGTCTGTGGTCTGTGGTCTGTGTTCCTTCTTCTTCTTGAAACGGGTAGGACTTGTTAACTACCAGGTTTCGCATCCGGTCAAGAGGGTCAATCTGTGGTCCCGACCTGGGCTGAACTATGTTTTCTCAACACACAGAGTGGAGATCAGCTTGACCAGTGAGGGAAATCCGTTGGCCTAATAATTAATCTTGTACACAGGAACTCTTAACTATGACCAGAGCATCGTCACGTGGGACGGGGTCTAGTCTTAGGAGCAGCTATTGTTCCTACTTCTATCGGTGAGGAGTTCACTGGTCGTAGTGAAGGTCCAAGCCAGAAGCGTGAGTTTCAGGAGTTTCTGTGTTAATATAACTTTAGGTGACATCATGGTTTGGGACTAACTGTGGCCGATTTCACCCAATGGGAGCTGTGGATTTTGGGGGAACCCCGCTGTTCGGTGGGTGCAACGTGTGTTGGGGGGTCACTCATTTGGTTGGTTATCCAACTGAGACCACATGTTGGGGGGTTGCTCAGCTGAGTCCTTTGTCTACCTCAGGTAGCAACATGTTGCTTTAGCTGGATTCCAGGTTCAGGTGTGCCTGTAGGCCTTCTTTGTCTACAGTCTGTTGGTGAGGCACAACATTAACCATTTAGGAATTACAGCCAGTTTTATACTAAAATTCTCATTTTCCACAGAGGTGTTGTTGCAAATGAGGAAGGCCATCATTAGGCTGGAAAAACAAAACAAACCTATCAGACGGACCGGAGAGACTTTAGGAGTGGTCAAATCAATATTTGCTACAATGAAGGAATGCACTGGTGAGCTCAGCAACACTAAAAGGCCTGAAAGACCATGGAAGAAGAAGACTAATATGGATGATTCAGAATTCTTTTCTTGTTCAAGAAAAACCCCTTCATAACATCTAGCCAGGTGAAGAACACTCTCAAGGAGGTAACCATATCATTGTCGATGTCTACAACCAAGAGACACCTACATGGATATAAATAAAGGTTTACCAACATAAAGCTAACTTCAAGGACTGCCTTTTTTTACCTATGTAAATATCAAAAATCAGTCCATCCTTTCTCAGAATGATAGAGAAAAACTAGTACATGCTTTTGTTACTTCTAGGCTACATTATTGCAACTCCCTATCATCAGGCTGTCCCAATAAAACATTAAATAGTCTCCAGCTGATTCAGAATGCTGTTGCGAAAGTATTGACCAAGAACCAGAAAAAAGATCATATTTCTCCTGTGTTAGCGTCTCTGCATTGGCTCCCTGTAAAATCCAGAATACAATTTAAAATCCTCCTCCTCACCTACAAAGCCCTTAATGACCAGACACCATCCTGTCTTAAAGAGCTCATAGTACCTTACTAGAGAACCCATGGGAACACTTCGTTCCCAGAATGCAGGCCTACCAGTGGTTTCTAGTCTCCACAAGCAGAATGGGGGGGCAGAGCTTCTAGTTATCAGGCTCCTCTGCTGTGGGACCATCTTCCAGTTTGGGTCTGTGAGGCAGACACACTCTCCATGTTTAAGAGTTGACTTAAAACCTTCCTTTTTTCGATAAAGCTTATAATGTTCACTCAGGCTCAGCTCAAGCCATCCCCTCACTCTGCTGCTATAGGCCTAGACTACCGGGGGACTTCCCATGATGCACCGAGCTTCCCTTTCCTCCACCTCCTCCTCTCCCTGTGTGCATTAATATCTCAAAAATGGTCGTTACTAACCGTTCTACTTCTCTCTCCCATAGTTTTGTGCTTTCTCGTCTCTCTCCACTTCCTCTTGTCGCATTCTGCAGGTTTTTCTGCCTCTGATGCTCCTGAGTCTGTATCCATGGTTGCAGACCATCTACTGCCCCATGAGCCTGATCAACATCCACTGCTTTGATTATTATGATTGTTACTGTTAACATTTCATTTAGTCCTATTAGGAATATTATTATCCCCATTAGTATATCTATTAGCTTTGCCATTTGTCCCACTGCTATGCTTTGCTCTCTCTCCTCCCTCTCTCTTTTTCTCTCAACCCCGCAAGTCGAGGCAGACGGCCGCTCACCATGAGCTGGGATCTGTTCAATGTTTCTACCAGTTAAAAGGGAGTTTTTCGTTGCCAAAGTTCTTGCTCATGGGGGAAATGTTGGGTCTCTGTAAATAATAACTATAAAGAGTCTGGTCTAGACCTGCTCTATATGAAAAGTGCCCTGAGATAACATTAGTTATGATATGGTGCTATATAAATAAAGTTGAATTGAACTGAATTGAATTTACCACAAGGTGAAAACCACTGGTAACACTTAAGAACAGATGGGCCACATTAGACTTAGCCAGAAAACATCTAAAGCCTGCCCAGTTCTGGGACAAGTTTCTTTGGACAGATGAAACCAAATTGAACTTGTACCAGGATGATGGGAAGAGAAGAATATGGAGAAGGAAAGGAACAGCTCATGATCCAAAGCCATCACATCAGTCAGACATGGTGCAGGCAGTGTTACGGCATCAGTATATATGGTTACCATTGGAACTAGGTAACTGGTGTTAATTTGTGATGTGTATTCTGATAGAAGCAGCAGGATGAATTCTGAAGTGTATGGAGCTATACTTCAGATTCAGTCAAATGCTGCAAAACTGATAAGACGGTGCTTCAGGGTACAGATGGATAATGACTCAAAACATACTGTGAAAACAACCCAAGATGTTCTCAGGGCAAATAATTTGGAATATTCTTCAATGGCCAAGTCAGTCCCCTGACTGCATGCTTTTATATGCTCACATGGAATTTAATACCAGTCCATTCTGAAGTAACACACAAAGGAGACATGAATTAACTTTGGTATCTGTTATACAGTATGTCTTCCTCTCTTGATGACTAACCTGACCAACATGACCACCTGCCAAATACCTGTACTACAATGAAAGTTCTAAAGCAGTGTTACTTTGGTAGAAAAACAAGGCCTGTGTGATTGTGAATCTCAACAGTGACACCAGTCTTTGTCTCAAGGCTGAAGTGAAGGCTTCTGTGTTGGAGGAGGAGGAGGTGCTCGACACTAAAACAGCACAGAGGGAAGGGAGATAAATTGATTATCACTCAGCACAGTTGATACAAAGATATATTCTACAGATTTAATCAGCATTAAGAAATCCTTTTTTGTAATTTTTGTCATGATAGGTATGCTGTTACAAGATTTTGTTAGCAGCACATACAGGTTTCAGTTGATTGCTGTGGCGATCTGGAGATTTGTGCCTGCTGCACCCAGTGTCTGATGGGAGAACAGAAAAAAATGACAGACAACCATTACTTAACCAAGAACTAACTAAGTTGAGTAAAATGAAGTAAAGTTTGACTCCGCTTGCCTTTTTTGTTGCCTGCAGGCCTTGGAGGAAAGGCCTGCTCTTTGTATTCCGCAAGACTACTGGGGGTAGAACCAAGTTCTGAACTACAGTCAAGGGTTGAGGGGATTGCGACGGGGGGAGAGAGGGGAGGCATGGTTGGGTTTGGAAGAGGCTGGAGAAAAAATAAATACATTACTATCAAAGTCAAACAGAGAACTAGTAAACAATAAGAAGAGTTAGGCAAATGTCAGAGGAGAATGATTAACAGGATCATCAGGAAATACACAGACCACAATTCTCACCTCTTCCTCATTGTTCTCCTCCTCCTCCTCCCTTTCATCATGTACAAGCTCTACCACCAATGAGGGGAAGACACCAATCTGTCCATTCAGCTCTCCCTCCCAAAAACCATCATCAACCTAAAAACATCCCATTCATGTAGATAATGTAGGGGGATACAGCAAATTAACCTAAATGTTAAAACAGAGCATTTTTATTACCAGGTCACTCTAGAACATGTGGTTTCTCAGTTCAAAGAAGAAAAGCTGCATTTTTCTGAGCTTTTAAAATTGGCGTCATTTGCCTGCTATGACATACTCAGTTTAGAGATACAGACTTTGGCACATCCAGGCTCTGAATTTGGAATAGACAGATTATAACAACACACCTCTCCATGTCGACATCGTATAAGGTGGATTAGTGCCCCTTCCTGGAAGGAAAGCTCCTCTGCACTCTGGGCCTTGTAGGAATACAGAGCTCTGGCTACACCTGAGACAAATCAGCTTGGCTTATTAACACACGCTTATACAATATGCCCATTTTATTCTGAATCACTTGTGCATACAAATGACATGTGAATAATCCTACATCATCACGTGTGTATGTGAATGTTTTAAAAGTATTATGAAGGTGCTGATTGTAGAACAAACTCAACAGGCATCTTTAACTGGGACATTTAGCATGGACACAATTTTTCATGATTATTTTTAAATTTTTTAAAACAGTCAGATGTATTACAGCATATTTACTGTTACAGTTTAATATTCATGGCATTTGGGCAAATAGTTCTTTATATACATATACACAGTAAGGTAAGATTGTCAGTTAATGTTTGGTACAGACCTACATCTCCAACATACTGTCTAAAATTGCTACAGAGCTTTAGACCCTTATGTAAAATAAAAGTCAAAGATCTCTGTTAAATTAAGGTACTTGACCACCAGCTGTAGAAACAGGTAGATTTACTGATCTCCATGTATGAAAAAGACTTTGAAAATGAAGTCTATTTTATTTGAAGTCTGTTTTTTGGTCATTATATGGCTGCATTTTGCAGTAAAATGCCCTTCATCTCTGATTAGGTCTGGATAGATGATGATGAGAAACTTGAGCTCTTTTTTAAGGAGGGGAACCTGTTTTGTGGCTGATAATATGTGTAGATTTGGACAGAGGGCAGAACTAACTAACTACCTAACTAAGTGCTAATGTTTTTAGGTGCTATTATAAATTGCATAATTGTATATAGTAATATGAAATAAACACACAAACAAAATACTGACCCTTACTCCCTGCCCTCTCTTTATTCCCAGTGGATGAGTTGGAGCTGAAGGAAGTGTCCAGCTGAGCAGCATCTTCTGCTGGTATACACAGGAACTGTACATAACGCTCTGGAACATAGCCCACCTGACCAAATGAGTTACAAACCTGCCATTACAGGACACAAAGAGTCATGACATGATATTGAAGCTGATATTGTCCTGATATCTCAACAAAGAGCAGAACAACTGTTACCTTCAGCCAGTCCTCCATGTCTCCATCTTCAATCACTTGAAGCTCCTCCCCTTCTATGATCGACAGCTCATCTGACTGGTTAGCCTGACAGAAATAATGTTCTTTTTAATTCTTTTAATTCTGAATTTTTGAATGAAAGGAAATCCGTTATATCCAGCACTGTACTCTAAACAGACTACCAATGGCATTTGCTAAATATATTCACATTTGTTGACTGTGATAATAGATGAAATACAACATTCTGCACATTTTCTGAATTTACCAGCACATTCCACTTATTTCAGTAGAGGTCAACCTGTGTATACAGCAGACCATTTGATGAGCTTTTATAGGGTCTTGTTCTTTTACAGGATCTTGATGGTTGTAATGAAATGCAGCAGATGAGATGCACTTTAAAATCCATGGTGAGAAGTTATATTAGGAGCAGCAGGTTCATGGAAAAACAGGAGGTCATTGTAGCTGTAATTATTACTGGAGTTGGGGAGAAAATTACCCATATATGCCATGGACAGGATAAAAATCACTGACCAGTGCAGGTAATGTTAAAATCATCCCACTTCCCCTACAGACAGATATCGAGTCTGAATGGAGCTTAAGAAGTCTACCACATAACAATTTCTTTATATTTTTTCTGGAATACCTGATAGCTATATATAACTCTACAGGCTGCAGGATAAACACACACTCCAGATGCTGACTCTGGATCTACAAAAATGTCTCCTTTCCCATCGTCGTAGTCCTCAAAGTCAGTCATCTCAAGCTCATCCTCCTGGAAAACACAAAATAAACACATCTGAGTGACATCAGCAACTATACTGATGTAATCAATAGACAAAAAAATGTGATTTTTAAAAGATACATCTGGTGATATTTATTTTTTATAATTATAAAGAAATCCCATTAAAGATAAAATCAAAAATGAATCTATTCAACTGAGTAATAAGTATTATGATTGGATCAAAGCCTTATATATATCATTCCTCTGTGCCATTGAGCTCCACTGAGCTCCAAAAACACCTCAGAGAGCTACACGGCTGCACTGGGTGACATGTTCCCTCATCCCATGAACATACATTGTGGTTTATTTTGATTCAGTCCCCCATACTGTCCTGCTGCCCATTACAGAACCAAATGTGCTGTTTTAGGATATTACTGAGCCCTTTTTATGAATTAATCTGTACATTGATGAGATGAGATGAGATGAGTAAAAAATTTACATCCCCAATAGGAACCAAATAGCCTGGAACTGAGAGCCACAGACAAGATATATTGACGGACAGGATTTATTGATTGACAATAAAATCTCTGTAATTCCCAAACATTTATATGGCTGTGCATATCAATTTTGAATGGAGACCAGCTAACTAACTCACACTGACCACTGAGCCACCAGAGTTCTCTAACAACTTATCACCATTTCACAAGGACCAATTAATGGTTATGTTTGTGTGTGTGTGTGTGTGTGTGTGTGTGTTTGATGGCGTACTGAAAAGTCCTCAGTTGACTTCCTTTTTTCACTGAGCTGTCTATCTCTCTCTAGCTCCTCCTCTGCCTGGCTCATAGCATTGTGAAGCCACAGTTCAATTCCTGTGACACTGTCTGACAACAGAGCCAGACGAGCCTCTGCCTTCACCCTGCTGAGCTGAGAGAGGAAACAAGACAGTCAGACACACAGTCAGACAGACAGCAACTGGATTTTGTTCTGAGTGTTACATTTTGATGTCAAGTTAGCATGTAAGAAGTGAACCACAACATAGTATGAATTCATTTTCCTCCATTTGACTAGTGAATGTGTTCTCCAACCATATCATATCTTCTTTCAGGAAACAACACCCAAGCTTACACACAGGATATTGTTAACTCCAAATCAAGAATACATGTCCACAAATTCACTTAGAAATCGTTACAAGACACTCTTATGACTGCAGAACTTTGCTGAGGATAAGTATCCAGTTATAGTTGTCTGTACATCCATGGATACACTGCAAACAGGAACTGCTAACAGCTAACTCAACATCTTTAACATCTTTAAAAAAAATGAAAAATGATAATGATTCAAATCAGGTGGCCTATTTAAATTTTTTCAGGATCATCCACTGAATAGACATCAGAATATTCCTCTTACACCTCATGGTCCCTGAGATAATAGCCAAAACACAAGGAGCACAGAGCACAAGGAAAAAACTTGGGCTAACTCACAATTTTTACTTGAGAGAAAATGAGCAACTAAAAACAAAACAAGAACCTTGGCTTTCCTGATACTGTCCTGCACCTCTGCTATCTTCTGCTTCACATTGAGCCCCATCTCCCCAGACAAGATCTTCATTCGACTGTCTAACATCTGTAGAGCCTGACAGGGAGAAACATGCACAGAGATACACATTACTTATTCGAGTAGAATTTTCAAATGAAATGAAAAGTGGAAATTACCAAAAAAGCTGTCTATTCCACAGTGTATAGTTTCTTTCTAAACCATTGACAGAGATGCTTTAACATACAAAATCTTGCTGGAATTCTAATTATCTAGAGGATATCATAATGGATGGATAATTTGGATAACACTGGAGGCCGCTGCTACAAGCATTCCCTAGGTCAGAAGAAAGATAATGGCTACATATGAAGTGTGTTGTTATACAACAGTCCGATATAAACAGGAAGTGGTTGAAAAAAGGCTTAGCTTAAACTAGAGCAATGTGTTCACCCAGTACCAACTACTACACAAGGAGTATTTTGGCTTTGCGTCTCTGAGATCAAAGTCTCACCCTCTCTCCATGAGTGATGATCTTAAAGTCTTTGGCAGCTTTTGTAGCCCATTTCTGGACCTCCTTAACAAGGCAACCCTCGCCCTCTGAAGCACAGACTTCCTGCAGAGAAGACACCTGCATGGATGACAGATTAACACTTTCCACATCATTCAGCTTTCACACATCTACACAATTTAATTCAGTGCAACCTGTTATGGAGAACATCATGTTGAATCTTTTGATAAAACTGTGTCAGAAAGGTTTCAACTTTCAAATTGAAGCTGAGGCAATAGTTTATGCAGTTCTTACAGAATGACTGCATTTTATTCTGATCTTGAATTACTGATGAACATGACTCTAAATACAATTTTATCTCATTATAATACACCTTCTTTAACCAATTTAACAGCATTAAAACTCATATCTAGGACTACTGTCGCTGTTTTGTAACATTAAAAGTCGGGGAAAATACCATTTCATGTAATTTCTTGTAATATGTTTTTCCAGGAATGCCCAGCAGGTATGCCAGAATCTCAAATGTGCCCCTGCTCCCATGGAGGTCACACACAAACATACAAACACACCTTGTCATTTGGAGCAGGTTGGAAGGTGAATTCTGGTGTTTTGCTGAAGCAAACAGATTCTTCTAGAAACTGCTGAATATTTTTCTCTCTGGTCACCTGATAAAACAACAACCAATCACTGGTAACTAGAAACATCAGAAACTAGAAACAACTAGAAACAGCCATTTATATTTTTTTTTACCAAACAAGTGTAAGTAAACAACAATGTAGCATTTACACTTCCCCCAGCCTTGGATATTAAAGGCTTTCAAAGACCCTTTTAACCAGTCTTGTTTTGAAGGTAACAACTCTTGAGGTGTTTTACTTTGACTGTGCTCACTTGCTCTACCAGACGTTCTCTAGAGAGAATGTGAGACACGTTTTTGTCTGGTTTTATGTCTCGTTTCTCAGAAGCCACTGAGGGATATTGGCATTGACAACTCAGACAGAGAACAAAAGTCTTGAAAATACATTATTCGAGGGCCTATCACTAATTCTAATACCTTTCAGTTGGGAACCTCCAAAGGGGTGTGAGTTACTGAAAACAATAGTTACAGTCATACAAAATTAAAATTAATGCTTGATAAGAGCCCTCTATGGACAGACCATAAAAACACTAACATGGTTAAGCTCTGAACAAACTCAAGCTCATATCCTTAAACAAATCAATATACTGCATACAAAACACAGGAACACACGCAGGTACCTTGGCAAGATTTTCCCATATGTTGCAGTACTGTTTGTGTGTGGACGGAGAAGTATCCATCTCTGCCCTACAAAACAGGGTAAAATGGCTTCTCAAATCATCGTAAACATCACCATCCATTTGCTGGAGAGGGAAACAGAGGATAAGCATCAGTTTTCATTAGTACAAATAGTTTCATCACCATTTTCAGCACCACAGCTTTTTCCCTATATGCATGGTCCAATTAACATATTAGATTTTTACTTTTGGGTCCCTACTGAACAACAAACACCCTCTCCCCCATTTTTAGTCCTCTGTGTTATATGTATGGACCATCGCCTGCAAGTTCCTTTCAAGAGTAGTACACACAGCAAACAACACACTCAATGGCCGTGTTTGTGATCCAACAGGAAGTCACAAACAGAGGAAGTTTATAACATGCCTGCTCTCAACTGACTCAGCAACAAAAGAACCTTAGTGCGCATGATCTATAGGTCCAAAAACAGGGAAGACTGAAAAACTATCAGCGTATGCGGTGTTGTACAATCCTGCCAACAAATAAAACAAACCATCAGGCAGACATGGGTGAGAAAATACAGAACCACCTCGGAGGTGATAAAAATTAGGGCCTCTTTACAAGATTAGGTAACAAAGCAAGACAATCTCTATTTTAAATTGTACACTTTCAGTTATTCAAATGACCATAATGTAAGTGCCCGTGCTAGTTTTTTGACACATAACTGACATCTTTTGTTAACATTTCATGAACATTTTTTTGTTGTTACTTCACACTGTATGGTTTTGCCTTTACTATTTTGTGCTATGTTTTCTATTGTGTTGTTTTTATTGTCTGTGAACTTTTCCAGGACTTACAAAAAAGATACCATGATCTCAAGGAATGAGCATGGTTAATTAAGATTTAATCAAAAAACATTTAAGACTGGCAACTCAACTTTTATTTCCCTTTGGAGTTAGTCAGGATTGGTCAGTTTCCTCTCCTCTAAACATTTGCATAATTCACATCTCCGTTGTTCAGTATTAGTGGGTGACAACTAATAATAAAGAGGTGGGATTTCACTTCCTTTGTGTGGAACATCAAACATGCGTGTATGTGTGTTTGTGTGTATATGTGTGTGTTCGTGCATATGTGTATATGTGTGTGTACTTGTGCATGAGTGCACATTTTTGTGTAAATGTGTATGTGTGTGTGTGTGTTACCTCCATAATACGTGGTAAGTCGTTAGTACAGTAGTGTTGGTGATGGGCATGCACTGCTGCTAATGCCAGCAGATACTCATTTCGAACTTCACTCAAATGGTCCTCACACTCTTTCAACCTAGCACTGAGCTTTACATATATAAACATAACACACACACACACACACACACACACACACACACACACACACACACACACACACACACACACACACAAGATTAGATTTTCCAGTTCAAGTAAAATAACATATAGAATAAACATAAATATATATCAAGAATGTTGTGTTCATGTCATTTGAGGGAGAGATGCGACAGCTGGTGAAAACTTCATACCATGGAAAATGGTTTTTAAAGTAACTACCATTTCAGACAAAGGTAGAAAAATTAATTTCTTATATTGGTCTTAGTCAACATCTGATTTCCATTACACTGTTGAAAAATCTTTTATAACAGTTCATTTTATCTCCATACCTTAGCAGTCATCTTATGTAGTCCTGTTTTAAAGTGGAAGATGCCATGGTCACTCTTTTTGGCCCTGGAAGAGAAAGTTAAAACATATTGTTATCATATAAGACATGAAATTAGAAAAAAACATACAGAGCCACACTTCTTCTGAGGCATTATGTGAAATCTCTCTTCTATGTACAAACTTCTTTCATTTGCTTTATTTTTGTCAGCCCCAAACACATACTGACCTGGACTCTGCACCAGCAGCTTTCTCTCTGGCAACATTGGCAACTTGGCTGAGTTGGTGGTAACGCTTCTTGATCCTGTGTAGCTCCTGTAGAGCATCCAACACTTCACCCTGTACCCTCTGGAGCCGCTCCAGCCCCTAACACAAACAAAAACACACACACACAAACACACACACACACACACACACACACACACACACACACACACACACACACACACACACACACACACACACACACACACACACACACACACACAAACTCACACACACACACACACACACACACATATTAAAGTTATTCATTCAGCCCTCAGTGTCCTTTGGTAGATATTTCATGGTCATAGTGCAGTATGTTGTAATGTTGAGTTCCTAACTGTTAAAAGTATTTGGTCATTGTGTGTGCAGACTGTGTGCATGCAGCCCTCTCACTCTCTTTGTGCGGATGTCCTTTGCATTGTGAAAACTTCTGGAAACTTGTTCAGTTAGTCTGCGATATTCTACTGCAGCAGCAAGTCGTGATGAAGCAGTCTGAGCTGTAGCATCTATGACTGACCGCCACACACCAAACACACTTCTGAAAACAGACATACCAATGCTTATGAATGACAGTTGCCCATTAACCACAATTTACACCTTTCTCTAAAGCTAACAGTGCACATCTGAGCACCTTTCTGTAATTATTTTTGAAGCTGATCATACAAATAATTATTATACTAATATGTGCACAGTTCTTAATTCAATGTTACCATTTTGGTTGGTTTTCATCCCATTTGGGCTACTTTTAATCTAGGGGTGTAAAAAACTGTTTGGAAGAGCTGTGATAATTTGGACTACTGCTTGTGCCATTTGGGTAGTATCTGCCACAAAAAGTTTGGCCATATTCCATACAGTTCTCTGAGTATTATGGCCGAGACCTACATCAGTTGCTCAGTTCAACACACAATGACTGATGGATAAGGTCAAAATCAAATATAAATTCATTTTATTACAATTAAGATGACACTTTGTTTCCCATTCCATTAGTTACTCTGTTATATTCTATCTCTGATAAAAAAAACTTTTAAAATTAGTAGTCTATTGTATGAGTGACAACTTGATGTTATATGTAATATTACGTAAAAGTGTCTGATGTTTTCTATTTTAATATTGTCTTCTATTACAAATTCTGCATTATTGTAACCACATTTTTGAGTTAACCTAATTGCACTGACAAAAAAAGAAGACTAGAGGTGAATAGGACCAATTATTTTTCCTGTATTATGTTCCCTGTATATTACAATGTAAATAGACACAATGCATGTTAGCACATTTATCATATTTCTGCAGATATGGGATGCATACTTCCATTTGTAAAGCTAATAATGTGAACCACATATTTGCTCATTGCTTGTGGAAAAAAAATATCAAAGGGTGTAAAGCTTGCACACCTACTTATACTATTCGGTAACTTCTGGCCTCATCCCATTTTTTTTCTCTTATCATGTTATTAATGCAAAATTATTGTCATATTACTACTTTAGTTCTCCATTTTTCATGTTTCTCAGACACTTGAAAAAGCAGGTGATGGGATGAATAATTTGGTGGGATACCTGAATCACCTCATTAACAGAATCATCTTGAACTTTGTTACCTTCCTGCTGTTAGCTGGCAAAGGTGTCCCCATTTCCTTATTATGGTCCTGACAATGTGTGGATTGTCTTGATAAAAGGCAAGATAATTTTGTTACCATTTTTTTTGTGTAAGCATTCATATGTGCAGAATCTCTCCTTGGTCATCATCCAGGCAAAAAAATTTGCTGTGGCCACTCTGTTATAGTTTTGGTCTGTAATGCTGTTGCAGAGCTTTGACAATATCCTCCCTGTTGCCCAAACATAGAACAACCATTTCCTCAGTGTCATAGAGTTTGAGTGTGACAAACTGTCATATGTCATCTCCTGAAAGCAACATATTATATTTGCACAAACAATGTGTACTCTCAAAACCAGCCATTGTTTTAGGCAAACATGTTTGAATTGCCATTTGTTTGGCTGATGCAACTACTTTACTAACTGAAGATGACATGAGAGCAGCCAGAGCCAGCAGTATAGTGGCTGGTTATGTAAAATAAGATCACACCCAAAAAGTGAAACTGATAAAAGCTGGTGAGACAGCTGTGTGTGTGGCATTACCCAGAGGTGATATCATTTGTATTTCCTCTTTGCCAATCTCTCTTCTGGTACTGAACAGCCAACCGCTGAAGAGCCTTAAAATGCAGTTTACCAAACACAACCATTAGAAAAGACAGTAAAATGTAGTGTACTGACATCACAAAGTCTTTTAACTTAGAAACAGGCTGGCTTCACTCAGTGTTTTCCCTGACCGTCATTTGCCTACACACAGTAAATTAACTAGTGCAACATGTATTGTTCTTCAAATTTGTGCTTATGTCAATGTGATAACAATGATTTCCCATTTCAGTAACACTAATGCTTTGCATTGTTTTGTATTACATCTGAAAACTAGTAAGGCCTTTTGACTGTGTACCTTTTGTAATCATGTCATGCCATTCTGACATCTTTGTGGATAACCTTGCACTAAACTGTACTCAATTAGCACTCATTTTGTGTCAAGGATCATGTTTTCATGAGTATTATTTGTTAATTCCCCAACTTGCTGTTGTTATCACTGGATTAGACCTGTTTTTTTTCCTTAAATATGACATTACATATTTTCTTATAGCTACACAGACTCACCAGGTCAAAATTTCAATTTTATAAAATGCTGACATTCATAAGCATTCATCATCTGTACTTTGTGTACTCAATACATGCTAACATGCATGGCTATAGACTTGTTTAAAAATACCTCCCATGTTTATTATTTATTAAACTGTTGTGTCATGATACCAATCTCTTTTAAAAATTACAAGCCCATATTGAATATTGATATTGAATATATGTGAATGTAAATGAAAAGCAGTTAATAATTTGTAAAGGAAACACCTAATGCCCCCCCCCCCCTCATTTAATTATCTACTCTGAAGTTGGGTATGCATTTGTCAGAATTAGTGTGGACAAGCACACACACATACACACATATACACACACACATATACACATACACACAAAAAGACACAAAGATACACACATGCACACAGACACACACAAACACACACAAACGAACACACACAGACAAAGATACACACACACACACAGACAAAGATACACATGCACACACACACACAAAAACACACACACAGAGCACTCAGGTACTGATGTAGGACCTCAAATCAATAAATGATGAGCATTTCCAGTAAAAAAAGGAAAGGTGCCAGAAAGAGAACTAATGGTGGACTAGAATAGTTTATGTTTACTCACCTGACCATACTCCTTCTCTATAGCTGCCCGATGCTTACTGAAGGACCTTGGGTAAGAGAAAGAAAAACACAACAAACACAAAACATGAACAGACATGTAATATAACATGCTTTATTGCTCCATTTCTGAATGACTCTCTTCCTAAAATCATCTGTCTCATAAAATCTAGTGGTTGGTTTTCATACAGATATACACAGCCCGTCGAGACCGAGGAGTGTACCTGATCTCCTCCAGTAGTTCGGCATCCTGAATTTGTTTGGTCTGCAACTTACTTAGCTGCTCTGAGAACATCAGTTTCACCTGCTGGCTCTCCTTTACCTGCATGCACACATAGATTAACATATACTCAAACAAAGGGATAGTTCAAATGTTTATCTCATTGAACATTCAGTGAAAAATTCCAGGTTTGTATATATCATCAAATACTAGTGAACTGGCTGTTCAGTGAGTAATATTTTAGATCAGAATCAGCTTCTTTGGCTGGTTACATGAACACATACATAGAATTTGACTCTGGTTTTTAGGTGCTATCATTTTCCTTACACAAGCTTCCAAGCACATTTTATCAGGAAGATAGAAATAGACATTCAGCTTAAATAACGACAACAAAGATGAACTAAGATGATCAAATTATTTAAACTATATTACACATACAAATCAGCAGTATTATGTTTCACAATTAATCCCAAATTGAATAACTTAGCCAACATACACTTTGCAGCAAAATGACAATGGTTCCCGATCTTAAATGAAGTATTGCAGTAAAACTGAGAAAACGTTGATCTTAAGGGAATCTTAAGGGAAGTCTAAATGAAAAAAGTGGAATGCAAAATGTCTCAAATATCTGTAAGGCCTCAAATATCATAACAATATACCCTCAAAATGATCGTATACAATACATTCATATGAAAAAGTTTTTCAGATATTTCAATGAAATGCCACTGTATTTTGAAGCACACTATGTAAAGTGCATTTATTGCAGTATGACTGTTTTAACTGAAATTTCCATTTAATTAAAAAAAGTACTAACATAAAAGGAAGGTGGGCTAGAGTAATGAAAATTCAAATAGAGGAGTAGTAGAGACAAAAGCGTATGTAAGCAGTAACCATTTACATTAATATCAGACCATAGTCCACATTAAACTCAGCACTATCTTACCTTTCTGGGTGGTGGTTGCATGTTTGGATGCTGGTTGTGTCTGTTATTGTCGCTGTTATTGTTGTAGTTCGTTTCATCTGTGGTGTACTGCTAACTTCCTCAATATGAGCACATGTGCAACACTCTCTCTCTCTCTCTCTCTCTCTCTCTCTCTCTCTCTCTCCCTTTCTGTCTCATTTTCTCTCTGATAATCAAAATACAGTTTAAGTCGAGTGCACAATAACAGAAAAAAGAACAAAATACACACACACACACACACACACACACACACACTGTCTGTTTCCTGTCTAAATTTAAACAGCTCACCTATTTCCCAGATACATTGATTCAATAAGATAATATATTTTCACCCTACACCCCATTGTATATGTCTGTAGTAGAGTCCTTCATGTCATATGGAGTAAAAAACTTTTTTGATATCAATGAAATATGCAAATAACTTATCATTTTCTGCTTGGTGAACATGTTTGATAATTAAAGTTTGAAAGGTATATACATGCTCAGTGGTGTGGTGTTTTGAGAACAAGCCTATTTGATTTTTACTCAAGGTGGAGAGTTCATCAAGGAAATCTAGTATTCTTTATTTAGAATACTACAGAATAATTTATTTATACAGCTGCTGACACAGATGCTACAGTAGCTAATCTGGTCTGATTTGTCCACGCTCTTATAAATGGGGGAAATGAAGCCCTTTTACCAGATGTCAAGAAAAAATCCTGACCTTAAACAGCTTCATCACATGCACCCAGCATTTCTGGGTTGCAGCATTTGAGCATGTCATTTTTAATGCTGTCTGGACCAAAGGCTTTCTTTGACCAGAGGATTCAATTCTTCCCAAGTAATTGGGAAATGAAGAGGGGTTTAGTTGTCTTCTGGAGAATTTCTTCTTTGAGTTTTTTTTGTAATATATTGATCTGAATTTTATTTATTTGCATGTCTTTGTACAAATTTTCACAATATTCTCTCCAGATGTAACCATTTTGGATGGATAGTACTTGTGGTTGCATTGTGTTGAAGTTATTCCACATATTTTTGTTCCAAATTGTCCTTTTATATTTATCTAAAATTTTATCATCCCTATCTGCAAGGCAGGTTTAATAATCTTGCATTCTTGATTAAACCATTTGTTCCTTTTTTGTATTATCTGGCCTCCCATTTTTGTTTTATAAGATCAGCTTTAATATCTACCTTTTAAAATATCATATTGATATCATAAGTTTTCTTGTTTTACACCATCTCTGGTAGGGACATACTGATCTTGGCCACATATTATTTTGTCATTCATCAGATATGGCGAGTTTAAGCCCATAATGAATTTCTCCTCACTCTTTGGGGCCAATCTGAAAGTAGGATGTAATTTATGCAGCTTACCGGTCTCCCTTGTTTTGTCACTCATTTGACCTGAGAGTTTAAAGAAAAGGGCTCAAAACGGGGCTTTGCTGTAAGACAGTGAATGCATTGATGGTGGAGGGGTCCATGTCACTTATTGCATAGTCTACTACACTAGATCCAAGTGCTGGGGAGCAAATTAATCTCCTTAGAGTCCCTTCTTAAGCTACCGATTAGAAGGTATAAGCCTAAGGCCTGACAGAGATGCACCACCTCCCTGCCACTTATATTTATTTTGATGGGTGATGGTTGGTGTGGTAAATAGGGGAGATTGACCAAACACATGGTTGCTGCCCTGTGGGTAAATGACATCAGGTTCAATTTCTGTTCTTCTATCAAGTTTTCCACTTAAAAACATATTTCCCGAGTGATTTCTGAGAGGGGAATATGAAAGAATGTCAAAAACAATTCAAAATAAGGATAATCAACTAGGGGTATATAAACAGCAGAAGTATAGATCCCAATCATTTATGCCAAGGGTTTGATCCAATTGTAACCAAAGGTGTGGTTTCCCCTGTCTACTGGAGAGATCTAATGGCAAAGATCAACACCAAGATCCCCCCATGTTCTTTACTTTACAGAAGGCACAGTGACTTGAGAAGACAGTGAGCAAGCAGGTTATTTTGACACCATGTTTCTGTCAACAAAAATACATAAATGGATTTTATTTTTTTTTTACTCTTCAGCTCAAAAGTTTAGGAGTGGATACCCTGAATATTCCAGCAGCAGAATATTCCAGGAACGCAGAGACTAAATACACTAGGAGAAGGGAGACAATGACAAACAGGTACAACACATTTGGGCAGACAACCACAATGGTGGGAAACACAGAAGGGCAGGAAATGAGGATCTGAAAAGAGAAGAGAAATGAGTAAGGACACAAAACAATACAGGAAATGTAAGTACTAATGAGAAAAACATGACCTTGGATGCTGAGCTGGATGTGACAGTGTCCCGGATGCTGATTTCAGGAGCTGCTTTGGCCAAACTCTGCAGGAGAAGCAAATAAGGGCTAAAGCCGATGGGACCCCCACTTTGGCCTCCGACTTGGGGAAAAGAGGGGATTGATAGCCACTCCATCCGTAAATTTGCCTGGGGGTAATAACTGAAGGAGAAGCTGGCAAGTGGGCCGATAAGGGAGGAGGATGAAAACACGAGACATGTGTTGCCATCTCCTCGGCTTAGGGCATCTTAGGCAATGGGATAAAATGCATCATTTGGAAAACCTGCAAACCATTGTGATGATTTTGGTATTACCTTCAGAGGATGAAAAGTCAGGGTGAGAGCCCAGGGAGATGTCTGACATGGGGCAATGAGGCACAGGTAGGGTGAAGGAGACCAGCAGGCAGACGATTTAAAGGCTTGCTCTGGGGGCACAAGTTGCCATGTGTTCATTCACCCCTCTGTCCATGGTGGACCACCAAAAGCGTTGCATAATGGTGAAAACAGTGCCTCTCATCCGAACAGTTTACATAAAAATGGATGTAGAATTTGTGTCTGAAAAATTATGCCAATGTGAAAGTGCCGTAAAGTGCAAAGCCACCAAGGGCCACTAAGGGCAGGCTCCAAAAAATCTCTGGCTGCAATAGAGGCCCATTCAAAAAGTGAAAACTTTTCTCATATAAAGCTAATTCAATTAAATTTTTTGGCACCAGATAAATGTTCTTGTTCTGATCCATATTTTGGTGGTCCTTCTGAAAACAATTCCATTGATAATTAGTTATTAGGCCCTAAAGTCAAGTATGTTTGGTAGGGCATGCCTGGTTTGATTGACATGCATGGTCTGGAGCCAGTCTGCAGTGATTGACAAGCAGCCCATTTGGACGAGGCCAGGAGGGCAACTCTCTGGTGAACTTAAATTACATACATTGTTTAGATTCAGTTGTGTTGTAATTACTGTTATTAACATTGCTCTTTATTTTGTGATGAAGTGAGCATTTTCCACAGACTGTTTTGCTCTTTCTGAGTAATATTTTTCGCTTCACCGCAATTATTTGGTTAGTTGTATTAATAGACCCTTCACTGATTCTGGTATCAATTTTTTTTAAGTAGGTAATTGTTGATTTCTTAAAGGTTTCCATTTTTACTACAGAATATATGCGATTTTGAGTATAATTTGTACAATGCACCACAAAAGTTGGTGTGTTTTATCCCAGATGGGACAATTAGCATCTCAGTTAATCTCAGTTAATCTGAATTATGGATGCACCTTTCTAACCAAGATAGCTGGCTAATGAGAGAGGAATCTGAAGGATTCAGGGTAGAGACAAGATGAGAGGATGTGAGGATTCTGAATAAGCATTGGAATGCACCACTATTTTCAAAAACCATAAATATTGATTCTCAAGTTTGATGTAGAGCTAAAACAAATTGACAGGTTTTAAGACTTATTTACTGCAATGCAGACTGGAAGATTAAACATCCAGTATATGATCAAAGAGAATGACACTACAGTTAAATATAACATTTGAATTACAGCACAGATAAGAAGGAAAAAAAATCCCCAATCTCAATGTGAAGCAACGGCAGTCCTTTCTTTAAGTATATGGAATACCCAAAACATGAAATTTTTCAAAAAATTCACTTTGAAATGAACAACTCTTG